>CM046031.1:46784644-47151355 GCA_025215565.1 Flaveria ramosissima | reverse complement strand
AAGTTGGTTTGGATGGTCAAACCCAATGCTCGTGCATGCAGTGGTTTCACACGTTCTTTACGGCTTAAGGCATCAGCCACCACGTTAGCTTTCCCCGGATGATACCGGATTTCACAATCGTAGTCACTAAGAAGCTCTACCCAACGTCGTTGGCGCATGTTGAGTTCCTTCTGATCCAGAATATGTTGAAGGCTCTTATGATCGATGAAGATGATGCATTTGGTGCCATACAGGTAATGCCTCCAAATTTTGAGTGCAAATACTACAGCGCCCAACTCAAGATCATGAGTGGTGTAGTTCTTTTCGTGCACTTTAAGTTGTCGCGAAGCGTAGGCAATCACCTTGTCCTTCTGCATCAATACACATCCCAATCCTTGATGTGACGCATCGCAGTAAACCACAAAATCATCGGTTCCGTCTGGGAGAGACAGTATAGGCGCGTTGCACAACTTCTCTTTCAACGTTTGGAACGCTTGCTCTTGTGCATATCCCCAGTCAAACTTCTTGTCTTTCTGAGTAAGCAGGGTCAACGGTTGAGCGATCTTTGAAAAGTTCGCGATGAAGCGACGATAATAACCGGCCAATCCTAAGAATTGCCGTATCTCTGATGGTGTCTGGGCGTATCCCATTTCTTCACCGCTTCGATTTGCCGGGATCTACGTGAATCCCGTCCTCATTAACCACATGACCCAAAACTTCACTTCCCGCAGCCAAAACTCACACTTCGAGAACTTGGCGAAAAGTTTCTCTTCGCGTAGCAGCTCCAGAATTGCCCGAAGATGTTCTACATGATCTTCTTTTGATCGGGAGTAGATAAGTATATCGTCTATGAACACGATCACGAACTTATCCAAGTAAGGTTTGCACACCCGATTCATTAGATCCATGAACACAGCTGGTGCGTTAGTCAACCCGAACGGCATGACCAAGAACTCATAATGCCCATAACGAGTCCTGAACGCAGTCTTCGGTATGTCGTCCTCGAAAACCCTTAGCTGATGATAACCAGAACGAAGATCGATCTTTGAAAAATACGAAGCTCCTTGCAGCTGATCAAATAAATCGTCGATCCTGGGGAGAGGATATCGGTTCTTCACCGTTAACTTGTTCAGTTCACGGTAATCGATGCACATACGGAACGATCCGTCCTTCTTCTTGACAAATAGTACCGGCGCTCCCCACGGTGAATGACTTGGTCGAATAAAACCCTTCTCCAGTAGTTCCTGTAACTGACTAGACAACTCTTGCATCTCGGATGGCGCTAGTCGATAAGGCGTTTTCGCTACCGCGTAGCTCCAGGAACCAATCAATACGGAATTCCACCTGTCGTGGAGGAGGTAAACCAGACAAGTCATCTGGAAATACTTCTGGGTAATCCCGTACCACTGGAATATCCACCAGTTTCCTCTCTTCGTCTTTCTTTTCAACCACATGAGCCAGAAAAGCGTAGCACTGCTTTCGTAAACTCTGGCGTGCTTTCATGCAGGAAATAAGCTTTAAGTTCTTACCCGGTCGTTCTCCCTGAACACTTGAGTACTTCCCTATTAGGCATAGGGATACGTACTACCTTGTCTCGACAGACAATCTCTGCTCCATTCTGCGACAACCAATCCATACCCACGATCACGTCGAAGCTCCCTAACTCGAAGGGTATCAAATCTATCTCAAAGGTATGACCCTCCAGCGTCAACGAACACTTCCTAATAATCTCATCGGCCTGAGCAACCCTACCATTGGCCATTTCTACAGAGTAGCTAGTTTCTAGCCTACTAGGACTCAAATCAAGTAATTGCACAAACTCAGAAGATATGAAACTATTGTCTGCTCCAGTATCAAATAATATAGATGCGAAGTGATGATGAGTAAGTGCGTACCCGTGACAACATTCGGGTCCTGACGAGCATCATTGGCTCCAATGACGAATGCACGTCCCCGAGCTGCATTCCCCTGAGTAGCCGGCCTTGATTCCCAGCGATAGCCAACACCTTGCTGGTTGTTCCCCTGTTGACCCGGTGCCCGATTCAGCCTGGGGCACATATTCCTGTAGTGATCGGGCTCCCACACTCAAAGCAAGCCCTTGCATTCCCGGCGGGGTTAACCGCGTTGACGGGTGCTACAAGATTCGGCGCAGTTCTGCAATCTCTTGCCAAATGACCCGGGCGCCTACAGTTAGCGCACACCCGGCACTGCGTCCCTGGGGGATGATGATAATTGCACCTTTCACATTTGGGGTGCGGCCCCACATACTCTCTCCTGGCCTGAGACACGGCCACAAAATTTCTGGTCGGCTTAGACCTCTTCTCAAACTTTCCGGCACTCGACCGGCTCGATTCCCCAACATCCTTCTCTTCTCGGCTCCTCGGCCCAAAACCCCTGTTCTAACCATCTCATCAGTCAAAGCGCCAGCTTTCAGAATTGCGCTCTGAATAGTAGGAGGAGCGGCTGCTGTGACCATAGCTCTAATTTGAGGCGCGAGTCCCCAAATGTACCTCTCGATCCTCTTTGATTCCGGCGTAACCAGATGCGGAACCAATCTTGCCAGCTCATGAAAACGATCAGTGTAAGCTGCATGCCCTGCCCCCACCATAGCATGATTCCAGAACTCATGCTCCAGCTTCTGCATCTCGTTGAGAGGGCAGTATTCCTCGGTAATCAAGGCTTTGAACTCGTCCCACGACATCTGCATCGCAGACTCTCTTCCTCGAGCTTGAATCTGGGTGTTCCACCAGGTTAGGGCTTTACCCTGTAGAGAACAAGTGGCATACTTGATCCTTTGACTGTCGAGGCACTCACTGATGTCGATCACTGCCTCCATCTTTTCCAGCCACCTGGTTAGGGCTATCGCCCCACCTTTCCCATCGAATTCCCTGGCTTACAAGCCACGAACTCCTTGTACGAACATCCCCGACGAGCATTAACCACTCCAGTTTCGATACCCAGTACACCACCACCACCATTCCGGGTTTCCTGGTTGCTCTCGTTTCCAGTCGGGTTCCCGTTTCCCGTTTCAGTTTCTATCCCACCTTGGGCTCCATCATCGTTGCCACCATCCCCGTGAGGGTGGTGTTGTTGAGTGCGTCGCTCACTTGGGCCACGATAGTAGGAATCAGTGCGGTCAATTGCTGAGCGATCAGGGCTGCCATGTCGGCGTTCCCTGTCCCTTGACTGTTACTGGCAGGAGCATCGTTTGCTCTTGGTGCTCTGCCTCTGCCTCGGCCTCTGCCCCTTGGGGCTTCACTCCCGCCACTATTGCTACGGGTGACTCTTCGAGGCGGCATGTTCTAATCATAAAAGAGGTAACATATCAGCTTTAGTCACCATAAGATACAAATGTATTCCACTTATCAAATTCCAATGTTCATGTTCCGGTCAGCCAGACCACCATGCAGCCCATTTCAAGCATATTCTCGGTATACCGGTGATGTTTATATATAGGGTTCCCCGCAGCGTTCCCACCACACCCACGATGTACCGAGAATGATGCCCGATCCGGTTACATGACATCCGACTTCCCTTACATCATATCCATAATAATCCATCAAGTCCATGTATACAATCACGTTTAGTCTAGCGGAGGTTGTCTATTTCCTCACTTTTCGAGGTTTCAGACATATTCCTCCTCAGGGTTAATCTCAATGTCCAAGGTCAAGCGCAATAACATGATCTGTGAAGATCTCTTCGGGTTAATACCCGGATCTGATAAACTAACTCGGCGCGCAGAGGGAACGGAAGATCCAATAGAAGCATCCCCATAAAAGAGTGAGCACAAGGGCTCTCTCATAGGGTGGAAAGATCACATAACAAATAGATGAACAAATCAAGCAGCGAGGAACACATACACGAGATATAATATGCATACAGAGTCCTAGCATGCAAATCTACATGAAGGTTCCTAGGTTATAGTCTAGGTCAAGCGTATTGCCTAATTCTCTATAACCAATGGCTCTGATACCAATCTGTCACATCCCCGCTAAAAGCGGAAACACGGGGATGTAACGAGACCGGGATCGTCATAACACATGGTAAGCGATAGAGAGCAATAAAATAAATGATGACATGCGTGTCATGACGACACCCGACAACAAGGGGACTTGTGTCGTGTTTAGTCAATGTTCACGACAACATAGCCATAAGCAACATGATAATGATAACACATATACACATATGATGAAAATGTAAATGTTAATTCCCACAACCCGGGAACAAGTTTCAAAGGTTGATAATTGTTTACATGCGTTAACATTGTTCAAAAAGATTGTTTATAAACATGAGCTAAGTCCCAAAATGCATCCTAGGGTCTCCACTAAGGCAGCACACCTAGATTCCTGGACTTGCATGATCACCTGAAAAGATATGCTTAAAACGGTCAACATAATTATTGGTGAGCTCGCAGGTTTATGTAATAAAAATGTAAGTGATGCTGTAATAAATAAGCGCGTCGGAATACCGTGAATACAGTTATATACACAAGTAAATATCACATGACATGAGCTTTGCAACCAAACCTAGCGACGTACACAAAGAAATTGTCGGCATATATTCACCCAAGGGCCCGTTCCTGGCCACTGATGGTACCAACTAGTATACCATCGAACGAGGGTGGGGGTGTCAACCCAGTAGTACTACCAATACCTAACCGTCGGTTCCCACACTGGAATTAAATAGTTGCAAAAGATAGAACCACACAGCAGACCCAAGCATGTATCAAATAGTACTTGCAACACAGTATCACGTTGATTCCTTGTATGTAAAATGTATGTATTGTACAGCATAAAAATGTGTAAGCATACTTTTCCCCCAATTTGTAAATGATTGAAATATTGTATAAGCGTAAAAGGGGCCACGAAACTCACTTGTTAGGTGGTAAGTATGTATGATCGATGTATCCCAAATGTTGAATGCAAATAAACAGTCAAACACCTATTACAGTTATTGTATCGCATTAATGATATGATATATGTATAAGCGCGCAATAATGATGGGTCGGTTCGGGTCGTATCGGATGGGTCGCATACAACACACACAGACTGACACACGTACTAGATCTTATGTGGATCCAAGTACAAGACATTGTCGCCATTAAAGATGATGTTTTAAGTAAAAGTATCGTTGTTTATTGAAGAACATTGAATAAGTATCAAGTTATAAGTCAATTTGGTCGTTGTAAAGCGTTAGTTCAATTTGTCAAAATAGTTTCTGTGCCCTTTCTCGCGTTGACTTTAATCTTTGTGGCCGAACAATGGCATTATTGTGTTAGTGTTACCTCGACACCACACGACATACTCACGCCACGCACAAGGGGTCAAACACAACAATTTCAGTCGCATAACAAGGTTAGACGCACGACTCAACCTCCATTCGTGCGAATCAACCCTCAATCGTGCGAATCAGCTTCATTCGTACGATTGAGCCTTCATTCGTATGATTGGCCTTCAGTCGTACCACACAACACCCAATCGCACGACTCAACTTCAACACGCACGAATCAACCTTCAATCGTGCGAATTAGCTACTTTCGTACGACTGAACCTTCATTCGTGCGATTGGACTCCAGTCGTGCGAATCACATTCATTCGCACACATTCAGTCGGTCACCTGACTCAATCGCACACAATCACTCAATCGCATGACTCAATCGCATACACTCATTCGCACATGACTCAATCGCATACAGACACTCAGTCGCACAACTCAGTCGCACGACATGCCTAGTCGCACAACACAATCACTCAATCGCATGACTCAATCGCATACACTCTTGCTCTAGCACAACCATACGACCCACTCAGTCGCACGGCTCAATCGCATGGATGACCCAGTCGCCTGATCTGCAGAATCGCGACTGTGGTCGGGATGAGCAGCCCCCGAGCTGCTCAAAACACGGGTTTTACACCACAAGGACCTCCAGAAACACTCAACAAACATACACAAGCATAAAACACAAGCAAAGAGACCTCACACACACCCATACGACCTTGTGTGTTCGGGTTGAACCCGAACACCCGAAACCCTAGTTTGGACAGCCGTGAAATGGCTAGAAAACGGACAACCAAAGACAACTACCTGCTAGAAAGAAGTAATCTAGGCTGTAGACGGTGTCAAGACGAAGAAAACAAGACCTCTCGGGTTGGATTTGGTGCTAAAATGGTGTTTTTGTGTGTGAAGGAGATGAGGATGAAGAAGATGGTGAAATGGGGATTAGGGCTGGTATGAGGGTATTTATACCCAGCCCAAGTTTACAAAATTACAAGTTTAGTCCCTGCACTTAACCCCCGAGTTTTCCCAAATTTTGTTCGGTTGAAAAACGACTTTGTTAGGTGTTCTATATTAATTGTAAAAGTATATTTAATGTTATTATGACTTAAGAAATGGTTATATTAAAACATTTATTATATTTATAAAATGATATATTTAACGTTTTCAAAAATGAAAGTTTTAAAGGTCTTTGTAAGGTCAACACATGGTTATAACGAATACACACACAACGATAATATTGCACACATGATATCCACATAAAGAGTCAAATAATGATGAGGAATGACCAAACATAGAATAGATGACGGACAAACACGTTAATTGACGGACCTTAAAGTGACGGATGTCACATGTTGTAATTCCACAAATGTCTGAACTTCTTGGTAAGGCCATAAGGATCAAATCTGGCCAATTCCTTCGAGACGGGACAATTAAGCCTCTCAAGGCGGTCAATATGACTTTTCATCTTAAGTACATAAGATGAAACAGATTGGTTGTCGTCCATACGACATGCATGGAGTGCTCGAACCGTTTCGAAGCGCTCAACCCTTGCTTGCTGTTGGAACGTTTCCTTCAGCTGGGTTATCATGTCATAAGCTCCGTGATTTCATACGACTTTTGGAGATCCGGAGTCATGCTCGCTAGCATGAGAAAGACACTTGGACGGAGTCCTCAGTGTACTTCAACCAATCGTTGAAGGCCCCTCCTCTCATCCTCAGTAGGTTGATCCGGGATAGGGTCATCTAAAACATATGATCATCTCTCTTGCTTGAGAACGATTCTCAAGTCTCGATACCAATCATAAATTGTTATAATTTAACTTTCCTTTTGGAGAATCTCTCGTAATGATTGGGTGGACGCGGATGAGTATCATGATTGTCATTAGGTGGCCATCTACAATTTTAACAAAGATCTATTTTAGTATTTTCGATATTGCCAATTTTAATAATTAATGCCTTTTAAGGCCATTTTTATATTAAATCTAGAACCCACATTACATTTAAATTGTGGTTAGGTGACCTTATCCCACGATTTAAATTAATAAGGTGGTCAACGATGACGATTGCAACCATTTGCAACTTCTAGATGTATGGGATCGACTTTAAACATCATATGTAAAGTCGGCATGTTAATCCCATCAACACCATTTGGAAACCATATTTAGGTGATCCATTAACATGGTTTGCAAATCAAGTCACCCTACTTGCACACACATGTGAGTTTACCCACATAAGTGGTTAGGTGACCTTTATCCCACCAATGTGGTATCCCCACCTTAATCACAAGTTCCCTCTAAGGGTTAGGTGACCTTTATCCCATTAAGAGTTTCCAAATGACTCAAGTGTTGTGCGAAAGGACAGTGTTAAACTTGTTGGTCAAAAGTTTAGAGATTTCATAATTCTAGTTTAAAACTCTATGTACTTGTATTTGCATGCTTTCAAATACAAGATACCCTATGGTTCTTTTAATAAAACCAATTTTAATCTTTAAAATCATTAAATCATTTTAATAACCTTTTATTACTTTTAATGATTAAGAACTATCAATTTTCAGCTTGTAAAGTTTTGTTAATGAGTTTGTAATGTATGACAAAATATCAACCAAACAATCAAACAAGCATAAACATACAAACATGAGTGCATAACCACAGCCACTAAATTGACAACACTTGTTTGCCATCACAAGTGTCATCATAAGGTCTTTCCTAAGGGTTTGTAATGACACATTATATGTGTCCATGGACTCCCACTTGAATCCATATCCAAATACTTCAAGGTCCATGTTTTGATGTCCATCTTTGGGTCTTGATCTTGTGCATCTTCCTTTTATAAAATTGTATCCTAATACATTTTTCTAATAAAAAAATGCACCTAATCTATTAATTACATAACCAAATGAACAAATATTACAACCCAAATAATAAACATAAAAATTACAACCCAATTGAATGAATAAAAACCAACCATTCCAATCATCCAAATCAAAAGGCCAAAGGCTAGGTTATGCACACTAACATCCAATGATCATATCATCCAAACACATATAATGAAACCCCACTTAAAACCACCAATTTCAGCCAACATAAACTGAAATTTTGGGTTTTAAACATTGTCCAAACATCAACATCAAATTCATAATATATATCTTTCAAGGTCTAATCACTAGCATGTGTGATATGACCTTGAAAGTTTGGGGAATCATTCATACAAAATATAGCAGCCCAAAATCAGCCTATAATAAGTTGATAATACTTCTTTAAAACCGATTTTAAAGACTAAGAACAAACAAGTTATCCACATAACCGGCTCTTGATTCCATTGATGGGTTTGTTAGAACACCGAAACCGTAGTTTAACCATTAAACTTACACAAAAACGCAGCGAAAGTATAGCATTATAATATGTTTATAAACTGAAAATTTCATGTTCTTAATGATGTTTTAAGATGGAGAAACAAACCCAAATCAAAAGGATCTTTAATATGTGAATGAACAAGCTATGAACATATGTTAAACTACATAAAATCACAGCTTCAATGAGCTGTGATAACTACCTTATTCAGCAGCAAAAAATCGACTTTTAGGTGGATGTTTGATGCTCAAAATCGGCCAGGCTCCAAGGTAAGGACCCCTCAAGCTTGTATACCCAAGCCCTTGCAAAACACCTTCTTGTTAGGAAGAAAACTACACCAAAGCACTCCAAAACCTCCCAATTTTTCTGCTGGCCGTGAGGTCTTTGAGAGAGAGAGAAAGGTTTTCTTTTTGAGTCTTTTGCATGTATTCAGATTGTGAAACTTGAGTGTAAGACTAGTTATGTAATGTGGTGTTCAAGAAACAAAAGAACCAATGAGAACAAGTGGGGGGCGGCCGAAATTTTCAAAATTAAAGGGTTTCCCCCTTTAAACTTTAACACACATATTAGATAAACTAGTCTTTCAATTTGTTGTACAATTAACCTTTTAATCGTGTGACTTATACACTCGTTTTTATTATTTGATGTTATCTAACTAATTTAAATAACATTCCAAATAATATTATTGAACAAAATATCCAAATAAGTTGTTCCATCTCATATGCAACTTATTTAGAAAACCCATTTTCTAAATCGGTGTAAATATTTAATTGCATGATCATATCATCAATTAAATATTAATTTGTGTTTTCCAAGCTTGTTATTTGGGTATAACCCGACTTGAATCATAACGTACTAACCACATCAATATTCTAAGTGTCTTGGGCACATAGAATCCTACAATCACAAGGTTAAAATAATTAGAAGTGATCAAGGGACTGAGTTTAAGAACCAAGTTCTTGACTCATTCTATAACTCAAAAGGGATTGCCAGAAAATATAGTGCTCCTAGAACTCCTCAACAATATGGTGTTGTTGAGAAGAGGAACAGAACGCTTATTGAGGCTGTTCGAACCATATTAGCTGATTCAAAGCTGCCTCTAACATTCTTGGCAGAGGCAGTCAGCACTGCATGCTATGTGCAGAACATGGTTCTTTTAGTTAAGCCACATGGAAAAACCCCTTATAAGCTATGGAACAAGAGGCCACCGTTCTTTGGCTTTCTAAGGTGCTTTGGCAGCAGGAGTATCATACTTAACACAAAAGACAATTTGGCAAAATTTGCTGAAAAGTCGGATGATGCTATCTTTGTTGGATATTCCTCTAACTCTAAAGCTTATAGAGTTCATAACATCAAAAATCAACAATTTGAGGAATCTTTCAACATTGTAGTTAATGAGCAAACTCCTTGTGTTAGGGGGAATGGCCCTAATCATATCTTTGATTTAGAATTGTTTCCAAACTATTCTAAACCGTCTTGTGAAAATGTTACAGCTGGAACAGGTGCTCAAAGTGATTCTGATGAAGACCAACTATTTGAGCTACCCAGACCTATTCCAAGTTCTCCAAGAGCCACAACAAACCAAGCTCCCACTATTGGCAGATCTGACAATATGACTATCTCAAGGGATATTGGAGCTTCAACCAGTGATTCACCTGTTGACCCTCAAACCTCATCAGGTGACACTGCACAACACCAAGCTGATGGAAGTAGCATCTTGAAGGAACAGGCAACTATTAATGTTGCTTCACAGCCAACAAATAATGATGATGTTTCTTATTCATTCAATCAGTCCTCATTGAATGAGTTTGAAACAGCAGCTGGACCAAGTGTTCAAGCTCCTGAGCAAAATATGTCCAATCTGGATCTATCTTTGCAATTGGAGGTAATTCATAGACTTAGGATTCACAACACTCATCCAGCTAAAAATATCATAGGGGATGTCTCTGAAGGTGTGAGAACAAGAGGACAAACTCACAATGGGAATGTTTGCTTGTTCTCATGCTTTTTATCCCAGATGGAACCCAAGAAGGTAGAAGATGCCTTGAAAGATAGTAGCTGGGTTGAATCAATGCAAGAGAAGATGCTTCAATTCAAGAGACAAAAGGTTTGGAACCTATGTCCACTACCATCTGGTCAAGTACCTTATAGGCACAAAATGGGTTTTCAGAAACAAGAGAGATGACAGAGGCTTGATCATCAAGAACAAGGCAAGACTGGTGGTTCAAGGATACACTCAAGAGGAAGGAATCGATTATACTGATGTCTTTGCACCTGTTGCAAGACTTGAGGCAGTTAGGATCTTCCTTGCTTATGCTGCATCCAAGAATTTACTGTCTACCAGCTTGATGTCAAGTGTGTCTTTCTATATGCGGATATAGATAGGGAAGTCTATGTGTGCCAGCCTCCAGGATTTGAAGACCCACAACACCCCAACTATGTGTGCAAATTGGATAAAGCTCTATATGGGCTACACCAAGCACCAAGGTTGTGGTATGGGACATTGTCTCAGTTTCTCCTGAAGAATGGTTACACTAGAGGTACCATTGACAAGACTCTTTTCATATGCAAGTCTGGAAAGGACATCTTGCTCGTTCAAGTCTATGTTGATGACATCATATTTGGTTCTTCAAATGATCAAATGTGTAAAGACTTTGAGAGTATTATGAAGAAGAAGTTTGAGATGAGTTCCATAGGAAAAATAGACTTTTTCCTTGGAATTCAGGTGAAGCAAATGAAGGAAGGGTTTTTCATCAATCAATCTAAGTATGTCAATGAAATTTTAGAAAGATTTGATATAAAAGGTTGTAGGTCAGCCAAAACACCTATACCCAGAAACCATAATCTCTGCCCTGACTCTAAGGGGGAGAATACTGATCAACATCAGTATAGGGCAATTATTGGTTCTCTGATGTATCTCACAGCAAGTAGACATGATATCATGTTTGCAACTTGCATTTGTGCAAGATATCAGGCTGCTCCAAAGGTGTCTCATCTAGTTGCTGCCAAGAGAATCCTCAGATACCTCAAAGGAGCACCTAAATTAGGTCTCTAGTATCCAAGGAACAGCAATTTTAATCTCTATGGCTACTCTGACGATGACAATGGTGGCTGCAATATCAACAAGAAATCAACATCAGGTAGATGTAAATTTCTTGGTGGAAGGATCATCTCATGGCAATGCAAGAAGCAATCCTGTGTCTCAACATCAACTGCTGAAGCTGAATACATTGCTGCTGCTAGTTGCTGTGCTCAGCTGCTGTGGATTCAGAACCAGATGATAGACTACGGATTCAACTTCATGAGCACTCCTATCCACATTGACAACAATAGTGTCATCTTTATTATTGAAAATCCAGTGAAGCACTCCAAGACAAAGCACATTGATATCAGGTACCATTTCATTAGAGATATTCATGAGAAAAATCTGATTAAACTAATCAAAGTTGACTCAAATGAACAATATACTGACTTGTTCACCAAAGCTTTTGATGAACAAAGATTCAAGTATCTCATTACAGCTATTGGGATGATAAACATTGATTAGTCTGTCTCATTTGAAAACCTTTATAATGTGTAAAGTCTTGTGTCAAAACAATCTAAGCCCTATTACAAAAGGTCCTTCTCTGAAATTTCACTAAGTATAAATTCTTCCGAAGAGGAATTAACCTTCGGAAGATGTTTTACATAACTTCCGAAGCAATATTCCTCCCAGGATAATTTTCTTCTCGGAAGAGTTTTTAGTCTCGGAGGAAGCGATTGATTACATATCAGATCTACTTCCGAAGCTTATGAAACTCTCCATTCGGAAAGCAATTTTTACTCTCGAAAGTAAGAACTTTACCTTCGGAAGTAAAATTACCTTCGGAAGAAGATTACCTTCGGTAATGCTTTATACTCAGAAGAAAGACTTTACTTGTAACGAAAATCTTTTGGGCCCCACTCTGTAAAAAGCAAAGATTTTGTTAATGATGTCGGATTATTTAAATGGACTAAACCTTACCGCCCCGGTCACATCATCCACTGAAACATCCTGTCACCTTATCTAAATCCCCTAATCCGCCATTTCTCCCATTTAAATAGCCTCGACTAATCACTTTCATTTTTTACCAAATTTACTGCCCTAAAAGCTTTCTTCGTCCCCAATTCACCCAATTCCGAACTCATCTTCTCTGCAAGTTTCTCAATGGCACTTAAACCTCAGCACAACCAAGTCGCACTCCTTGATTCTTCAAGGGATGCTGACTTCTCTGATATCATTGCCTTTCTTACCCAATCGTCTTATTACACCACTCTGACTGTAACCCTACCGTTTACTCAAATCACATGGCTGAATTTTGGGCCAATGGTCAGATTGAAACCCTAAATGGGGTTCGGGTAATAAGGTCGAGCATTTGTGGTCAGGAGTTGGTCATTTCTAAACAACTCATCAGGGAGCATCTAGAGCTTCATGATGAGGGCGCTCCTATAGAGTTTCCCAAGACAGATTTGGACAAAACCTATATCCAAATAGGATATGCTGGAGATGTCAGCAGGTATACAGTCTACAAGTTTAACTTCTCTTACAACTGGAAGTTTTTGCTGCATGTTGTTCTCCATTGCTTGTCAAACAAGTCTGGGGAATGGGATCATGTCCCATATGAACTAGGGTGCCTAGTTCATGGATTGGTGAAAAGCCTCCGCTTTAATTACTCAAGGTTTGTGCTGACTAATCTTATGGGGAACCTCCAGCGGGACACCTTCTTCATGTATCCCAGGTTCCTTCAGCATATAATCAACTTTGAGTTGGACCAGAGTCAGCTTGTCTGTGCAGCTGCTCTAACTGTCCCTCAAATGAGACCGACCATCTTCAAGATTTTGAAGAGAGTGTCCACCAATTTCACTGGAAGACACACTGCTCTTCTTCCAGGTATGATTGAGCCAGTGGCTCCTGGTGACATCCCTGTTAACCCCATAGGGGATGAATCCACACCAGCAACCACCCTCACATTACCAAATTTAGCTTCTCACCCCATCACTATCACATACCAAAGACGCCCCAAACGAACCCTTGTTCAATCTTCTCTGATTGAACAAGCTCCTCATGTTCAATCCAAAAGACTAGAGTGGAACAATGGGCTCCCACTCAGTCTGGGGTCTCACCATCCTTCACAATTGACCTCAATACGGGTATTGAGTCTCCTTAGTCTCAAACCATGAGCCCGAAACCCAAGCTGTAAAGCCTCATGGTGAGTCTTTATACTCCCCTGAGCAGTCAAAAAGGGACAACCCCACCATAGGCTCAATGCCAATAGACATTGACCAAGGTCCCGTCCCTTAGGTTTAACTTCCATCTATATCCTTACTGACTTAAAGGAACTGATGAGGAGATTAGTCTCTTCAGGGCAAGTTGATCCACAACACCTCCTCTCGGCATATACAGAGCCTAGAGAGACCTCTTATCTCTAGGCCCCCATCAGCAAGCCTTTATGAGTGAGTCCACTGATGTGAAGGGACTCATGTAGATTCATCTGCCACTACTGAATGAGCTTCAATGGACCTTCAGGATAGTGGTAACATCATTGAGACTAAGTTCTACGACAACCATGCCATTTGATGACTCTGAAAGAGACATCACTGAGCAAGGGAAAGATGGGTGCCAAGAAACCACATCTGGTGGTGAGGATGAACATACTAGGTATGTTACCTCATCTCCCCCATGATTCTTCAAAAGAAGATAAGGGAAGACTGCAACTCACCAATCAAGACCTACTTTCTAAAGTCTCAAACCTTGAATCTAAGGTTAGGACTTTAGAGAATAGGTCTGCCACTCAGCAACTTGAGATTGAAATCTCAAGGCCAAACTAGCTGAGAAACAGATTGAGAGTCTGTTAGGCATGTCACCAACTCAGGTCTCATTGACCTCTTTCTCTAGCTCATCAAGCTCTCAAGATGATGCTACCAAAAAAGGGGAGAGTGTTCAGGGACAAAGACAAAAGTAACCACAGAGTCATGCTCTCACTTTCTAAGTTCAAGATACCCCATTCAACACGCTTTAGTTTTTCCTGAGCCTCCTCCAGTTGTAATTCAAGTGGACCAAAGGATGCCCAAGATCTCAACAGTTCTTCAACAAGTTCCTGATGGATCTTTTATTGAACAGCCAAGTCCTGACTTGTCTATGATTTACTTTGGAGCTCAAGAGCTTTAGAGGCTGAATGCACCTTCTACTACTATTGAGGGAGTTGGTCAATCTAAGGTCCAGTGAAACCTGAGATTAATTTTAAAGGGGAAAAAAGGACTGATGGCCCAGCAACTGAGATAGTTGGGACAGAGAGTGCATTCTCACGGACTTTTGAAGCACAAGTCAAAGCCTCGGAAGAACAACATCAATCTTCCGAAGCTGAGATTGTAGCAGCGGAAGGACTATTCTCTTTATCCGATGATCTAGAAGTCACAGATGCAATTCTAGAACTTGCATATGAGGTTAATAGAGAGGATTTTCTCACACAACTCCCAAGCTCAAACATCATCATTGACTCCAACTCCCATTACCACCACTCAACCTAAAACCTTCCATCCAAGAACCCCCAAAGTCTAGCACTTCCGAAGATGTCAAAGGAAAGAGGAAGATGACTGAGGAAGAGCTTTAGGAGGAGCAAGGTTAGAGATGTCACACCCCCGCTAAAAGCGGAAAGACGGGGATGTAACGAGATCGGGATCGTCATAACACATAGTAAGCGATAGAGATGCAATATAATAAATGATGACAAGCGTGTTATGACGACACCCGACAACAAGGGGACTTGTGTCGTGTTTAGTCAATATTCACGACAACATAGCCATAAGCATAAACATGTTAAATGATTCACATAATCAAATAGTACAATTGTAATCTAAATTCCCACAACCCGGGAACAAGTATCAAAAAGAATGTAATTGTTTAATCAGACTACAACATTGTATCAAAATGATAGTTTGTCAAATATGTCTAGTCTCAAAAATGCATCCTAGGGTCTCCACTAAGGCAGCACACCTAGATTCTCAGTTTGCATGGTCACCTGGAAAGATATGCTCAAAATGGTCAACAAAATTGTTGGTGAGCTCGCAGGTTTAAATAGTAAATAAGTAATTGATGTTGTATAGTAAGTGACGTGGAATACCGTGAATACAGTTAAAGTAAGTAAAATCACATGACAATGAGCTTTGCAACCAAACCTAACGACATACACAAAGATATTGTCGGAATATATTCACCCAAGGGCCCGTTCCTGGCCACTGCTGGTACTAACTAGTATACCAACAAACGAGGGTGGGGGTGTCAACCCAGTAGTACTACCAATACCTATCCGTCGGTTCCCACACTGGAATTAAATAATTGCAAAGAAAGTACCACACAGCAGACTCAAGCATGTAACAGATAAGTACTTGCAAAACAGTATCACGTTGGTTCCAAGTATGTAAATTGTACAACATTGAAAATGGGTGATCATACTTTTCCCCAAGTTTGTAAATGATTGAAATATTGTAAGCGTAATAAGGGGCCACGAAACTCACTTGTTAGGTGGTAAGTATGTATGATCAAAGTATCCAAATGTCGTATGTAATGAACGGCCAAACACCTATTGACAGTTATTGTTAAGCATAATGATATGTATAAAGCGTATAATAATGTGCGGGTCTGTTTGGGTTGCATCGGTTGGGTCGCGTGTAACACACACAAACAGACACATGTACTAGATCTTATGTAGATCTAAGTACTAGAAATCGTTGCCATCGTTGATGATATTTGAGTAAAAGTTCTATTGTTATTAAAGAAGTATTTGGTAAACATTAGTAGTTACTGATCGGTTATTGGTACTTGTAAATGTTAAGTAATTTAATTTGGAATAACATTAGTAAGTTTGATAGCGTTGACTTTAACATTGGCATTAGCAATGGCAACCGTGTCGATGTCACCTTAACATCACACGACATACATACACAACATCACACACAAGAAGGAATTCACACATAGCAACTTCAGTCGCACGACAGGACCAGACGCACGAGTCAACACTCCATTCGCACGAATCAACCCTCAATGGTACGAATCCTTCATTCGCACGATTGAACCTTCATTCGTACGACTGGCATTCAATCATACCACACAGCACCCAATGCGCACGACTCAACCTCCATGCGCATGAATCAACCTTCATTTGTACGAATCAGCTTCATTCGTACGACTTAACCTTCATTCGTACGCCTGGCCTTCAGTCGTGTGATACACGCACAATCGCACACATTCATTCGGTCACATGACTCAATCGCACACATTCATTCGCTCGCATGACTCAATCGCACACATTCATTCGCTCGCATGACTCAATCGCACACATACACACAGTCGCACGACTCAGTCACACGACATACCCAGTTGCACAACTCACTCGCACGATTGACTCAGATGCATGATTCAGTCGCACGACTCACCTAGTAGCATGACTCAATTGCATGACAGACCCATTCGCCTAAACAGCAGAATCACGACTGCTGAAGGTGCTGAGCAGCCTTTGGCTGCTCCGAGCACGAGTTTTAACACAACAGGACTTCCAGAAACACACTACAAACATACACAAACAAGAAGCACACTCAGAAGGACATCACACGCACCCACACAACCTCATGTGTTCGGGTGGAACCTGAATACCCGAAACCCTAGTTTGGACAGCCGTGAATAAGCAAGAAAAGGGACAACCAAGGTTGTCTACCTGCTAGAATGGAGTAGACTCGGTTGTAGATGAAGTCTAGACGGTGAAAACGAGACCAAACGGGGCGATTTTGGTGCAAGGAGGAGGAAGAAATGTGAAGAGAAGATTGAAGAAGAGAAGATGGAGTTATGGGGCTAGGGCTGGGAAAATGGGGTTTTTTTATACCCATCACAAGTTTGCAAAATGTCAATTTTAGTCCCTGCACTTAGCCCCCGAGTTCCCAAGTTTTGTTTCGGTTGAAAACGACTTTATTAGGTTAGTCATATTAATGATAAAAATGTATTTAATGATTTTTATAACTTAAAAATGGTTTTTATTAATGATAATAATATTATATAAAAATGGTATATTTGACGGTAACGGTGATGAAAGTTTTAAAAGTTTTTAAAGATAGCACACGATCACAATGAAGCACAAGCATAAGGATGATTAAGCAAGCATAATATCCACACGAATAGTTTTTAAAGATGAGTAATGATCGAGCGAAGAAAAGTTAACGGAATCCACATTAATTGACGGACCTTTTGGTCACGGATGTCACAGTATCCCCTAGTTGAGAGAATTTCGTCCCGAAATTCAGCTGGAGTTAGGTCCAAGAGTGTCATCCTCGATAGGTGTGGATATTGAGTTTCATCTGATCTTCCCGTTCCATGTAAACTCTGGCCCTCGTTTTGAATCCATCTCACACGGACAATTGGTATTCTGCTACGCTTCAATTGCTTGACCTTTCGATCCATGATCTCAATGGGTTCCTCAACAAAAATGAAGCTTTTCGTCAATCTTGATTTCCTCAATTGGTACGTGAAGAGATTCGATAGCCAACACTTCTTGAGGTTCGAACAGTGGAATATCATGTACGCCGCTAAGTCTTGTGGCACCTTAATCGGTAAGCCACTGGACCGATTCTTTCTGTAATCTCGAATGGTCCAACGTATCTTGGTGGCTAACTTCCCTTTCGTTTCCAAACCGAACGATTCCTTTCCAAGGAGAGACTTTAAGTAAACCCGATCCCCAAGTTGAATTCTAGAGGCTTCCGACGGTTGTCGGCATAGCTCTTTTGGCGATCTCTGGCAGCTTTTAGTCGGTCTTTGATTTGGAAAATCTTGTCGGTTGTTCTTGAATGATCTCTGGGCATGTTAACTGACTTTCACCAATCTCGGCCCAACAAACGGGTGATCTACATTTTCTTCCAATAAACGCTTCGAACGGAGCACATCCATGTTGTATGGTAGCTGTTGTTGTAAGAAAACTCGATCAGCGGTAGATAAGCGTCCCAACTACCACCGAAGTCGATTACACACGCCCTCAACATGTCTTCTAGCGTCTGTATAGTTCGTTCACTTTGGCCATTTATATGGGGGTGATAGGCGGTACTCATATCTAACCGAGTGCCGCATCGCTTTCTGCAATGTCTGCCAAAATCGTGAAGTAAATGGCTGTCACGGTCAGATATGATTGACACCGGCACTCCGTGTCTTTCACGACCTCCTTGATGTACAATCTCGCCAACTTATCCATCTTGTAGTCTTCTCGGATCGGCAAGAAATGAGCTGATTTCGTCATTCGATCCACTATAACCCATATCGAGTCATGTCCGCTGCTTGTTCTAGGGAATTTGGTAATAAAATCCATAGCTATATTCTCCCATTTCCACTCGGAATTTCGGGTTGCTGTAATAATCCCGATGTTTCTGATGTTCAGCTTTAACTTTCGAGCATGTCAAGCATCTGCTGACGTACATAGCAATGCCTTTCTTCATGCCTAGCCACCAGTACAGATCTTTAAGATCGTGGTACATCGTGTCTGCACCAGGATGAATAGAATATCGCGTCTTGTGCTTCATCCATGACCAAGGTACGTACACCTCCCCATCTAGGTACCCATATACTATCCATGAGTATTGTATACCATCATCCTTGCAACTCTTTGTTTATCCATCCCTCGGAATTCTTCTCCCGCAAGGTTTTCTTCCTTCAATGCTTCACTTTGTGCAATTTGGATCTGAGCTTTCAAATTCGTTTGAATGGTCAATCCCAACACTCGAGCATGTAGAGGTTTAACCATTCTTTGCGGCTTAAAGCATCAGCCACCACGTTAGCATTCCCCGATGATACCGGATGTCACAATCGTAGTCACTAAGAAGCTCTACCCAACGTCGCTGACGCATATTAAGTTCCTTCTGTTCTAGGATATGTTGGAGGCTCTTATAATTGTGTAGATGATGCATTTGGTTCCATACAGGTATAATGGTTCGTCCATATCTGAGTTCAAATACTACAGCACCCAAATCAAGATCATGAGTTGTATAGTTCTTTTCGTGCACCTTAAGTTGTCGCGAAGCGTAGGCAATCACCTTATCCTTCTGCATTAGCACACATCCCAATCCTTGATGTGAATCATCGCAGTACACCACAAAATCATCAGTTTCGTCTGGAAGGGACAATATAGGCGCGTTGCACAACTTCTCTTTCAACGTTTGGTACGCTTGTTCTTGTGCATGTCCCCAATCAAACTTCTTGTCTTTCTGGGTCAACAATGTTAATGGTTGCGCGATCTTCGAAAAATTCACGATGAAGCGACGATAGTAACCGGCCAATCCTAAGAATTGTCGTATCTCTGATGGTGTCTGGGGTGCATCCCATTTCTTCACTGCTTTGATCTTGTCGGGATCTACATGAATCCCATCTTCGTTAACCACATGACCCAAAAACTTCACTTCCCGCAACCAGAATTCACACTTTGAGAACTTGGCAAAACGTTTCTCTCCTTGTAGCAGTTCCACTATTGCCCGAAGGTGTTCTTCGTGATCCTCTTTCGATCGGGAGTAGATAAGTATATCCTCTATGAATACGATCACAAATTTATCCAAATAAGGTTTGCACACCCAATTCATTAGATTCATAAACACAGCTGGTGCGTTAGTCAACCCGAACGGCATGACCAAGAACTGACAGTGCCCATAACGAGTTCTAAATGCTGTTTTAGGTATGTCCTCCTCGAAAACCCTTAGTTGATGATATCCAAAACGAAGGTCGATCTTGGAGAAATATGAAGCTCCTTGCAGCTGATCAAACAGATCGTCGATCCTGGGGAGAGGATATCGATTCTTCACAGTAACTTGTTCAACTCACGGTAATCGATACACATACGGAATGACCCATCTTTCTTTTTGACAAATAATATTGGTGCTCCCCACGGTGAGTGACTCGGTCGAATAAAACCCTTCTCCAGTAGTTCCTACAACTGACTAGATAACTCTTGCATTTCTGATGGCGCTAACCGATATGGCGTCTTTGCTACTAGTGTAGCTCCAGGAACCAACTCTACACGGAATTCCACCTGTCGTGAAGGAGGCAAACCAGACAAGTCATCAGGTTATACGTCTGGGTAGTCCCGTACCACTAGAATATCTACTAATTTTCTCTCCTCTTCCTTCTTTTCTACCACATGAGCCAGAAAAGCGTAGCACTGCTTTCGTAAACTTCGGCGTGCTTTCATGCAGGAGATAAGCTTTAAATTCCTTCCCGGTCGTTCTCCTTGAATCTTGAGTAGCTCCCTGTTTGACATGGGGATTCGTACTTGTAAGGAATGATTGAAGTCTGATGCAACACAAAACAGCCTAAGTGTCTCAGCAACATGCACTAAGTACTGAAGTGAAGAATGCTTCAGAAGTTTTACACAAAGCATTAGAAAATACTGTAAGTGAAAAATCTTCCGAAGCCAAGACCAATATCTTCCGAAGCCAAACATGAAGTCTTCCGAAGCTTCAGAGACAAAGTCTTCCGAAGCTTCAGCCTATGAAGACAGATTTCTTCCGAAGACTTTTAGTACACATGCTTTATCTGATGTACTGTTCCATAAAGCACCTTTTCCGCTGCATCTCTGTAAAGTCACCAACTTACATGAGTTGGTGAAAAGGGCCTTGCTTTTGGTAACTGTACATTGAGGTCTTGAGTCTGTAACTTTCCACTTCATGTACTTTATCCTTTTTGTAATATATAAGGATGTGAGCTATGGCATGTCATAGTCACAAGGTCAAAAGGCAGATATGCCTTTTGATCCTACAATTGATTTTGTTAGTGTCTAGTCAATTGTATCCAGCTGGCTTTCAAAGTATAGCCGGCTGTAGGTTGTAGTATAAGTATTTCAAGTTCTTGTATCTTTCTTTATGCTTTGTAACACTTGTAAAAGAACTTGAGAAAGCAATATACTGCCTCCTTGAAACCCATACTCTCTTGTTCTGTCTCTTGCTTTACTTGTGTTCTTTGTATCACCTTTGGTTACCCAGTTCACTGTTTGATTAAAGTTTAGTTAATCTCCTCATTGTGTTGTTGTGTTGTAATTGTGTTTAAGCCCTTAAACGATCCTGCAATTGGTATCAGAGCTTTCCAGGCTCTTGATATAAGATCTAACCATCTTAAGATCCCTCACACACACAAAAGCTAAACTCTTCAAATGGCTTCCATCTCAAAGACTGATATGGAGACTGGAACCATGAACAAATCCCCACTGATCACTCTTGATGATTTTGACACCTGGTGCATGAGGATGGAAGGCTTCATCAGGTCTCTTGATTCAAGAATGTGGAATCTGTTGAGAATGGACCTTTCATACCCAGCACCCCCTCTGCTACTGGTGCTGGTATGATTCCTAAAGATGTGGCCAACTACTCAGATGAAGATAGAAAAAGAGTAGAGATTGACAGGAAGGCCATGACTGCTCTTCAGACTGCTCTCCCAAACTCTGTATACAGAGGTTTTAAGAAGTGCAAGACAGCCAAACAGCTGTGGGATGCACTGAAGCTGATGTATGAAGGCTCCTCTGAAGCCAAGGAGAACAAGAAAGATCTTCTGAAGCAGCAGTTTGAGAATTTCACCTTCAAAGCAGGTGAAACCATGACTCAACAATACTTCAGGTATGTTGAGATTGTGGATACCCTAGTGGATGGAGGAGTTCCTCTTGAGAACAGGGACATTGTAAGGAAGTTCATGTCCTCACTTCCTAGGCAATGGACACACTATTGTGTGGTGATCAAGAGGACTGAGAACCTTAAGACTCTTACTCTTACAGAGTTGTATGGGATTCTCAGTGGATACCAGATGGAGATGAACATGCAAGGTTCATCTGGCAACTCCAACAATCAAATGGGTTCAGCCCTTCATGTGGTTGAAAGGGACAGCATAGAACCCCAACATCATCTCTTATGCTACCCTGACAACTCACAAAAGGGTCCTTTCATCACCTTCTCGGAGACACCAAGGGAGAACTTTACTCAAGGAAGCCCATTCAAGAGACAAGTTCTTCTCAAGCCTTTGTGTCTGCAGATGAAAGCTGTGGGAATTATCTTTTCACTCTTGAAGACCTGGACTGTATCCATCCAGATGACCTGGAATACATGGAGATAGTTCAGCAGATGGCTCTCCTCACTCACAGAGCCAAGAAGTTCTACAAGAGGACAGGAAGAAGATTTCCAAGCAATGCTACCAGTGGCAAGTTTGGGCTGGATAAAAGCAAAGTTAAGTGTTACAACTGTAACCTTATGGGTCACTTTGCTAGGGAGTGTAAGGCACCTAAAGCTAATGGGGGCCAAACACAACCCAGACCAAACTACACTGACAAAGCCCCTCAGGCTGAGAAGACAAAGCAACATGCTGCTGTTGCTGTTGAAGAGGGAGGCTTTGACTGGAGTTTTCAGGTGGAGGATGCTTCTCCAAACCAAGCACTGATGGCTGACCATGATGAAGCCAAGGTATTGGAACATCTTTGCTCCCCTGAATGCATTGCTAAAGTAAATAGATACAGGTCCTACAACCTAGAGATGAGATCTGATCTTGAGTCATTAAACATATTAAAATCTGATTTTAGAAAGTCTGAAAATGATTACAAGTTAAAGATAGAGGACTTGGAGAAAACCATTTCAGTACTAAAACATGAACATACAGATTTTAGAACTCAGATCCAAGATCTCATCACTAAGTTAACTGAGTGCCAGGCTGAGCTTGTGATCAGCAAAGCCAAGGCAGAGAAGAGTGTTCTTGAAGAAGAGACCTTCAAGAACATGATATCCTCATCCCTACACAACAAGGTTTGTTATCAAAATAGACAGGGACTGGGATCAAATGAGATAGCTCCTCCACACACAATCTTGTCTGTAAGATCTCCTAGGTGTGGAACTTGTGAAGATGAGCTTCCTCTCATAGATCCTGTAAGTGAGGATGATGAAGAAGTGATAGTGAAGAATTCCTCTGAGAAGAGTGAAGAAGAGGATTCTTCCAAGGGCCACTATCCTTCTGAGGAGAAGAAATCAACTGTGATGACCAAGTCCAAGAGAAAGAACTTGATCAGGAAGAGCAAAAGGAAAGCAAAGAAGGCTCAAGAAATCAAGGCTACTTTGATGCTAAGCAGAAACAAGTTTTATCTCTGCAGGTTTCAAAGTAGTAAGGACTGAAGACATCAACCAAGACTCCTCAGCTAAGAGTCATGGTTCATGTTCAAATCATCTCAGTACAAAGAAGAAGACTGAGCTGCTGTGTACCACTGCTGCACAGCCTGGACCATCAAACTCCAAGAACAGTTCACAGCCCAAAGGAACTGTCTCAGCATCTACCAAGATGAAGGTGGAGAAGGGATGTGACCAAAGCCAGTCTTGCTCTCAAAAGGAGACTTCTTTGAAGAAGAAAATGTTGTGTGTTATGTGTGAAAGTACTTCTCACATTGCTAAGGATTGCCCATACAATCCTAAAAGTACTGTCCACATGACCAAAACAAAGACTTCAAAGAGTCTCAAGAAGTCTCAAGCTTCGGAAGGAAAGTCTGTTTCCTTCGGAAGCTCCAAATCAAAGAAGAAGGTAAATGGAAAATTACCTTCGGAAGCAAAGTTGGTCTCGGAAGAAAGGAGTTCTTCCGAAGCACTGAAGTCTGCTGCAGTGACTGTAGATTCTTCCGAAGGATCAGTCATCAAAACTTGTGAAGTTCCAAAAGCTTCTAAGGTTTTGAAGGTCAAGTCCAAGACTCCAAAGGTGGTGTGGAAGTCTAAGAAAGACCAAATGACTGAAGTTTCTCCATCAACAACAGCTGAAGATCCCCATAGTACAACCATAGGATCTATTACTGTTGCATTACCTTCTATTACTCTTAATGAGCCCAAGACAAGTAAGGCTTGGGTTTCCAAATGTAACTAATCATTTTCTTTGTGCAGGAACAGCTCAAGACAAACAGGAATGTCTGGATAATTGACAGTGGCTGTTCCAGGCACATGACAGGCAATAGGTCTCTACTCCATAATTTTGAGAGAATTGATGGAGGACCAGTTGCTTTTGGAGGAGATGAAGGTGGTTACATTTCTGGAAGGGGCAAGGTCACAAATGGTAAGCTCAGCATTGAGAAGGTAAACTTTGTTAAGGAGCTTGGGTACAATCTTCTGAGTGTATCCCAATTTTGTGATCAGAGTCATAACATGCTCTTTACTGAGCATGAGTGCATTGTTCTCAAGCCTGGTGTGGTCATTCCTCATGAGCATATCCTGCTCAGAGCCCCCAGGAAAGGGAACATGTACAAGATGGATTTGCAAGAAACATCTCCCTCTGGAGAAGTTTCATGCTTTCTATCTAAAGCAAATAGTGATGAGTCTTTCCTATGGCATAAAAGAATGTGCCATGTAAACTTTAAGAACATGAATAAATTAATTAAACATGATCTGGTAACTGGAATGCCAAAGAAAGAGTTTACTAGTGATGATCATTGTGTTGCATGCCTGAAAGGGAAGCAACACAAGGTATCTCACAAGCCTAAGGAAAAGAACTCCATCACTACTCCCCTACACTTGTTACATATGGATCTCTTTGGCCCCACCAGTGTAATGAGTTTAGGAAGGACCTCTTACTGTTGGTGATCACAGATGATTTTACAAGATTCACTTGGGTCTTTTCCTTAGAACTAAGGATGAAACCCCTGAGATTCTGAAGAATTTCATCTTAAAAGTTGAGAATCAATGTGATCACAAGGTCAAAACCATAAGATGTGATCAAGGAACTGAATTCAAGAACCAAATCCTTGATACATTTTGTGATGAAAAAGGTATTACAAGACAATATAGTGCTCCCAGGACTCCTCAGCAAAACGGAGTTGCTGAGAGGAGAAACAGGACACTTATTGAAGCTGCAAGAACTATGTTGTCTGACTCTAAACTGCCTATCACCTTCTGGGCAGAGGCAGTTAATACTGCTTGCTATGTGCAAAACAGAGTTTTAGTAGTTAAGACACATGGTAAGACTCCTTATGAACTTTGGCACAAGAGGAAACCTTTCATTGGTTTTCTCAGGTCATTTGGATGTCCCTGCACCATCTTGAATACCAAAGATCAAATTGCCAAGTTTGCTGAGAAATCAGATGATGGACACTTTATTGGATACTCTTCTCAAGCTAAAGCTTATAGAGTATACAATCTCAGAACTAGAATTGTTGAGGAGTCAGCCAATGTGACTTTCAATGAGCACACTCCTTGTGTGGCTGGTTCTGGTCCGGATTGGCTGTTTGATCTTGATTTAGTTACCAACTGTTTTAACAAATCTTGTGAGCATGTTTCAGGATCTGCAGAAAATCTAAATACAGGTGATCCTGATCCAAGATTTGAGCTAGGAAGACCTTCAACTCATACATCTTCAGCTCCAGTTGGAACTACTTCAGCAAATGAGGTTTCTATCAGCACAACAATGACAAATTCAGCTGATACATCTGGCATGCCTTCAAATTCCAGCTCAGAGGCCTCTCAACCAGATAAAGACACCTCACTTGTAGAAGACAACAATGGTGATGGTGATAGTGATCAGGAATTTCTTGATGCTAATAACCATACCATAGATGACAACATCAATGATGTCTCACACTCATTGGATCAAGTTAATCTTGATAAGTGTGATAATGTGGAGGGTGAATCTTCCAGACCAGATCTAAATTTCTCAAATTTGGATCTTTCTCAACAACTTGCTGTGATCCCTCAGCTAAGGATCCACAAGTCTCACCCCACCACAAACATCATTGGAGATGTTGTCACAGGGGTAAGAACAAGAGGACAAACCCATGAAGCAAATGTTTGTCTTCACTCTTGTTTCTTATCTCAGATAGAGCCTAAGAAAGTTGATGAAGCTCTAAAGGATGGAAGTTGGGTTGAAGCTATGCAACAAGAGCTGCTTCAATTCAAAAGGCAGAAAGTTTGGAACCTTTGTCCTCTTCCTCATGGGAAGACTACCATTGGAACCAAATGGGTTTTTAGAAATAAGAAGGATGATAGAGGAATCATCATCAAGAACAAGGCAAGACTAGTTGTTCAAGGATACACACAAGAAGAAGGGATTGACTACACTGATGTCTTTGCTCCTGTAGCAAGACTAGAAGCTGTTAGGATATTCCTGGCATTTGCTGCATCCAAGAACTTCAAGGTCTACCAACTTGATGTAAAGTGTGCTTTCTTATATGGAGTGATTGATGAGGAGGTTTATGTCAAACAGCCACCTGGTTTTGTAGACCCTGATCATCCTGATTATGTCTGCAAGCTTGACAAAGCTCTTTATGGGCTGCATCAGGCACCCAGAAGTGGTATGAGACACTATCTGAGTATCTTTGTAAACATGGATACAGGAGAGGTACTATAGATGGAACTCTCTTCATCAAAGGACAGGGAAATGACTTATTGCTGGTTCAAGTATATGTAGATGACATCATCTTTGGTTCAACTAATCCAAAGCTCTGCAAAGACTTTGAGAAGCTGATGAAAGACAGATTTGAGATGAGTTCAATGGGAGAACTCAACTTCTTTCTGGGAATTCAAGTGAAGCAGGTTGAAGATGGCATCTTCATAAGTCAGTCAAAGTATGTTCAAGACATACTCAAGAGGTTCAACATGACTGATTGTAAGATTGCTAAGACACCCATAGCCAGAAACCACTCCCTTGGTCCAGATCTTGAGGGGGAGTGTGTAGATGAGCACTTATACAGGGCTATGATTGGGTCTCTTATGTATCTTACAGCTAGCAGGCCTGATATCATGTTTGCTACATGTATTTGTGCAAGATATCAAGCCAACCCTAAGATGTCTCACTTAATCACTGTGAAAAGGATTTTAAGATACCTCAAAGGTGCTTCAACACTTGGTCTATGGTATCCAAAGAATCCAAATTTCAATCTGTATGCCTATACAGATAGTGATTATGGTGGTTGCAATATGACTGCAAAGTCTACATCTGGGGGATGTCAATTCCTTGGTGGAAGGGTGGTCTCATGGCAATGCAAGAAACAATCCTGTGTGTCTGCATCAACTGCTGAGGCTGAATACATTGCTGCTGCAAGCTGCTGTGCTCAAGTGCTTTGGATTCAAAATCAGATGCTGGACTATGGATTTAACTTCAAAGAGACTCCTATCCACATAGACAACAATAGTGCTATCTCTATCACTGAGAACCCTGTGCAGCACTCAAGGACCAAACACATCAACATCAGGTATCATTTAATAAGAGATAACTATGAAAAGGGATTAATTAAACTAGTCAAAGTTCATACAGATGAACAATATGCTGATCTGTTCACAAAAGCTTTTGATGAACAGAGATTTAAGTATCTGATATCAGCTATTGGGATGATTAACTTTGAGTAGACTTTTTTTAAAACTAATTCTAATTATTTCTTCTTAAAATATGTGTGTCCTAAGTTGTCTAGTTCATCACTTTCATAAGCTCATGTTTTCTTTGGATGTAAAATTCTTTTTGAAGACTTTCCTTAGATTCTTGAAAATTTTTGATACTTCGGAAGATAAAATTTTATCTTCGGAAGAAAACATGTCTTCAAAATAAATAACTGTCTAAGAGATTTTACCTTCGGAAGAAGTCAAAATTCATCTTCCGAAGCTTAAAATTCTTATCTCAGACACTTATTTATTTTTAAGGACTTTTCCTTCCGAAGCAAAATTAACCTTCGGAAGCTTTGTTTATTCCTATACAAAGCATTCAAGGGTTTATTTCTCTTCCGAAGCATAAATCTTCAAGACTCTCAGGAAAATCTTCCGAAGCCATTTTAGCTTCGGAAGCTTTTTCAATCAAAACTTCCGAAGACAAATAAACTTCGGAAGCTTTTCGAATTCCAAGAAAACTACTTTTTGAGCAAAAGTAAACTACCTTTTCAGAGGTGGGACCGACTTCCGGATTTCAAAGTTTATCCTCTTTCATTAACTTTGGTTCAAATCCCTTTTCATATAAATACCCAACGGTTCCCCCTCTTTCCCACTATCTTCCTCAATTCTACTATTTCTCTAACCTAATTCTCTAAACCGCCTTTGCTTTCTACCTTTCTTCACCCTTAAGCTTCTGAAATGGCCAACCTTAACCGCAGAAACAACCCTGATTTCTCCATGCAACTTCACAGGCAACATAATCAAGTTGCTCTGTTAAGCTCTGAGAAAGATGCAAGTTTCTCAGAGATTTGCCAATTCTTGACTCTGTCAAACTACTTCACCTCCCTGACCATTGATCCTACTCTATATGAGGATCACTTGCTTGAATTCTGGAAGACCTGCCAAGAGGTCATTATGGATGGGGAGAAGGCACTGTCTGCCACAGTGCAAGGGAGGACAATCTTCATCACTCCGGCCATCATTAATCAACATTTGCAGCTGGATGATGAAGAAGGTGAGGTGTCCTTCCCAAAAGAAGCTGTTAATCATTCTTTTGAGCAGATGGGCTATGAGGGAGATTTCTCTGTAAAGACCTTTAGGAAAGGGAAGGTCTCATCCCAATGGAAATTCCTGCTCCATGTGGTTATCCACAGCTTGTCAAACAAGCATGGTGGATGGGACCAGATTCCTGAGGATCTCTCCTTTATAGTTCATGGAATGGTTCAGGGGGTCAAGTTCAGGTATTCACAATTTGTTTATACTAATTTACTTGCAAACTTAGACTCCTTAGAGTATTACATGTTTCCTAGATATGTTCAACACATTCTCAACTGTGAACTGGGCTCACAGTTGAGGGAAACAAGTAATATTCTTAAATTGGGACAGATGAAGCCCGGCATCTTTAAAATAATGAAGAAGCCAACTGTAGGCTTCTCAGGGGTAGAAACAGCCCTAGTCCCAAAAATGTTAGAGCTCATTGCTCAAGGTGACAACCTAGCAACACAAGCTAGTGTTGAACCCACACCTCTTTTGTCCTTACCTTAAAAAGACCAGAAATCACCCTCACCTACCAAAGAAAATCCAAACGAACCCCTGCTCAGGCTATTGAGTCTGTGCAGGCCCCCAAATACTCAACCTTACAGGAAGAAGTGGACACTAGAGCTCCCACTTCTCCTGAGGAGCAAACCACTCCCATTACTTCACCTATCAGGGCTGAGGTTCCTCAAGCTCACCCTGATGAGCTCACTAGCCCAACAACCTTAAGCCTTCACTCTGAGTCTCAACACTCAAGTGAACAACCTTCAGGGGACAGCTACCATCCCCAGCCTTTGGATCTCAACCAACCAATTCCCAACCTATCCTTTTACACTGATGAAGACTTAGGATTCAGTGAGTACCATGAGTCTCTCTTCTCCTCCCCTACTCAAAGAGAGATGAGTACCTCTGACTCTCCTCAGTCTATCCCCCATCAGTCACCTATTACTGAGGTGGACACTTCTGAACCTGTTCAGGATGTCCATATGGAAGAGGCTCTCACTTTTGAAAGTGATTACATCATTAAGACCTCAACCATGGCAACTCAGCCCATTGGCATCTCAACTGAGGCTGCCAGTGAGCAGAGGAAAACCAGCAGCCAAGAAACTCAAGCTGGTGGTGAGAGAGAGGACTTTGGTCCAATCATCTCATCCCCCAATGAATCTTCTGATGAAGATGAGGGGAATTTGAGACTAAAGGTGCAAAAACTGTCAAAAACATGCACCTATTTAGTCTCTAAGGTTAGTCACTTGGAATCTCAGGTGACTACCCTGCAAAACAGGGTCAATGATCAGCAACTCCAGATTTCATATCTGCAGGAAAAACTAGCTGGGAGACCTTTAAGGAGAGCTCAACCAGGAACACAAGAACCTGTGGAAGTGATTGACTTATCCTCCAGCTCACCTATGCAAGTGGGTGATGCTACCAAAAAGGGGGAGAAAGTTGTTACAACCACAGAACCTGGGAGTTCTTCAGAGAGAATGGACATAGAGGACTCACCATCCTCACTTGCTGTTGTGCATTCTCAGCAACTTCCTCAAGTTCACATTAATGTGGACTCTATAGACTCTCTCATCAGGAGTCTCTTTGAGGAAGGTATACCAAGGGCTGTCTCATCTCCACCACAAGGAACTGGCAATCACATCATAAGGTGGAGGTATGATGATGACAGGAGAGCCCTTATACTTCAGAGAGTTCAAGGCCAACAAGAAGTTTTTCAATTCCAAAGCCTGAGCTTCTATGAAAGACTGGATTTAGTCAACTTGCCACTTGTCAATCCAAGCAATTCAAGACAAGCTGACAGGCTGGCTCAAAGAATCCAAGACAGGATCCTTGCAGAGTTTACTCTAAGAAGGAGACTTAGGGAATCAGGCAATGTCATCGGTCAACTGGATGTTGAGGTGGACCCTAAGATTAGTTTCATAGGGGAAACCTTGACTGAAGGCCCAGTGGCAGAACCTGAGACCCCTGTCTCATCATCAACAACTGCTGCAGAGGTCCAAACTCCATCTGAGACACCTGCTGGTGAAGGTGTTTCTCAGCCTCTCTCTGGCCAGAGCATGGAAGCTACTCCAAGCAATGAAGGCCAAGCCTCAATCCACCCTGAGTCACAAAGGTCTGTTGGTGACAAAGGGAAAAGGATAATGACTCCTGAGGAAATTGAGGAGGAAGAGAGAGAGAGGAAAAGGAGACTAAGGGGAGAAAGTTCTACTGGGTCATCTAGCTTCATGCAAGCTGCAATCAGGGCTGCTCCCAGACCAAATACTCAAGATGATGAGTTAAGGGCAGTCAGGATTACCTACTTACAGACCAGGAACTATGACATTGATGAAATCATCTCCCTCCCCTTAGAAGAGTTAAATGAACTGGCTGACATGGAAGTGTCAAGAGAGTTGAAGGAGAAAGAGGATGCAATGATACTTCTCCAACTCAAAGAGGAGAAGAGACAGAAAAGACTTTACAAGCATGCTCCCACTCTCTCACCAGTTCAAGAAAGTCCTGCACAGGAAGATGTGGCTCCACAAGAACCTCAGGTAGATAAAGAAGAAGATAGGATCAAAATGATCAACTACCTGAGTGCCACAGGCTTCTATCAGGCAGATGCACTTCTTCCCTTGTCCTATGACTTCATTGAGTTCGAGTATCTAAAGCAACTTGAGCTTGAGTTAGTCAAGGAAAGAAAGACAACTAAAAGGAAGCTAAGGGAAGAAGCTGCAAAGTCAAGAGCCATCATTCAAAAGAATGCAAAGAAGTCTGCTGACAGACAAAGAATGGTGAGCTTCTTGAAGCTGTATGGATTCTCCGGAAGGAGACTTGGCCCCATGTCTCTATCCACTATGGATGAGCATATTAGGGTGATCAAGCAGAAGATTAAAAGTGGAGAACTCATTGACTTGCACTCTCTTCCAAGTCAAGTCCCACCTGAAGTGGAGGTCAAGTTTGAACAACCAGAGACACCTCAACCAGCACCTCCAGCTGAGCCTCAGCAAGCTTCATCTTCTGATCCTAGGCAGGGTCAAACTCCCTCTCCTTCTGAACCTGTGAGGGAGGAACACCCAACTGAGAAAGACACTGATGATCAACATGGTGCTGCAGACCAGTCTTCTCAGTTAAAGACATCCAAGAGGAAGAAGAGGATGGCTTCTAAAACAAAGACTAAGAAGAAGAAGCCAAAGTCATCTACCTCTGCACCTCAGGCTGAATCAGATCAACCTGAGGAAGTGCATGATGAGGCAGCCCAATCAACTCCTATTCAAGTGGCTCCTCTAACTAGTGAGACACCCATCTTGTCCTGGACTTACTCTACCAATCCAGAAAGATGGAATGTTATCAGAGATCAAGGTGTTGAGAATGTCTACTCATGGCAAGACATAATCAACTTACCTCTGCATGATCTCTTTGAGATGAGAAGATACTATGAGAGTCTTGATGATCCTGACCATCTCATGAAGAAAGGAATGGTCCTGATTGTACTGAAGACTACCAACATTTGAAGATCTTCTAAGTGTTTTGGTAGCATCAGCCTAGGGGGAGTTTGTAAGGATTCCTGAAGTCTGATGCAACCCAAAACAGCCTAAGTGTCTCAGCAACATGCACTAAGTACTGAAGTGAAGAATGCTTCGGAAGTTTTACACAAAGCATTAGAAAATACTCTAAGTGTAAAATCTTCCGAAGCCAAGACCAATATCTTCCGAAGCCAAACATGAAGTCTTCCGAAGCTTCAGAGACAAAGTCTTCCGAAGCTTCAACCTATGAAGACAGATTTCTTCCGAAGACTTTTAGTACACATGCTTTATCTGATGTACTGTTCCATAAAGCACCTTTTCCGCTGCATCTCTGTAAAGTCACCAACTTACATGAGTTGGTGAAAAGGGCCTTGCTTTTGGTAACTGTACATTGAGGTCTTGAGTCTGTAACTTTCCACTTCATGTACTTTATCCTTTTTGTAATGTATAAGGATGTGAGCTATGGCATGTCATAGTCACAAGGTCAAAAGGCAGATATGCCTTTTGATCCTACAATTGATTTTGTTAGTGTCTAGTCAATTGTATCCAGCTGGCTTTCAAAGTATAGCCGGCTGTAGGTTGTAGTATAAGTATTTCAAGTTCTTGTATCTTTCTTTATGCTTTGTAACACTTGTAAAAGAACTTGAGAAAGCAATATACTGCCTCCTTGAAACCCATACTCTCTTGTTCTGTCTCTTGCTTTACTTGTGTTCTTTGTATCACCTTTGGTTACCCAGTTCACTGTTTGATTAAAGTTTAGTTAATCTCCTCATTGTGTTGTTGTGTTGTAATTGTGTTTAAGCCCTTAAACGATCCTGCAGTACTACTTTGTCCCGACAGACAATCTCAGCTCCGTGTTTCGACAACCAATCCATACCCACAATCACGTCGAAACTTCCTAACTCAAAGGGTATCAAGTCTATATCGAAGGCATGGTTCTCCAATATAATCGTGCACTTCCTAATAATCTCATTGGCCTGAACAACTCTACCATTGGCCATTTCTACAGAGTAGCTAGTTCTAGCCTACTAGGACTCAAATCAAGCAATTGCACAAACTCAGAAGATATAAAGCTATTGTCTGCTCCAGTATCAAATAATATAGATGCGAAGTGATGGTTGAGTAAGTGCGTACCCGTGACAACATTCGGGTCCTGACGGGTATCGTTGGCTCCAATGACAAATGCACGTCCCCGAGCTGTATTTCCTTGATTTGCCGGCCTTGATTCCCAGTTATGGCCATCACGTGCTACTGGTTGTTTCCTTGTTGACCCGGCACCCGATTTAGGGGCACATGTTTCTGTACTGATCAGGGCCTCCACACTCATATTAGACCCTGGCATTCCCGGCGGGGTTAACCGCGTTGACCGGAGCCACCAGATTCGGCACTGTTCTGCAGTCTCTCGCTAAATGCCCCGGGCGTCTATAGTTCGCGCACACCCGACACTGCGTTCCTAGGGGATGATGATAGTTGCACCTGTCACATTTGGGGTGCGGCCCAACATACTCTCTCTTGCCTTGCGTCACGGCCACGAAATTCCTGGTCGTCTTGGCTCTTTTATCAAATTTCCCGGCACTCAACCGGCTCGTTTCCCCAACATCTTTTCTCTTCTCTGCCCCTCTTCCTAACACCCCTGTTCTCACCATCTCATCAGTTAGAGCGTCAGCCTTCAGAATTGCGCTCTGGATAGTAGGATGAGCAGTTGCTGTAACCATTGCTTGGATTTGAGGCGCAAGTCCCAAATGTACCTCTCGATCCTCTTTGATTCCGGCGTGACCAGATGCGGAACCAATCTTGCTAACTCATGGAATCTATCAGTGTAAGCTGCGTGCCCAGCCCCCACCATAGCATGATTCTAGAATTCATGCTCCAGTTTCTGCATCTCGTTGAGGGGACAGTATTCCTTAGTTAAGGCCTTAAACTCATCCCACGACATCTGCATCGCTAATTCTCTTCCTCTAGCTTGAACCTGGGTGTTCCACCAGGTTAGGGCCTTACCCTGCAGTGAACATGTAGCATATTTGATTCTCTGGCTGTCGAGGCACTCAGTGATGTCAATCACTGCCTCCATCTTCTCAAGCCATCTGGTTAGGGCTATCGCCCTACCTTTCCCATCAAATTCTCTCGGTTTGCAGGCCACAAACTTCTTATATGAACACCCCCGTCTAGCATTAACAACCCCAGTCTCAATACCGGCTGTTCCACCATTCCCGGTCTCCTGATTACTTTCGTTCCCAGTCGGGTTTCCATTTCCCACTTCAGTTTTGATCCCACTTGACCTCTTTCTCCATTATCCTCATTATCATTGCCACCATCCCCGTGGAGGTGGTGTTGCTGGAGTGCATCGCTCACTTGGGCCACGATAGTCAGAATCAGCGCGACCAACTGTTGGGTGATCAGAGCTGCCATATCAGAGTCTCCTGTTCTCTGATTGTTACTGGCAGGACCAGCACTTGCCTTTGGTGCTCTACCTCGGCCTCTGCCTCTACCCCTTGGGGCTTCACTCCCGCCACTGCTGGTGCGGGTAACTCTTCGAGGTGGCATTTTCTAATCATAAAAGTAGTAAACACGTAAGCTTTAACCATTTCAAATTATATTGTCCACATCATTCATCAAAGTCCAGCATTCCAAGTTAATATCACATTTATTGTCACCACACATCGCATGCAAGTCGTGTAGTTATCACACCATGAATTGATAATGTCTAAACAATAGTCCATCATATCAATTGTAAATCCATGTATATAATCACGTTTAGTCTAGCGAAGGTTGTTTATCTCTTCCTCTTTCGAGGTTTCAGACATAACCTCCTCAGGGTTAACTTCGATGTCCGAGGACAAGCGCAATAGCATGATCTGTGAAGATCTCTTCGGGTTTAATACCCGGATTTGATAAACCAACTCGGTGCGCAGAGGGAACGGAAGATCCAATAGAAGCATCCATAAGGAGTGAGCACAAGGGCTCTCTCACAGGTGAAAAGATCACATAACAGATAGATAGACAAATCAAGTAAGGAGGATTACATACATGAGATATAAATGCATACAGATACTAGCATGCAAATCTACATGAAGTTCCTAGGTTATAGTCTAGGTCAAGCGTATTGCCTAATTCTCTATAACCAATGGCTCTGATACCAATCTGTCACAACCCCGCTAAAAGCGGAAACACGGGGATGTAACGAGATCGGGATCGTCATAACAATGGTAAGCGATAGAGATGCAATATAATAAATGATGACAAGCATGTCATGACGATACCCGACAACAAGGGACTTGTGTCGTGTTTAGTCAATATTCGACAACATAGCCATAAGCATAAACATGTTAAATGATTCATAATCACAATAGTACAATTGTAATGTAATTCCCACAACCCTAGGAAAAGTATCAAAAGATGTAATTGTTTAACAGACTACAACATTGTTCAAAATGATAGTTTGTCAAATATGTCTAGTCTCAAAAATGCATCCTAGGGTCTCCACTAAGGCAGCACACCTAGATCCTCAGTTTGCATGATCACCTGAAAAGATATGCTCAAATGGTCAACAAAATTGTGGTGAGCTCGCATGTTTAAATAGTAAATAAGTAATTGATGCTGTATAGTAAGTGACGGAATACCGTGAATACAGTTAATACGTAAGTAAAATCACATGACAATGAGCTTTGCAACCAAACCTAAAGACGTACACAAAGTATTGTCGGAATATATTCACCCAAGGGGCCGTTCCTGGCCACTGATGGTACAACTAGTATACCAACAAACAAGGGTGGGGTTGTCAACCCAGTAGTACTACCAATACCTATCCGTCGGTTCCCACACTGGAATTAAATAGTTGCAAAGAAAGAACCACACAGCAGACCCAAGCATGTATCAGATAAGTACTTGCAAAACAGTATCACGTTGATTCCAAGTATGTAAATTGTAAGTAAATTGTACAGCATTGAAAATGGGTGAGCATACTTTTCCCCAAGTTGTAAATGATTGAAATATGTGTAAGCGTAAAAAGGGGCCACGAAACTCACTTGTTAGGTGGTAAGTATGTATGATCAAAGTATCCAAATGTCGTATGTAATGAACGGAAAACACCTATTGACAGTTATTGTTAAGCATTAATGATATGTATAAAGCGTATAATAATGTTCGGTCGGTTCGGGTTGTATCGTTGGGTCGCGTGTAACACACACAAACAGACACACGTACTAATCTTATGTAGATCCAAGTACTAGACATCGTCGCCATTGTTGATGATATTTGAGTAAAAGTTCATTGTTATTAAAGAAGTATTGGTAAATATTAGTAGTTACAGATGGGGTATGGTACTTGTAAAATGTTAAGTTAATTTAATTAGATAACATTAGTAAGTTTGATAGCGTTGACTTTAACATTGGCATTAGCAATGGCAACGTGTCGATGTTACCTTAACATCACACGACATACACACATCACACACAAGAAGGAATCACACACAACAACTTCAGTCGCACGACAGGACCAGACGCACGACTCAACACTCCATTCGCACGAATCAACCCTCAATCGTGCGAATCAGCTTCATTCGTACGATTGAACCTTCATTCGTACGACGGCATTCAGTCGTACCACACAACACCCAATCGCACGACTCAACCTCCATCGCACGAATCAACCTTCATTCGTACGAATCAGCTTCATTCGTACGATTGAACCTTCATTCGTGCGATTGGCCTTCAGTCGTGCGATACACGCACAATCGCACACATTCATTCGGTCGCATGACTCAATCGCACACATTCATTCGCTCGCATGGCTCAATCGCACACATTCATTCACTCGCATGACTCAATCGCACACATACACACAGTCGCACGACTCAGTCGCACGACATACCCAGTCGCACAACTCAGTCGCACGATTGACTCAGACGCATGATTCAGTCGCACGACTCACCCAGTCGCACGACTCAATCGCATGACAGACCCAGTCGCTGGACAGCAGAATCGCGACTGTGAAGGGCTGAGCAGCCTTCGGCTGCTACGAGCAAAGTTTTACACAACAAGACTTCCAGAAACACACTACAAACATACACAAACAAGAAGCACACAGAAGGACATCACACGCACCCACACAACCTCATGTGTTCGGGTTGAACCCGAACACCGAAACCCTAGTTTGGACAGCCGTGAATAAGCAAGAAAAGGGACAACCAAGCGTCTACCTGCTAGAAATGGAGTAGACTAGGTTGTAGATGAAGTCTAGACGGTGAAAACGAGACCAACGGGGCGGTTTTGGTGCAAGGGGAGGAAGAAAGGTGAAGAAGAAGATGAAGAAGAAGATGAAGTTATGGGGCTAGGGCTGGAAAATGGGTTTTTATACCCGTCCCAAGTTTGCAAAATGTCAGTTTAGTCCCTGCACTAACCCCCGAGTTCCCAAGGTTTGTTTCGTTGAAACGACTTTATTAGTTAGTTATATTAATGATAAAAATGTATTTAATGATATTTATAACTTAAAAATGGTTTTTATAAGATAATAATATTAGATAAAAATGGATATTTGGCGGTAACAGTGTGAAAGTTTTAAAAGTTTTAAAGATAGCACACGATCAAATGAAGCACAGCATAAGGATGATAAAGCAAGCATAATATCCGTATTTAATGATATTTATAACTTAAAAATGGTTTTTATTAATGATAATAATATTATATAAAAATAGTATATTTGGCGGTAACAGTTGTTAAGATAGCCACGATCACAATGAAGCACAAGCATAAGGATGTAAAGCAAGCATAATATCCACACGAATAGTTTATAAAGATGAGGAATAATCGAGCAAAGAAAGTTAACGGAATCCACATAATTGACGGACCTTTTGGTCACGGATGTCAAAGTATCCCCAAGTTGAGAGAATTTCGTCCCGAAATTCAGCTGGAGTTAGGTTCAAGAGTGTCATCCTCCAATAGTTGTGGATATTTGAGTTTCATCTGATCTTCCCATTCCCATGTAAACTCTTGGCCCTAGTTTTGAATTCCATCTCAAACGGACAATTGGTATTCTGCTGCGCTTCAATTGCTTGACCTTTCAATCCATGATCTCAATGGGTTCCTCAACAAAATGAAGCTTTTTGTCAATCTTGATTTCCTCAATTGGTACGTGAAGAGATTCGTCAGCCAAACACTTCTTGTGGTTGACACGTGGAAAGTATCATGTACGCTGCTGAGTTCTTGTGGCAACCTTAATCGGTAAGCACTGGACCGATTCTTTCGGTAATCTCGAATGGTCCAACGTATCTTGGGGCTAACTTTCCTTTATTTTCAAAACGAACGATTCCTTTCCAAGGAGAGACTTTAAGTAAAACCAGATCCCCAACGTTGAATTCTAGAGGCTTCCGACGGTTGTCGGCATAGCTCTTTGGCGATCTCTGGCAGCATTTAGTCGGTTGATGCTGTTAACTGGCTGTTAACTGACATTCACCAATCTCGGCCCAACAACGGGTGATCTACATTTTCTTCCATTCAATGCTTCGAACGGTATCCAATGCTTGTATGGTAGCTGTGTTGTAAGAAAACTCGATCAGCGGTAGATGAGCGTCCCAACTACCACCAAAGTCGATTACACACGCCCTCAACATGTCTTCTAGCGTCTGTATAGTTCGTTCACTTTGGACCATCTGTCTGGGGGTGATAGGCGGTACTCATATCTAACCGAGTGCTCATCGCTTTCTGCAATGTCTGCCAAAATTATGAAGTAAATTGGTTGTCACGGTCGGATATGATTGACACCGGCACTCCGTGTCTGTCACGACCTCCTTGATGTACAATCTCACCAACCTATCCATCTTGTAGTCTTCTCGGATCGACAAGAAATGAGCTGATTTCGTCATCGATCCACTATAACCCATATCGAGTCATGCCCGCTGCTTGTTCTAGGGAGTTTGGTAATAAAATCCATAGCTGTATTCTCCCATTTCCACTCGTGAATTTTGGATTGCTGTAATAATCCCGATGGTTTCTAATGTTCAGCTTTAACTTTCGATCATGTCAAGCATCTGCTGACGTACATAGCAATGCCTTTCTTCATTCCTGGCCACCAAACAGATCTTTAAGATCGTGGTACATCTTGTCTGCACCAGGATGAATAGAATATCACGTCTTGTGTGCTTCATCCATGACCAAGGTACGTACACCTCCCCATCTAGGTACCCATATACGATCCATGAAGTATTGTATACCATCCTCCTTGCAACTCATTTGTTTATCCATCCCTCGGAATTCTTCTCCCCCAAGGTTTTCTTCGTTCAATGCTTCACTTTGTGCAATTTGGAATTGAGTTTTCAAATTCGTTTGAATGGTCAATCCCAACGCTCGAGCACGTAGAGGTTTCACGCGTTCTTTGCGGCTTAAAGCATTAGCCACCACGTTAGCTTTCCCCGGATGATACCGGATCTCACAATCGTAGTCACTAAGAAGCTCTACCCAACGTCGCTGACGCATATTAAGTTCCTTCTGATCCAGGATATGTTGGAGGCTCTTATGATCTGTGTAGACGATGCATTTGGTTCCATACAGGTAATGCCTCCGTATCTTGAGTGCAAATACTACAGCGCCCAACTCAAAATTCATAAGTTGTATAGTTCTTTCGTGCACCTTAAGTTGTCGTGAAGCGTAGGCAATCACCTTATCCTTCTGCATTAGCACACATCCCAATCCTTGATGTGAAGCATCGTAGTACACCACAAAATCATCAGTTCCGTCTGGAAGGGACAATATAGGCGCGTTGCACAACTTCTCTTTCAACGTTTGGAACACTTGTTCTTGTGCATGTCCCTAATCAAACTTCTTGTCTTTCTGGGTCAACAATGTTAATGGTTGCGCGATCTTCGAAAAATTCGCGATGAAGCGACGATAGTAACCGGCCAATCCTAAGAATTTTCGTATCTATGATGGTGTCTAGGGTACATCCCATTTCTTCACCGCTTCGATCTTGCCGGGATCTACATGAATCCCATCTTCGTTAACCACATGACCCAAAAACTTCACTTCCCGCAACCAGAATTCACACTTTGAGAACTTGGCAAAATGTTTCTCTTCTTGTAGCAGTTCCAGTATTGCCCGAAGGTGTTCTTCGTGATCCTCTTTCGATCGGGAGTAGATAAGTATATCGTCTATGAATACGATCACAAATTAATCCAAATAAGGTTTGCACACCCGATTCATTAGATCCATAAACACAGCTGGTGCGTTAGTCAACCCGAACGGCATGACCAAGAACTCATAGTGCCCATAACGAGTTCTAAACGCTGTTTTCGGTATGTCTTCCTCGAAAACCCTTAGTTGATGATATCCAGAACAAAGGTCGATCTTGGAGAAATATGAAGCTCCTTGCAGCTGATCAAACAGATCGTCGATCCTGGGGAGGGGATATCGATTCTTCACGGTTAACTTGTTCAACTCACGGTAATCGATACACATACAGAATGACCCATCTTTCTTTTTGACAAATAATACCGGTGCTCCCCACGATGAGTGACTCGGTCGAATAAAACCCTTCTCCAGTAGTTCCTGCAACTGACTAGATAACACTTGCATTTCTGATGGCGCTAACCGATATGGCGTCTTTGCTACTGGTGTACCCATCCTTTTTTTCTACCACATGAGCCAGAAAAACGGTAATGAAGGTTATAAAAGTTTTTAAAGATAGCACATAATCACAATGAAGCACAAGCATAAGGATGATAAAGCAAGCATAATATCCACATGAATAGTTTATAAAGATGAGGAATGATCGAGCGAAGCAAAGTTAACGAAATCCACGTTAATTAACGGACCTTTTGGTGACGGATGCCACAAGAGAAAAGCAGCTCAAGAGAAAAGGTAGACTTCCAATTGGGAAGTTGCTAGCTGCAAGTAGCAAAGCAGCTGCAGCCAACCAGGAGGCTATCAACAACAGAAGAAGAGTGGAAATCATTGACATACATGTCAAATTAGGAGCTGTGAATGAAGATGTACTCCTGCTACCATTAGAGGAGTTAGCTGAGTTAGAAAGGCAACTTTGCTGCAAATTCAGCAAAAGGAAGAAGCAGCAAGGTTGGCCTTAGAGGAAGAGAGAGAGAAGGAGAAAAGAGAAGCTGATCAGCAGCTTAAGAGGGAAAGGATAACTTTCCTAACCTCCAAGGGTTTCTCTCTAGAAGAACTATCTCCACATGACAATGATACGATCTTATGGCTCTTCAACAAAGAGCAAGATCAAATGGAGAAGGAGAGAAAGAAAGATGTTAAGGAAAAGCTGAGGTTGAAGAAGAAGAAGGAATAAGAAGCAGAACTCACTGCTGCCAGAAAGATAGGTGAAAAGGCCTCGATGAAAAACTATCTCTGGGCTCATGGCTTCTCTGGCAGGAAGGTGGGTCCTATGTCTGAGAAGACCCTCCAGCGACATGTCAGTGACATAAAGGCTGACATTCGCTCGGGGAAGAGGAAGGAGATGTACAGAAGGGGACAGGGATGATCTTCAAACCAACCATTCAACCTCAACCTCAAACCTAACCACAACCTGAACCAATTCCTTTTCCATTCCCCATCAAGACTGAACCAACCTCTGAGCCTTACACCCCTGAACCTACACCATCAACCTTACCTACTTCCTCACCTCAACCACCTAAACTACCCATCCTCCAACCCAAAACACTTTCCAGAACCCAAACACCACAACCTACCCAACAACCTTCCAAACCATCCCCTCAGCCTTCCAAACATCTCTCCTTAGAGGAGTTCAAGGCGATCAAGACAAAGCTCATCAACTGTACAACCCTGAGCGACATCTTTTGTGAGGAGGAGTCTGTCAAACTGACCTATGTTGATGGATCCTCATGTTCCCTCACTAGAGATCAATTTCTTGATCTGCCCAGAGGAACATTGGACCAAGCCGCAAAGCTCTTTGGCCTCAATTCAGATTCTCCGAATGAAGAAGAAAAGAAGCTAAGGAGAAGGCTGGTGACTCTGCTGGATACGAAGAAAGGGGACAAGGTACCAAGTCAACCCCTTGTGCCTAGAAAGAGGATTATCCAGTGGAGGTTCGAAGACTCTTCTCATAACTTTGTTGTTGAGAGAGAGAGTGGAGAGCTAAACAGGCTAAATGCCTCATATCTGTTACACTTAAGCAGATTTGATATTACTGAGTTAGCAGAGAAGCCACTCTCCAACCCCTCCAACTCTGAGATAGCTGCTCATATCAGAAATCACCTGAGCAGACTTCATCTGGCCAAGCTAACTGCTAGGACCAAGATTGAAGAAGTGTTGAAACTGAGAGAGGAGGAGGAAAGGAAAGGATCAACAACCAAAGGCAAAGCCTTTCTTCAAATAGTTGAGGGTCCTGAACTTGAATACATAGTTAGATGAGAGTATGACTATAAGTCCCGTCAACTAACTCTCTTCAGGGGGGGGCACAACAAAGGGTATATGTCATTCAGAGTGATAGACTAGATCTCCTATCCACTAATGACTTGTACAAACTTCTCAGCACCACTTTACGGAAGAATAAGGAAACGCATCTTCTGTCCCTGGTGCTGAAGGTTTTGAGAAGCAGAAATAAGTGAGGTTTTGGTAGCATAAGCCTAGGGGGAGTTTGTTAGATCTAGAAAGGCTGGTGCAACCAAAACCAAATCACTTAGACTATTTTTGGGTGTAACTAATAAAGGACTTCTGAAGCTAAGTGTGGAACTTCCAAAGGAAATGGAGTTCTTTCGAAGACAAAGTGCAAGATCATCTTCCGAAGGAAAAATCAACTTCCAAAGTTAATGTATTCACTTCCGAAGTTCAAGACTCAGAAGAAAAGATAAGAAGTCAACTTCCAAAGTATCAATATATGAAGAAGTTCTCAAGCCTTGGAAGTAGTAGCCTCTTCCGAAGTATAAGTGGCTTCGGAAGAACTTGTTCTTCCGAAGCCACTAACCTTCGGAAGACACTACGATGAACCAGTGGACATAAGTATGGTCTCTCTAACACTCCGCTACAAACCTCTAATATACTGCATGGCATTTTCTCAAAATCCATGTAGTTGACCATACTTTATTCCACTGTTCACCTTTATCAGTTAGTACAATTGCCAACTTTAGTTGGTGACAAAAGATAAGTCATAGACACGTCATGACTATCATATCTTAGATAATACTTTATCTAAGATACCTTAACTTTAGTATTGTAGTATATGCTTTAGTCGTAGGTTTCCAGCTGGTATCAAAGTATATCCGGCTGTAGGTAGTAGTATATATAGTTTCTCATTGTAACTTATGTAATATGCTTGTAAGAATCTTGTAATACTTTGAGTTGAGAAGTAATATATACAAGTACCTTGAAAATTATTTCTTTGTGTTCTGTTAGGACCTGGTATTTGAACGAAATACCTAGTGATTAGCGTGTAAACCAGATCAAATAGTGCGGAATCCTATTTGATTGGCGATCCAATCAATGAGAACACACGAAGAATCAATCAAGAATTGAATCTAACGTTAGAAGTCGATTAGGAATCGATCTAATGTGTTCTGTGAACTTGGAGAACGATTTGGGAGGCTTCTGGACGGCTAGGGTACGTCTGGAGTCGTAATGATATGAATGCTTATGTTTTTCCACGAATTGGGTCTATTTATAGGTTAGTGTTGTTCATTCGTGCGACTGGACCATAAGTATGGTTCAGTCGTGCGATTGAACCATGCGGTTGATCCATCCGCACGATTGAGTGTTCAGTCGTGCGACTGAGCCAATCTTATGTGTCAATCATACGACTGATCCAGTCTCCTGGTTCAGTCGTGCGACTGAGTCAATCGTATGAAGTTATTCATGCGTATGGTCCATTCGCATGGGCCATTCACATGAGAACTTCATTTAGTTAAGTTTGAATGTTTTAATTAATATAACTTGATGTGTAACCATTCAAACAATCATAAACCCAATTAATCAACTCATAACGACTCATTAATGAAATATTAACATTACAAATCACAAACAATCCATATCATTTCATTAATCATTTCATATTACATCATAATCAGACAGACAAATCTATTACATTACAAATCATGATCTAGGGACATACATGCATCAACAAACTCCCCCTTGGACCTAGATCTCTCTAATCTCTTGTCTTCTGCATAACCTCCTTGTATTTCTTGTACTTCTCCTCTTTTGTGACTCCCGCGTGAATTTCAAACGCGAAGCAGAGTCGTATAACGTTTTGGAACTGGAGGGCTTGTACAATATCTTGCGTGTCATAGAACAGTGGCCACTTGTTAATGTATAGACATCATTAGCCGACAAGTTAGTAAGCCACATCGGGTCGAATACCCTGATTAGTCCCTCTTGCTTAGGACTATGACCGCTTCAGCTGTTCTCCAATCATAGTACCACCACTTAAAGTGTGGAGTGAAGTCCTGTGGCATTTCCCTGAGTGGGATTCTCGACATTGTGCGCGGAGGACTCCACTTCAACACTTCTTGGGCTTGCCAGTAATGGCATCAACCTCAGACCTTCGTACCTAGTAGGCTGTTGGGGTCTGAAGTTAACCCATCTGGTGTGGTACTCCTTCTTAAGGGCAGCCTCGAACCAGCCTGACATCTTCCTCGGGTCAGCATACAAAAGCTTTAGCTTAGCCAGCTGGTTGAGCTCAAAACCTGGTAGAGTCTTCAGATCATGTGGGAATCTGAAGTACTCTATGCCCTGTTCTCTCTTAACTGCATAAGCATTAAGATCATCAAAATACGCCCATGCTATAATCCTGCCAGACACCTTGTGGTGTTTCTTGACTCTGTAGAGCTTGGTGTAGGCATCTTTCTTCGGTGCAGCACGTTGGGCTCTAACTTCTTCAAAACATGCAGCCCACTCAGCCTTTCGAATGTCAACATCATCATTTGAGGCTTGGGCTGTTCCTTCTGCCTTCTCAGTTTCCTGCTCCATCTTGTTCAACACCTCAAAAGTATCACTGACGAGGGACTCACCCAGATTGGGGACCACATTACCCTCATTGTCAGCGTACTGAGGGTACTCCTCTGCGGTGATATCTTCGACCTCGACTTCATCAACATCGTTGAGCTCTTCATCACTAGTCGAATCACATGTTGGAGCATCTTTAACTATTTCATCCGGATTGAGCTTGAAAATCTCTGCGAGTTGCTCGTTAGATAGGTCATGAATTATTTCCCCTTCTTCAGGGGTATAACTCACAGACCTTCTTACGATCCCTTGCAGATCAAGAATCATGGTTAGTTGAGTCTTGACCTGTTGAAGGGGAGCAACATCAAACTCATCTCTTTGATAATTTGGATCTGTTTGATTTAAACATTCAACACATAATCATTAGTAAGTAATCAAACAGAAATACATTAACTTAATATATAAACATTCAATACATTGTTTTCAATACAGAATTCAAACACAAAAGTAAATAAATACATAAACATCTAGTCTTTACTTTTATCTTGAATCATAGTCTCATCACTCGGAGGAGCAGAGGTGGTAGCTGATTGGTCCTGTCTGTTCTTCGACCTCCTCTCTTGACCTGAAGCAGAGGCCGATGCAGCCGCATCCCCTCCTTCTGCTTCATCATCATCTCCTTCTCCTCTGTCCTATCTCTGTCAGTTTCCTCCTCATCCTCTGTATCATTCTCTCATCCTCATCATCATCATCATCTGTCATCTCCATCATCTCCATCCCCTTCCTTGATCTTTAAGGGCTCATCCTTTGATCCCTTGAGCCGCAGCATGATGGTCTTGTTGGTGGTCTCCAACTCCTCTATCCTTTTAGCTGATTGGGCATGCTGCTCCTGGAGTTGGGACATCTCTACTTGCTGTGCATCCATCATGGGCCTGCTGCTCTATAACTCGAGCCTGCTCTGCCATCTGGTGAGATTGTGCAGCAGTCAGGTCGGTAAGCTGGCGTATCTGTGCAGCTTTCTCCTCATCGGCAGCTAGTAAGCGCATCACCATCCGGTTGAGCGCTGACAGCTGTTCCTCTACCCCGATTGGAGGTAGAGGTGATCCATATGTGTGAGGACTGGGCTGACGGTCCTGCATGGTGTGAGGTGGTGGTGGTGGTGGCTGTAGTGAAGATGGGTCGGTAAAATGGTGGAGGTGATGTGGGTGTAAATGGTATGGTGGTGGATGGGATCTGTACTGTAGTGGTAGGTATGGTGGTGGCTTGGTAGCTATGGTGGATGTGGTGGCTGTGGTGGTGGATGGTATAGCTGTGGAGGTGGTAGTGGTGGCTGTGGTGGTGGATGTAGAGGCTACGGTAGTAACGAAGGTCAACCGACGCTTCTTCTTCTTCAGACCATGGGGCTGAGCCATCCTCTTCCTCCTCGTCCCTGTGGAGGTGGATGCTCCCCCTACAACCCTGCCTGCTGAACCCGGTGCATAACTCGGGTCAGTCTCAGTCTCTCTGGAGTCTCTCGGGTGTTCACCAACCACCCGTAGCCCGTGTTCTGTGGGAACAACCTTGCTTCCCACAGTTCGCGTGAGGGGCTCCTCATCAGACTCCTCCTCCTCCTCAGCACCATGAACAAACTCCTGATGAAATCCGGCTGTCTCAGCAACATCTCCAGCTGGGGCAGACACTGGGGGAATAACATCAGACACAGTGCCTCTCGGTGGAGCAGGCATATCGTCCCCAGCGTCTCCACTATCATCATCATCCGAGTCAGAGTTGGTAGAGCAATCTGCTCCACATCAGAATCACTATCATCGTGGCGCCACTTTCTCTTGGCTGGCGCCACGTAGTCTTCCCGGGCCAGATGCCCAAACAACCTCCTGACAGGGGGTTTCACTGCTTCCCCTTGTACACCTTCATCCTCCCCAAAGTAGTGTCATCCATACCTCGAGGACTACCGCATCCTCCTTCTCCTTCGGCAGGGAGGGAAGCTTCTGATCTATAATCATCTGCATAAACCTCGGATACATGCAAAGCCCTCCTTCCCTTTCCCCTCAATGTTCTCCACCAGATAGGTGAAGATCATTTTGGAGAAGCTGAACGGGTGGTTCAGCACCAACGCAGCATACGCGTTTGTATCTGATCAGATAGCTCATCAAAGCCTCCCTTCCTGGAAGCTATGCACTTGAGTAGAACATGCGCAAGATACTTGAACTGGGGACAGAGGTTACTCTTGTTGAGTACCCCAGCATTGATGTCCCCAGAGTACTTGGCTCTCAGAAACATCCTCTGACTGTGAGGGGGTGTAAACGAGTAGGACAATCAGCGTCATCCCCTAACTGTAAAACGATCCTTAGATCCTCCTCTGAGATAGTAATAGCCTCTCCAAAGATAGTACTCCTGATGCAGTGAGGCTCAGAGGATCTATCAACTGTAGCGCCTTCCCAGAAGGCCTGCTGAACTGATCTATAAGGAGTACAAGGAGTAGAAATGGCATGTGCAATCCTCGATCTCAGCAGAAATGTGATGATGCCTGAGAAATCAGCAGCGTTTCTGGATGTCAAATCCAGATGAGCACATATGTTATGCTTCGTGCTCATAGTCCATCGACTCGCCATCTGTAACACAAATCCAAATAAACATTAGTACCTTTGGCTAAGACATCATGAAACACTTAAACTTGAAGAAAATCTTTCTGTCATGCGATTGAGGTTGTGCGACTGAGATCAGTCGTGCGACTGAACAGTGCGATTGAGATTCAGACGTGCGAATGATCTCATGCGTACGACTGAGTGTGCGACTGGACTCATGCGCATGTAACCTCATGCGGTTACACCAGTCGTGCGACTGAACTTCATACGCATGGTTCAGTCGTGCGGTTAGGCAAATCGCACCCTTCAGTCGTGCGACTGAAGTTCATCAGCCTGTCCATTCGCATGATGTACTGACTGTTCAATTCAAATTCACTTTTTCACCATTTTTGAGTTTTAGACATCGTTATCTGGTTCATTTGACTCGCAATACGTTCTTATAACACCTAACATCTTTAATTTCATCTGTTTGAGTCGTTAAGTTAGGTTATTAAGCCACTTAAGTCTCGGTTTGTTTTTGGGTCTGATTTTACAGATCTGGAGTCAAATTGAACGTTATTTTGGTTTCTTTCACCGCAAATTACCTGTAAAGTCGATGTATATGATCAGTAATCAAGAAACGGGGGGTTTTAGAGATCAAATGAAATTTTGGCAGAGTGGAGTTAAGTCGTGCGATTTAGGGTTACTTTGAGGGTGGTGAGTCTCTGCGACCGACTCCCCCTCTATTTATACTAACCCTAGATTCAATCGTGCGACTGAGCTCATACGCACCTTTCAGTCGTGCGAGTGGGACTCAGTCGTGCGATTGGGTCAGTCGCCCTTCTTCAGTCGTCCGACTGAATCTCAGTCGTGCGACTGACTCACTCGTTCGCCCTTAAGCATCCGACTGGGCCAATCGTATGGGCCATTCGGTTGGATGGTCCATACTCATGGTCCATTCGTACGAATGACTTCCATTCGTATGATTAGTCCATACGTATGGTCCATTCGTGCGAATGGGTCATACTTATTAAATTTTCTGCCATTTTAATATTAACATTTAAACCCCTTTTAATTTTTGAAATTAACGTTATGAGCTTTTGATCATCTCAGACATGATCATTTTAACTTGAAAACTTTATGATCACCTCAGACGTGATCCTTTTAAACAATTTAGTCACCTCAGACGTGACTCTTTTAAACAATTTAGTCACCTCAGACGTGACTCTTTTTTAGTCACGTGACTTTTAAACAAAGCACATGTGGTCATCTCAGACATGACCCTTTTAGTGAGTTGATTCCTTACTGATTTTCCTGATGTAGTCCGACAAACTAACAAACTAAAACTACTAACTAACTTAGAAAATTTAAACTAAATACTCAAAACAAGACTTGTTTTTGGCTTTTTGTGAGAGATAAATCCTAAGATGGACATCTACGGGATTTGGTTCCGGAATAGACAGCTTCAACTTGGATTGACCACACCTGGACCAATTCAATTTTGGAATCATACAGGCAAGTCAAATCATTTGGGACTTGTTATCAAAATCTTTTGATGCTCAATTCTTGGTGTTCATCCAGAGTCATTAGCAACTTTAGGAATCATACTGGAACTCTTAGATTTCACATTGATTTGAACTTTCGAGAATTGCAGCCACAATGATTGTCAATATATTTGTCCACTTAAATCCATACACAGACTTTTGACACAGACTGGTGATTGTTTTAGGTTTAATTATTTCAACTAACATTTGTGGATCCCACACTTATATGGTAATCAACATTCCTCAGGAGCTTTTGAGCGGTCTACGGGTATTATTACAAGAAGAGACTATTCTTAGAGCTTTCAAAGAGAAGCCAGTCCTCAGGTCAGTGCCATCGCACAGCAGAGAGGCGGCAAACAACAATGAATTCTAGAATATCTAGGTTATGCTTATCCTCAGGTCAGTGCCATCGCACAGCAGAGAGGCACACAACCTATCTCCTTGTTAGAGCAGCTTATTTTATTTTGCACAAAATGCACCAACAACATCATTAGCTTTATAGCATTTGTCTTTCATTTTTTTCTTGCTTTGCTCTAATTATGGTCATCCGCACACATTTGTGGCGTTTACATGCTCATTACCCCTTATTGGAATATTGTTGATTGTGTTAACCAGTGATAAGATGGAAGCCCACAGTCAGTTGAACAACTTAGTTTGATCTTGAGATCACCAGTCAGGTCTAATCATCTATTGTGTTGAATCTACCGACATATCATTTGTGGTCTAGCAACCTCTAGGTCTACTTTCTTTGTGTTACCTTAGGAGTTACCAGTTTTCTATCATCTTCCCTTTTATATTGCTTAGACTACACAGACTTATACTTTGAATTTTTGCATCTTTTCTAAAATTAAATTTTTAAAGTCCCTCTTGATTTGTTCCTGTGTACTATCATTTTCCAAAGGTTTTGAATCGGTATCACAGATACGATCTACCTTATATCAGCTATCCACTCCTTCTCCCTCGTTTTTTTTTAATGTTACTTGCTGACATATTCTCCCCCTAAAATACTAAAAAATCATTACTGGTTTAATTATTTTAGGATTTTAATAAACAGCAAAATAACATGAGTTTAAATTAAACAGACGAAAATAAACAAATAAAATAAAATAAAAAGAAAACTTTAACTAAACTACATCGGACTACACATGATCATCATCAGGAATAACCTCACTTTTCTTTTTAACGCCGTTGACCTCTAGCAAATATTGAAAACGTGGTTTATCAAAGGCTTTAGTATAGAGGTCAGCGCGTTGAAAATCAGTATTAATTTTAACCACATCAATTAAGTTCTTTTCAAAACAGTCTCTTATGAAATGGTATTTAATACCGATATGTTTGGTCTTAGGATGTTGGACCGGATTTTTAGTTACTGCAATTGCAGCAGAGTTATCAACAAAAATAGGAGTAGAAGAGAACTTTAAACCGTAATCCCGCATTTGCTGTTGAATCCAGATGATTTGTGAACAGCAACTTGCAGCAGCAACATACTCAGCTTCACAGGTTGACAATGCAACCGATGTCTGCTTCTTACACTGCCAGGTAACTAATCTTCTCCCAAAGAATTGACACCCTGCTGATGTAGACTTGTAGTTCATCTTGCAGCCCCCGTAATCCGAGTCACTATACGCGGTAAGCTCAAAGTCATCATCATGAGGATACCACAACCCAAGTGTGGGTGTACCCTTCAGATAACGAAAAATCCTCTTGACCCCATCAGATGGTTGACCTTAGGTTTAGCCTGATATCTAGAACATAAACATGTAGCATACATGATATCAGGTCTTGAGGCAGTGAGATACATGAGGGATCCAATCATTCCTCGGTACATCGTGGCATCTACAAGATCTCCATTTTCATCAGGTGCTATATCGTGATTCGTAGCAAGTGGAGTCCCAGCAGCAGAAGCATTCTCCATGTCAAAGCGACTGAGAATGTCTCCTACATACTTGGTCTGATGTAGAAAGATCCCATTTGGAGTCTGATCCACCTGTAACCCGAGAAAGAACTTCATCTCCCCCATAGCACTCATCTCAAACTCTTTCTTCATAACTGCTTCAAACTCTTTGCATAACTCTTCGTTCTTTGAACCGAAGATTATGTCATCAACATAGATCTGTACGAGCAGTAGGTCGCCATCTTTTTCTTTAATAAACAGCGTGCAGTCAATGACTCCCCTGCGAAAGCCGTGTTTCACAAGATGAGTCGAGAGTTTCTCATACCAAGCTCTTGGAGCTTGATGAAGCCCGTATAAAGCCTTGTCGAGCTTGTAAACTCTATCCCGATGATAAGGATCTTCAAATCCCTCGGGTTGACTGACATAGACTGTTTCTCTGATTTCCCCATGAAGGAATGCACTCTTCACATCTAATTGGTAGACTTTAATCTTCATGTACGATGCATAGGCAAGGAAGATACGAATGGCTTCCATCCTTGCCACGGGTGCAAACACCTCATTGTAGTCAATCCCCTCGACTTGGCGAAAACCCTGAACCACCAATCGAGCTTTGTTCCTGATAATGACCCCTTGGTCATCCTTCTTGCATTTCAGGACCCATTTGGTGCCAATGACTTTAGCACCTTTAGGTCTATCAACCAGAGTCCATACACCTAACTTCTTGAACTGCAGAAGTTCTTCTTGCATGGCACTCACCCACGCCTCATCATTTAGTGCATCACTGACATATTTTGGCTCAAACTGCGAGACAAAACACCGATAAGCACCATCATGAATGTAACCCTTCTCCATAACCGAGGCGTAATCAGCTGAGTATAGCTGATTTCGGGTTTGTACTCCTGATCTGACATCCCCAATGACATTGTCAAGGGGATGATAGACGTTTAGTCGTGATCCTGGAGTAGTAGGAACAGCTACCTCAGAGCCAAGATTATGAACATTTGGTTCTGCATCTGAGGTAGATGGAGTTTGAGGTTCCGAAGTCGAAGGTGCATCACTGGTAGATGCTTGTGGACTTTCAGGAACTGGAACCTGTTCCTCCTGACTGTTCTGGTCATCTGCTTCAGCTTCATCTTCAGAGGAGGAGTCACTGTCATCGACTACTCCCCCTGACTGAGTAGATGATTCTCCCTGTGAGCTAGATGGTGTATTCAGGATATCATACATCATCCTAGTAGCTAACTCATCATCCGAGGGAGAGAGAGGGATGTTGAAGGACTTGAAGAATCCATCATAGTCGAAGAAGTAAGCGGGTCCTTTGCCAGTAGGTGGTGTGGTATATCGCTGAACGTCAACATTACACCACACTTCTACAAGACCCGTTGAGTTGTTGTAAACTCGCTTGTTCGGTATGTTGTATCCTAGAAAGATTCCTTCATCCGCCTTCTCGCTGAATTTGCCTTCTTGTGTCTTCTTCAGAAGTGTGCACGGCGCGCCAAAGGTTCAAGATACTCCAAATTCGGTTTGCGTCTTTGTAGTAGCTCGTAACATGTCTTTCCGTGGCGCTTGACTATCAGGACTCGATTCAGTGTATAACATGCATTCGCCACTGCCTCATTCCAGAATTGGATAGGCAGTTTCGAGTCTGCCAGCATAGTCCGTGCTGTCTCTATCAAGCTTCTGTTCTTTCTCTCAGCAACGCCATTCATCTGAGGCGTGTAGGCAGAAGTGAATTGATGCACAATTCCCTTTTCCTTGCAGTATGCCTCCATCCACTGGTTCTTGAATTCTGTCCCGTTGTCTGAGCGTACTTGTCTAACCTTCAGCTTGTAGAGAGATTCCAGTGTGGTTACTAACTCCTTGAATGACTCAAATGTTTCTGATTTGGATTTCAGAAACATTACCCAAGTGAACCTTGAGTAGTCATCAGTGACCACAAAACAGTACAAGTCGCCTGCAATGCTCTTTGTACTGACTGGACCAAACAGATCCATGTGAAGAAGTTCAAGAGGAAGTTCTATTGAATGAACTTTCTTTTCCTTATGAGACTTCTTCGTCTGTTTGCCTTTCTTGCAAGCTACACAAAAGTCAGGAAGCTGGAAGTTCTTGACATTAACTCCTCTCACCAAATCCTTCTGAATCAAATGATTCATCTTCCTTTGACTAATGTGTCCCATTCTCCTATGCCAGGAGATGGAATCCTTCTCAGTAGCTTTAGATAGAAAGCACTGAACCTCATGATCCGTTGTAGCAGCTGTTGACAGATCCAAGACATAAAGGTCTTTATATCTTGAAGCAGTCATCAGAACTTGGTCCTCTGGGATCACGTAGTCTTTCTTCAGCACGTAACACTTCTTGTTGTCGAAGATGACCTTAAATCCTTTATCACAGATTTGGGAAACAGAAAGTAAGTTATTTTGAAGTTGTTGAACGTAGTTCACCTTATCAAACTTAACTTTCTGATTTCCCACTTCTCCCTGAGCTGTGATATAGCCTCCCTTGTTTCCAGCAAAGGAAACATGCCCTCCTTTTATTTGCTTGACGTTTGATAAAAGGGCCCTATTTCCTGTCATGTGCCTGGATGCTCCGCTGTCTACAATCCACGTGTTAGTCTCAGCACTGTATCGAACACCCTGCACATACAAAGTAAAGAATTAGTTTAGGTTAGGAACCCAAGCCTTTACTGGCTTGGGTTTCCCAGAGGCATCACACATCATAAACTCCACCCATTGACCCTTAGAGGGTGAGGGTAGCTCAGGTTCCTTCTTGTCATCAGTATCAGACACGCAGGATGACTTCTCTTTCCATAAGCCAGACTTGTGCAAGGCCTGTTTGTGATAAACAGTCGACTGGCTTACAGGTTGAACTTTAGGTTCACTAGTTCTTCTAGGTGGAGTCAGAGAGCTCCTCTTAGAAGACCTAGGCTTAGAGTCCTGAAGTTCAATCTTCTTCCTAGGTGTCTGATAGAAAGGACAATAGGAAGCAATGTGTCCACATTCTCCACAGTTGTAGCACGACCTGCTATCAACTTTATGATTAAACTTTCTCTGTGGAGAAGTGTGTGACACTCTAGTAACATCAATCACTTTAGGTTTTGACTCTGGTTCTTTTGATGTTTTCTCTGGTTTAACAAAGTTAACTGTTTAACCTGTTTAACATCTTTCTCTTTTTGGTTAACTGGTTTTTGACTTGAAGCATGTGAAAAATTACATTTGAAGTCTTTTAGGTTCTGATTTGACTCTGTTTGACCCTGACTTTAAGTTAACTTTTTCAAATTCCTTTTCCAGATTAACACAAGGCAATTTACCCTTTGCCTTTGAAGTGGCCTCCTTTTGTTTGTGTCCAGATTCAATAGATGAACATGAGGTATCTGGATCACTAACAAGAGGAGTAGACACCACGTGATCCTTGATGGGGTTATTATTTACTGGTCTAGTCTTAGTGTTCATCAAGGTCTCAGGTGGTGGTGGAACCACTTTGTAACCCAATCCCTCCCCGTTATTCCTTTCTCTCACTAAGTGTTGAACTATGTGTGAAGAACTAGTCCAACTATGCAGTTTCTGTTTTAATGAGTTTACTTCTACTTCTAGAACTGCCTTTTGCTTCTTAGTGTCTTCTAGGGAGTTTAGATAGTACCTAATGTCATTAGCTTGGTTAAAGGCAACTACTTCGGTTTCCCTAAGCTGTTTAGTCAATAGGTCTATCTTTTCTTTATAACTATGCTCATTTTGTTTTAATACTCTATTAGCCTCAGTGCACAGTTGCAAGTCTTTTACTAAGTTATCATTATGATCTAATAACCTAGCAAATTTTTCATCTATGCTATTCCTAAAAGTATCACAAGCAGAACAAGCATGATTATCAAACATTTGGTCAGTAGTACTTACCTGAGTTGGTTCAGAAGAGTTAGCCATCAACGCAGCATCAGATGTCTCTGGTTCTGGTGATTCTGTCTTTTCTGTCTCTGACGTGGAAGTCTCCTCTTTAGGCTTGTAACTGACCTCGGCTGCAGTTGCTTCTTCACTATGTGACATCGCTATCTCAACTGCTAGATCACCTTCACTCGCAGAATCATCATCAATATCCTCTACACTTGCAATGTTTGATTCCCCTGGTGAGACAAACCTAAAGCTCCAATCCTGTCCTTCATCATCATGAGCAGTCAAGGCTTTTGGATCCTTGCTTGATGAAGTAGAACTGGAGGCTTGCTTGTCTTGGCGAGTAAAGGATGAGAATGGGTTCCCGTTACCCGTCTTCTTTGGCTTGACACATTCTCTCTTGAAGTGCCCCTTCTCTCCACAGTTGAAGCAGGTCACTTTGCTCTTGTCAAAGCCAAATGTGGTATCCTTAGTAGCTACCAAGTTCTGTCCGGTCTTTTTAACAAACTTCTTCGCCCTCCGGACAGCACTAGCTAAGGCCCACATTATGTCCATCCTCTCAAGCTCCATTTCGTCCACCTGCTCGTAGTCCTCGTCTGCCAGATGGCAGTTTCCAATCTTCCCGGCAACAAGTCCATCATATGAATGAACCACTGCTGCCAAAAGATCCATATGCTCTCGAGCTACTTCCACAGTCACATTACCGAGGTTCTCGGTCTTCAGTTTAGTAGCACTTGCTTCTGATCCAATATAGTGGGTACAAGAAGACCCTGACGTGTCTGATCCTGAAGGAGAAGCATGTGAAGGACCTGACGAGCTAGACACAAATGCAGTCTGGAGAGGTGCCCCAGATGTCTTAGCTTGAGGCGTGGCGTTGTACAAAGCTGGATTTTGAGTGTACGAGACTTCTGAGCTCTGTACTTCATCCTAAGTGCTTCTTCTCGCAACTTAAGAATGAAGTCATTATATCCAGCTTTGCAAGCATTCCATTCTGTCTCAGGTTAGACACGAATGAAGCCCACTTTTCAGGCAATCCGTCTGCAAAGTTACTAACTTTCTCTTCCATGGTAGTCTCCACCCCATGTGTATGCAGTTCGCTCATCAAGTGGTAGAATCTGTCTATGACGTCGTCTAAACTCTCGTTACCAATCGATGAGAAGTTATCGAATTCCTTCTTTAACTCCTTGGCCTTGATTGCCTTCAACGTTCCCGTTGTACCTCTTCTCTAGCTCATCCCACAGTTTCTTGGACTGCTTATTCTCTGAGTACTGGTGGAATATGTCTTTGGGGATAGACTGTGTGATTAATGCATAAACTCTTTTCTCTACATTGTACTTAACTTTCTGCGCGTCCGTCATCCCTCCTAACGTTAGCTTAACTCCATCAGCTCCCACCGGTGTACTATATCCAATCTCGATGGCTTCCCACAGATTCGGATCCACTCCATTGAGGTAGATCTCAAAACGTTGTTTCCAGTGGGAAACTCATCTAAAGTCAAGAGCTTTGGTGGTTTATTATGATTACCCACCTCACTCTCAAGCAACAGCAGGTTCTGTATCCTAGAGTCCTTCCCAGCAGTAAAGGCTGACATCTGATCTTCCATGGCGGATAACTTTAAGTCTAATCAAACAAACTTTCACTGATGCGACTGAAGGATGCGAATGGTCTAGTCGTGCGTATGAACTCTACGACTGGTTCAATCGTGCGGCTGAACTGAGTGATTGGTTCCGTCATGCGAATAAATCTGATGCGTATGAGCTATGCGAACGAACGGTTCAGTCGGCCGAATGAAGGTGCGACTAGGTCCAATCGTGCGAATGAGTCACGCGAATGGAGTCCATTCGTGCGAATGGGTCACTCGTGCGACTGAAGCTGCTGTTTTGCGAAGTTTTCTAGGTTTGACGTGTTTCAGCCGTAAAAATTCGAATTTTCGCAAGGTCTAGTTGCCTAATTCCGTAGAAACCAAACTTTGATGAGCAGGGAACGTCCAAGATCACTTTTGACACCAAAGATTGCGTTTTTAGTGCAAAAACACAAACTTTTATGCAATCTTGATTGAATCACACGTAATCAAGAGCCAAAGCTCTGATACCACTTGTTAGGACCTGGTATTTGAACGAAATACCTAGTGATTAGCGTGTAAACCAGATCAAATAGTGCGGAATCCTATTTGATTGGCGATCCAATCAGTGAGAACACACGAAGAATCAATCAAGAATTGAATCTAACGTTAGAAGTCGATTAGGAATCGATCTAATGTGTTCTGTGAACTTGGAGAACATTTGGGAGGCTTCTGGACGGCTAGGGTACGTCTGGAGTCGTAATGGTATGAATGCTTACGTTTTTCCACGAATTGGGTCTATTTATAGGTTAGTCTTGTTCATTCGTGCGACTGGACCATAAGTATGGTTCAGTCGTGCGATTGAACCATGCGGTTGATCTATCCGCACGACTGAGTGTTCAGTCGTGCGACTGAGCCAATCTTATATGTCAATCATACGACTGATCCAGTCTCCTAGTTCAGTCGTGCGAATGAGTCAATCGTATGAAGTTATTCATGCGTATGGTCCATTTGCATGGGCCATTCGCATGAGAACTTCATTTAGTTAAGTTTGAATGTTTTAATTAATATAACTTGATGTGTAACCATTCAAACAATCATAAACCCAATTAATCAACTCAATAAAGACTCATTAATGAAATATTAAACATTACAAATCACAAACAATCCATATCATTTCATTAATCAATTCATATTACATCATAGTCAGACATACAAGATCTATTACACTACAAATCATGATCTAGGGACATACATGTATCAACATGTTCTTTGCTACTTAATATATTATTATCAACTCTTAGAAGAGATTCTACTTCATCTGATCCGAGTGTGTTACAAGTGAGTATTGAGAGAAAAACTAAGTGTTTAATTGACATAACCCGATCCTACAATGTGTAAATAATATGAAACCCCCTAAATCACTTTGATTGTTTTAGTAATAGTATTTACAGGTAATCCTCTAAGACATACAATATTATATAGCATAAACTTTATGAATGTCCAATTTAGTTACACTATACTGATAATTGTATCTATCTAAATGTAATGAGATGATGTTTATAAATTTTGTAGACTTACTATTTTACATTACATTTTTTGTATTGTATTTACCTTTAGATACATTACATGCGGTTACATCAAAAAGTTAAAAAAAATCCATTGTATTCAGTATTACATGGTAAGGTTAGTGTGATGTAATGAGATGCAATGTTTGATTATATTTCTTTACATTACATGACATTTACATAGATTAAATGTTATTACATTAGTATACAAAAAAATTACATTGTATTTACATTTGAATGTTAGCATCATGTAAATGTAATGTCATATTTCATAAAACTTAATATAAATGTAAGAAAATAAGCATTATACAATGTTTTGAGTTAATTAAACCCTAGATGCTAAGTACTATTACATAGTGAATTATTACATTACACAGACATGATTACATTAAATTACATAAAAATACATTATATTTACATACATTATCTATAGATACATTACACAGTGTAAAATTACATTCTGGTTGTGTTATGTTATTTTTTAGTTCATGTATTATCATGCAATATTTGTTACCAGTTAATGTAAATTAAGAAAGGCAAACTTTATATAATGGTTAAAGATAGTTAATGTTAACAGATGCTAAGTAGTGCTACATAGATTCTAAGTATTGATGCATACATGCTAAATACTGTTACATCGTTACCTTAATGAGAATAACAAAAAAATAATTTCCACTTATAGAATACACACACACAATATTATATGATTGTAACATGTAATGTAACGAGAAGGTCTGACTATTAGTACTTGGTATCGTATAATGAAAATTGAGAAGCTACCATTGGTTTGTAAACAATGGAAGCTATTGTTTACATATTGACAAGATTATGATGGTTTTTAAACATAAAACATTTGACTACGGATTCAAGAAAACAAAATGATAATTGAAATCACAAATTAAGTTTACGAGAAAGAAGTGCAAGACCGTTTAAGGGATGGTCAATCAGTCTCATAATGAGGAGAGTGTTAGAAACACTTAACAAATCAAATAGGGAACCGGGACTTATATTATGATACTATGAACACACGCAAAACAAGAGACAAACTTAAGAACAAACAAAGTAATGGTTTTCATGAATGTTGTATATTGCTCTCAAGTTCTTTCACAAGTGTTACAAATCATTACTTAAGATACAAGGACTTGAGATACTTTATACTACATCCTACCGTCGGTCATACTTTGAAGGCCAGCTGGAAACACTAATCTAGACAACAACAAGATCAATGTAAAGTCAAAAGACAATTTGTCTTTTGACTAGTAACTATGACATGCCATAGCTCACATCCTAATATATTACAGAAAGGATAAAAGTACATAAAGTAGAAAGATACAGACTCAAGACCTCAATATACAATTGCAAAAAGCATGGACCTTTCACCAACTTGTATAAATTGGTGAGTCTTCAAAGTTGCAGTAGAAAGTTGGTCAGCTTTATGTAAAAGTACATCAGAGAAAGCATGTTCTTCAAAGTCTGTGGAAGAAATTTGTCTTCACTTCATTGGCTTCAGAAGACTCTGTCTTTGAAGCTTGTGAAGACTTCACTTTTGGCTTCGGAAGATATTGTTCTTGGGTTTGGAAGATTTCATACTTAGAATATTTTCTTGTGCAGAGTATGAAACTTCCGAAGCAACTTCTTCTAAGTACCAAGTGCATGCATGTAGGAAGCACTTGGGTTACTTTGGGTGCATTAGTCTTTCAATAAGCCTTACAAACTCTCCCTAGGCTGATGCTACCAAAACAGAAAAATGATTCAGATATTAACAGTCCTCATTAGATCATGACCATTTCTTTCTTCATCAATTGGTTACGATCACTTAGACTTTCAAAATACCTTCTCATGTCAAATAGATCATGCAGAGGTAGGTTAAGCATGTCTTGCCAGAAGTAGATATCTTAACCATCTTAATATCTAGTGACATACCGTCTATCTGGATTAGCAGCAAAGGTCCAAGACAAGATGGGTCTTCTTGATGCAAGAGGCTCTACTTGAGTTGGAGTAGGTTGAGCAGCCTCTTTTTGCACTTCCTTAGGATGCTCTGACTCATCCTAAGGTCTGGAAGTGGATGCCTTTGGTTTCTTCTTTGATACAGGCTTAGAGGCCATCATTTTCTTCCTCTTTTGAATCTTTAACTTAGTAGACTGGCCTTCAGTACCAAGCTGTTCTGTTTTGTCTTTCTCAGTTGGGTTCTCTTCCCTCACAGGTTCAGAAGGAGAAGGAGTTGAACCTTGCTCTGGATTAGAAGATGAAGCTTGCTATGGTCCAGCATGAGGTCCTAGTTGTGTTGTCTCAAAGAATTCAACCTTAACCTCAACTTCAGGAGGAGCTTGACTTGGTAGGGAGTGTAAGTCAACAAGCTCTCCTCTCTTAATCTTCTGCTTGATCACTCTAGTGTACTTATCCGTAGTGGATAGAGACATTGGACCAAGCCTCCTTCCGGAGAATCCATACAACTTCAAGAAGCTCAGCATCTTTTGCCTATCAGCAGACTTCTTTTGACTCTTTTGGATGATGGCTCTTGACTTTGCTGCTTCTTCCCTCATCTTCCTCTTAGTAGCTTTTTGTTCTTTAAGGACTTGTAGCTCAAGCTACTTGAGGTATTCAAATTCAATATACTCATATGATAAGGGAAAAAGTACAGCTGCCTGGTAGAATCTTGTGGCACTCAGTTACTTGATCATATTTTGTCTGTCAGCTTCCTTGTTTACCTGAGGTTGTTCAGCTCCTACAGCCTCTTTCTTAGGACTTTCTTGAACTAAGGAGAGGGTAGGAGCATGATTGTAAAGTCATTTCTGTCTTTTGTCTTCCTTAATCTTGAGGAGCAACTCTTCGTCCTCTGCCTCTTTCCTCTCCTTAGACATCTTCATGTCTACCAGCTCATTTAATTGCTTTAAGGGGAGAGAGATAATCTCATCAATGTCATAGTTCTTGGTCCCCAAGTAGTTGATCCTGGTTGCTCTTAACTCATCATTCTAAGTGTTTGGTCTGGTAGCAGCCCTAATAGCAGCTTCCATGAAGCCTGAGGACCCAATAGAACTTAGTCCCCTTAGCTTCCTCTTCCTCTCTCTCTCTCTCCTCCTCAATCTCCTCAAGAGTCAATATCTTTTTCCTTTTGTCACCCACAAACCTTTGTGACTCATAGTGGAGAGAGCTTTGGCCATCATTGCCTGATGTAGCAGTCAGACTCTGGCCAGAGAGAGGTTATGAGACACCTTTACTAGTTGGTGCCTCACCAAAGGTATGAGATGCTAAAGTAGTAGGTTGCGTGACAGTGCTCACAGGTTCTATCACTAAGCCTTCAGTCAAGGTTTCCTCTTTGAAGCTAATCTTAGGATCCACCTCAATATCCAGTTGACCAATGACATTACCTGCTCGCATTTGTCTTCTTGATTTGAACTCTTTAGCAATCCTGTCTTGAATACTTCCAGCCATTCTGTCAGCTTGCCTATGTTGAGTTGGGTTGGAAAGTTGCATGTTGACAAGATCAAGACCATCTTGTAGTTCAAATTCTGAAAATTAAAGACCTTTTGCGGTCCATGAAATCGATAAAGTATCAGGGCTCTTCTATCAGTATCATACCTCCACCCTACTATGTAATTTGAAGCTCCTTGGGGTGGAGATGACATTGCCCTTGGTATACCCTCCTCAAACAAGCTTTGAATGAAAGATTCCACATCAATATGGACTTGAGAAGGTTTCTAAGTATGGATAATTTCAAGTGAGGGTGGTGAATCCTATATGTCCATACCGTGTGAAGAACTCCCAGGTTTTGTGATTGCTAAGACTTTCTCCTCCTTTTTGGTAGCATCACCCTCTTGCATTGGTGAGCTTGGAGTTAGGTCTATCACATCCACAGGTTCTTGTGTTCCTGGTTGAGCTCTTCTTAAAGGTCTCCCAGCTAGTTGCTCCTTGAGATAAGAAATCTCAAGTTGCTAATCGTTGACCCTGTTTTGTAAGGTAGTTACCTGAGATTTCAAGTGACTAACCTTAGAGACTAAGTAAGTGCATGTTTTTGACAGTTTTTGCACATTTAGCCTCATGTTCCCCTCATCTTCATCAGAAGAATCATGGGGGTGAGAGAATGAGACCAATGTCTTCTTCTTCATCACCAGCATAGTGTTCTTGGCTGCTGGATTTCCTCTGCTCAATGACAACTTCAGGTGAAGTGTCAATGGGATGAGTTGCCATGGTTGAGGTCTTAACAATGTAATCACTTGCAGAAGTGAGAGCCTCTTCCATATGGACCTCCTGAACAGGTTCAGGGAGATCCACCTCAGTAATGGGTGAATGATATGGGCTAGACAGGGGAGAAGCAGGAGTACTCATCTCTCTTTGAGTAGGGGAGGATTATGATACTCACTGAATCCCAAGTCTTCATCATTATAGAATTCAAAGTTAGGAATTAGTTGGTTGAGATCAAGAGGCTGGGGATGGTAACTTTCCCCTGAAGGTTGATCACTAGAGTTTTGAGACTTTGAGTGAAGGTTTAAAGTTGTTGGGCTTGTGAGCTCATCAGGCTAAGCATGAGGAACCTCAGCACTGATCATTAGTGAGATGGGAGTGGTTTGCTCGTCAGGAGAAGTGGGAGCTCCAGTGTCCACTTCTTCCTGTATGGTGTCTTATATGGGGGCCTGCACAAGCTTAGTAGCTTATGCAGGGGTTCGTTTGGTTTTTCTCTGGTAGGTGTGGATGATTTGTGGTTTTTGGTGGTTAGGAGGTAGAAGGTGTGGGTTCAGCACTACCTTGTGTTGCTAGGTTGTCACTTGAGCAATGAGCTCTAACATATTTGGGACAAGGGCTGTTTCTACCCCAGAGAAGCCAACAGTTTTCTTCCTCATTGTCTTAAAGATACCAGGCTTCATCAGTCCCATTACTTGTTCCCCTCAACTATGAGCCCAGTTCACAATTGAGAATGTGTTGAACATATCTAGGGAACATGTAGTATTCTAAGGAGTCTAAGTTTGCAAGTAAATTAGAATACACAAATTATGAGTACCTGAACTTGACCCCTTAATCCATTTCATGAACTATGAAGGAGAGATCCTCAGGAATCTGGTCCCATCCTCCAAGCTTGTTTTATAAACTATGTATAACTACATGGAGGAGGTACTTCCAGTCTTTATAGAGAAATCTCCCTCATAGCCCATCTGCTCAAAGGATTGATTAAGAGCAGCTTTGGGAAAGGACAATTCACCTTTTACATCATCCAACTGAAGATGTGTGTTTATGATGGATGGAGTGATGAAGATTGTCCTTCCCTGCACTGTGGCAGACAGTGCGTTCTCCCCATCCATGAGGACCTCTTAGCAGGTCATCCAAAATTCCAAAAGTTGATTCTCATAGAGTGGAGGATCAATGGTGAGGGAGGTGAAGTAGTTTGACACAGAAAGAAAGCAGCAAACCTCTGAGAAACTTGGATCTTTCTTAGAGTCCAACAGGGCAACCTTGTTGTGCTGCCTATGGAGCTGCATGGAAAAATTTGGATTGTTTCTGGGGTTAAGGTTGGCCATTTGTGAAAGCTTAAGAGTGAAGGAAGGTAAGAACAAGGTCGGTTGTCGGTGAATTTAGGTTTAGAAATATTTCAAATGAAGAAGAGAGTGAAAGAGGGGATAACCATTAGGTATATATATGAAACGAATCTGAGACAAAGTTAATGAAAGAGAATAAACTTTGAAATCCGGATGTTGGTCCCACCTCTTAAAAAGTGCCCAAAAAGTTTGATTTCTTGGATGTCGAAAATCTTCCGAAAGGATTTTGTCTTCGGAAGTTTTGATAAAAAGCTTCCGAAGCTAAAATGACTTTAAAAGATATTTTAAAGAGTTTTGAAAAATTTGCTTCGGAAGATATCTCAATCTTCCAAGACTTAATTTTCTTTCGGAAGAAAATTGTTCTTCAAAAACTTACAAGTATTTATAAATAAAATTAAGCTTTGGAAAACATTTGTAAAAATTTCTTCTGAAGACAAATTCATACAAGTAGGTATTTGTCTTAAAGACATAATTTTCTTTCGAAGGTAAATAGATATCTTCCGAAAGAGAGAATGAAATATCAAAATTTTCGAAAAACTAAGTAATAAAATTTAAGATATTTTTCGTTCCAAAATAAACATGGGCTTATGAAGGTGATAAAATAGACAACTTAGGACACACAGTTTTTTAGAAATAATATGAATTAAGTTTAAGAAAATCTACTCAAAGTTAATCATCCCAATAGCTGATATAAGATATTTGAATCTCTGTTAATCAAAAGCTTTGGTAAACAAATCAGCATATTGTTCATTTGTGTTAACTTTGACTAGTTTGATTAATCTATTTTCAAAGTTATCTCTAATCAAATGATACCTGATGTTAATGTGTTTTGTCCTTGATTACTGCACAGGATTCTCTGTAATAAAGATAGCACTATTGTTGTCTATGTGGATGGGAGTCTCTTTGAAGTCGAATCCTTAGTCCAGCATCAAATTTAGAATCCAAAGCACGTGAGCACAGAAGCTAGCAGCAGTAATGTATTCGGCTTCAGTAGTTAATGCAGACACACAAGATTGTTTCTTGCATTCCCATGATACAATCTTTCCACCAAGGAATTGACATCCCCCAGATGTAGACTTTGCAGTCATATTGTAGCCACCATAGTCACTATCTATATATGCATACAGGTTGAAGTCAGAATTATTTGGATTCCAAAGGCCTAGTGTTGCAGCACCTTTAGATATCTTAGAATTTTTGAACAGTGACTAGGTGTGACATCTTGAAGTTAGCTTGATATCTTGCACAAATGCATGTGACAAATATGATATCAGGCTTGCTAGCTGTAAGATACATAAGAGGCCTAATCATAGCACTGTAAAGGTGTTCATCCACACACTCCCCCTTAAGATCCGGTCTAAGGGAATGGTTTCTTGCTATGGGTGTCTTTGCAACCTTACAATCAGTCATGTTGAATCTTGTAAGTATTTCTTGTACATACTTTGACTGACTTATGAAGATGTCACTGTAAACTTACTTCACTTGATTTCCTAGAAAGAAATTGAGTTCCCCCATGGCACTCGTTTCAAATCTATTTTCCATCAGCCTCTCAAAGTCTTTGCAGAGCTTTGGATTAGTTGAACTAAAGTAATTTCATCTACATATACTTGAACTAGCATTTAGTCTTTCCTTGTTCCTTTGATGAAGAGAGTTCCATCTATAGTACCCATTTTGTAGCCATGCTGACAAAGATACTGAGATAAAGTCGCATACCACTTCCTTGGAGCTTGGTGCAGCCCATAAAGAGCTTTATCAAGCTTGTAAACATAATCAGGATGATCAGGATCTGCAAAGCCAGGTGGTTGTTTGACATACACCTCTTCATCAATCACCCCATATAGAAAAGCACACTTGACATCAAGTTGGTAGACCTTGAAATCCTTGGATACAGCAAAAGCTAGGAATATCCTGACAGTTTCAAGTCTTGCCACAGGGTCAAAGACATCTGTGTAATAAATTCTTTTTTCTTGTATGTATCCTTGGATAACTAGTCTGGCCTTGTTTTTGATGACAAGTCCTCTATCATCCTTCTTGTTTCTAAACACCCACTTGGTTCATATGGTAGTCTTCCCTTGAGGAAGAGGACATAGGTTCCAAACCTTTTGTATTTTGAATTGAAGCAGCTCTTCTTGCATAGATTCAACCCAACTTCCATCCTTTAAAGCCTCATCAACTTTCTTTGGCTCTATTTGGGATAGGAAATAAGAGTGATGACAAACATTTGCATCATGGTTTTGTCCTCTTGTTCTTACCCCTGTAGCAACATTTCTAATGATGTTTATGGTAGGATGAGACTTGTGGATCCTAAGTTGAGGGATCACATCAAGTTGTTTGGATAGATCTAAATTAGAGAAATTTTGATCAGGCAATGAAGTTTCACCCATCACATCAGCACACCTATCAAGAGATAATTAATTCAATAAGTGTGTGACATCAATGATGTTGTCTTCCATGGAGTGGTCATCAGCATCAAGAAACTCTTGGTCACTGTCACCACCACCATTTCCTTCCATATTTAAAGCTCCTTCATTTGAGTGTTGTGCCTCTGAGCTAGAATTTGATGGCACCCCAAATGTATCAGCTGAATTTGACATGGTTGTGCTGGTAGGAACTCCATCTGCAGGGTTAGTTACCATTGGAGCTAAAGTAGTATGGTCTGAAGGTCTTTTCAGCTCAAATCTTGGGTTAGGATCTCCTATTGGTAAGATATTTGTGGATCCTGAAACATTCTCACAAGATTTTTTAAAATAGTTGGTAACTAAATCAAGATCAAACAGCCAATCAGGACCAGAACCTTTCACACTAGGAGTGTGCTCATTGAAAGTCACATTGGCTGACTCCTCAACTACTCTGGTTCTGAGATTGTACTCTATAAGACTTAGCTTGATAAGAGTATCCAATAATATGTCCATCATCCGATTTCTAATCAAATTTGGCTACTTGATCTTTGGTATTCAAGATAGTGCAAGGACATCCAAATGACCTGAGAAAACCAATGACAGGTTTTCTCTTATGCCAAAGTTCATAAGGAGTCTTACCATGAGTATTGACTACTAAATCTCTGTTTTGCACATAGCAAGCAGTGTTTACTGTCTCTGCCTAGAAGGTGATGGGCAGTTTAGAGTCAGACAATATAGTTCTTGCAGCCTCAATTAGTGTGTTGTTATTCCTCTCAGCAACACCATTTTCCTGAGGAGTCTTAGAATCATTATATTGTCTTTAAATACCCTTTTCATCACAAAATGTATCAAGGATTTGGTTCTTAAATTTAGTTCCTTAATCACATCTTATGATCTTGACCTAGTGATCCTATTAATTCTTAATCTTTAAGATGAAACTTTTTAAGATCTCAGGAGTCTCATCCTTAGTTCTAAGAAAGAAGACCCAAGCGAACCTTGTAAAATCAGCAGTGATCACTAAACATTATGAGGTCCTTCCTTGACTCATTACACTGGTGGGGCCAAAGAGATCCATATGTAATAAGTGTAGGGTGTAGTGATAGAGTTTCTTTCCTTTGGCTTGTGAGATACCTTGTGTTGCTTCCCTTTAAGGCATGGAACACAATGATCATCACTTGTAAACTCTTTCTTTGGCATTCTAGTTACCAAATACATTCTTATCAACTTATTTATCTTTTTAAAGTTTACATGGCACATTCTTTTATGCCAGAGGAAAGATTCATCACTATTTGCTTTAGATAGAAAGCATGAAACTTCTCCTGAAGGAGATGTTTCTTGCAAATCCATCTTGTACATGTTCCATTTCCTGGGGGCTCTGAGCAGGATATGCTCTTGAGGAATAACCACCCCCGGCTTGAGAACAATGCACTCATGCTTAGTGAAAAGCATGTTATGATTCTGATCACGAATTTGAGATACCCTCAAAAGATTGTATCCAAGCTCTTTAACAAAGTTTACCTTCTCAATGCTGAGCTTAACATTTGTGAACCTACCCCTTCTAGTAATGTAACCTCCAGCATCTCATCCAAAAGCAACTGGCCCTCCATTAATTTTCTCAAAATTTTGGAGTAAAGAGCCATTGCCTGTCACGTGCCTAGAACAGCCATTGTCAATTAACCATACATTCTTATTTGTCTTGAGTTGTTCCTGCACAAAAGAGATAAATAGTTACATTTGGAAACCCAAGCTTTGCTTGTCTTGGGCTTATCAAAAGAAGTTGAAGACAATGCAACAGTAATTGATCCTATTGTCAGATTTGGAGGATCATTTGTTTATGTTGATAAAGAGCTTTCAGTCACATGGTCTTTCTTTGTCTTCCATACCACCTTTGGAAGCTTAGACTTAGCCTTCAATACTTTGGATGTTTTGAAAACTTCAGAAGTTTTGGAGACTGGACCTTCAGAAGATCTTGCTAACACTACAGCAGGCTTCAGAACTTCGAAAGTATTCCTTTCTTCCGAGACCAACTTTTCTTCCGAAGGCAAGTTTTCACTTGTCTTCTTCTTCATTTTGGAGCTTCCGAAAGGAAAAGATATTCCTTCTGAAGCTTGCTGTAAGGATTCCTATAAGTCTGATGCATCCAAAATATCCAAAGTCTCTATGCATGCATGCACTAAAGAAAAGAAGTAGAAATGCTTCCAAAGTTTTACACATTGCATTAGAAATATTCTAAGTGTAAAATCTTCCGAAGCCAAGACCAACATCTTTCGAAACCAAAATTGAAGTCTTCCGAAGCTTCAAAGACAAAGTCTTCCGAAACCAAAGAGTGAAGACAGATTTCTTCCGAATACTTTTAGAGACATGCTTTTATCTGATGTACTTTACCATAAAGCTAGACCACCTTTCCGCTACAACTCTGTTTAGTCACCAACTTACATGAGTTGGTGAAAAGGTCCATGCCTTTGGTAACTGTACATTGAGGTCTTGAGTCTGTGCTTTCTACTTTATGTACTTTTATCCTTTTTGTAATATATTAGGATTTGAGCTATGGCATGTCATAGTCACTAGTCAAAAGGCAATCTGCCTTTTGACTCTACATTTGATTTTGTTGTCTAGTCTTATGTATCCAGCTGGCCTTTAAAGTATAGCTGGCTGTAGGATGTAGTATATAGTATCTCAAGTACTGTTAACTTTCCATTGTATGCTTTGTAACATTTGTAAAAGAACTTGAGAAGTAATATACAACATTCTTGAAAACCAAATACTTGTGTTGTTTTCTATCTTTTTCTGTCTCATCTTTACTTGTGTTCTTAGCATCTTTCACTTAACGAGTTCCCCATTTGATCTGTTAAGTGTTCTAAGGAACTCTTCTCATTGTGTTGTTGTGTTGTAACTGCATACCCTTCACCGGTCCTGCATTTGGTATCAGAGCATTCCAGGCTCTTGATATAAAATCTCACCATCTTTAGATCCCTCACACACACAAAATACTTAACAACTCAAATGGAAGCTATTACCAAAGCTGATATGGAAACTGGGACTATGACAAAGTCTCCATTGATCACTCCTGAAGACTTTGATACTTGGTGTCAAAGAATGGAAGTCTTCATCAAGTCTCAAGACTGCAGGATGTGGGACTCTTTTGTTGAAGGACCTTACATACCAAGAACCACTTCTACTACTGGTGTTGGTATGATTTCAAAGGATGTGGCTAATTACTCTGAAGAAGACAGGAAGAGAATAGAGATTGATCAGAAAGCCATGACAGCCCTTCAAACTGCTCTTCCAAACTCCATCTATAGAGGCTTTAAGAAGTGCAAAACTGCCAAGCAACTATGGGAAGCACTGAAGCTGATATATGAGGGGTCCACTGAAGCAAAGGAGAACAAGAAGGATCTCCTGAAGCAGCAGTTTGAAAACTTCACCTTCAAGGTTGGTGAAACCATGTCTCAACAATACTTCAGGTATGTTGAGATTGTGGATACTCTAATCGATGTTGGAGTAACTCTTGAGAACAGGGACATTGTAAGGAAGTTTATGTCCTCTCTTCCTAGACAATGGACACATTATTATGTTGTTATCAAGAGGACTGAGAACCTTAAGACTCTTACTCTCATAGAGTTGTATGGTATTCTCAGTGGCTACCAGATGGAGATGAATATGCAAAACTCATCTGGTAACTCCAGCAATCAACTGAGTTCAGCCCTCCATGTGGTTGAAAGGGAAAGCATTAAACCACAACATCATCTTATATGCTACCCTGACAACTCACAAAAGGTCCCTTTCATCACCTTCCCAGAGACTTTAAGAGAAAGCTACACTCAAGGAAGTCCTTTCCAAGAGACAAGTTCTTCTCATGCCTTTGTCTCTGCTGATGAAACCACAGGCAACTTTCTCTTTACCCTTGAAGAATTGGACTATATCCATCCAGATGATCTGGAGTACATGGAGATAGTACAGCAGATGGTTCTTCTCACTCACAGAGCCAAGAAGTTCTACATGAGGACAGGGAGGAAGTTTCCAAGCAATGTAGCCAGTGGAAAGTTTGGGCTGGATAAAAGCAAAGTAAAGTGTTACAATTGTAACCAGATGGGACGCTTTGCAAGGGAGTGTAAGGCACTAAGGACAAATGGTGGCCAAACACAAGCCAGACCAAACTACACTGACAAAGCTCCCCACAATGAGAAGCCAAAGCAGCAAGCTATAGTTGCTGTTGAAGAAGGAGGCTTTGACTGGAGCTTTCTTGTAGAAGATTCATCTCTAAACCAAGCACTAATGGGAGACCACGATGAAGCCAATGTATTGAACATCTTTGTACTCCTGAATGTATTGCTAGAGTAAATAGATACAGGTCCTATAACTTAGAAATGATATCTAATCTTGAGTCCTTATATATCTTAAAAGCTGATTTTAAAAGAATTGAAAATGATTATAAACTAAAGATAGAGGACTTAGAGAAAACCATTTCAACTCTTAAACATGAGCACACAAACTATAGGACTCAGATCAAAGATCTCATTACTAAGTTAACTGAATGCCAAGCTGAGTTGTGATCAGCAAAGCCAAAGCAAAAAAATGTGTTTTTGAAGAAGAGACCTTCAAGAACATAATATCCTCATCCTTGCATGCAAAAGTTTGTTATCAAAATAAGCAGGGACTAGGATCTTGTGAGATAGCTCCTCCACACATAATCTTGTCTGTAAGATCTCCTAAGTGTGGAACTTGTGAAGATGAGCTTCCCCTCATATACCCTTTGACAGAGGAGGATGAAGAGGAGATGGTGAAGAATGGCTCTGAGAAGAGTGAATAAGAGCATTCTAAGAAGGGTCACCATCCCTCTGAGGAGAGTAAAGCTTATTGGGATGACCAAGTCCAGGAGAAAGAACTTGATCAGGAAGGCCAAAGGAAAGTCCAAGAAGGCTCAAGAGATCAAGACCACCTTCAACTCTACCCAGAAACAAGTCTTCATCTCTGCAGGATTTGAAGTGGTGAAGGCTGAAGACACCAACTTGAACTCCATCAACAAGAGTTATGGTTCATGTCCAAATCATCCCATCATCAAAAAGAAGGCTGATCAAGAAAGAAACTTCTGAGAACTTAAAGAAGAAGCAAGCTTCAAAAGGAAAATCTTTTCCTTTTAGAAGCTCCAAAATGAAGAAGAAGACAAGTGAAAACTTGCCTTCGGAAGAAAATTTGGTCTCGGAAGAAAGGAATATTTCCAAAGTACCGAAGCCTGCTGCAGTGAAAACAAGATCTTCTGAAGGTCCAGTCATCAAATCTTCCGAAGTCAACAAAACTTCCAAAGTATTGAAGGTCAAGTCTAAGCTTCCAAAGGTGGTGTTGAAGTCAAAGAAAGACCAAGTGGCTGAAAGTTTTTCATCAACATCAGCAAATGATCCTTCTAGCATGACTATAGGATCAATTACTGTTGCATTGTCTTCAACTTCTTTTGATAAGCCCAAGACCAATGAGGCTTGGGTTTCCAAATGTAACTAACCATCTTTTTTGTGCAGGAACAACTCAAGGCAAACAAAAATGTATGGATCATTGACAGTGGCTGTTCCAAGCACATGACAGGCAATAGGTCACTACTCTAAAAGTTTGAAAGAATTGGTGGAGGACCAGTTTCTTTTGGAGTAGATGCAGGAGGTTACAATACAGGAAGGGGCAAGGTCACAAATGGTAAGCTCAGCATTGAGAAGGTAAACTTTGTCAAGGAGATTGGGTACAATATCTTGAGTGTATTCCAATTTTGTTATCAGAGTCATAACATGCACTTTACTGAGCATGAGTGCATTATTCTCAGGCTCGGGGTGGTCATTCCTCATGAGCACATCCTGCTAAGAGCCCCCAGGAAAGGGAACATGTACAAGATGGATTTGCAAGAAACATCTCCCTCAAGAAAAGTTTCATGCTTTCTATCTAAAGCAAATAATGATGAGTCTTTCCTCTGGCATAAAAGAATGTGCCATGTAACTTTAAAATATGAATAAATTAATTAAGAATGATTTGGTAACTGGAATACCAAAGAAAGAGTTTACAAGTGATGACCACGGTGTTGCATACCTAAAGGGGAAGCAACACAAGGTATCTCACAAGCCAAAGGAAATAAATTCCATCATTAATCCCCTACACTTATTACATATGGATCTCTTTGGCCACACCAGTGTAATGAGTCTAGGAAGGACCTCTTATTGTTTGGTGATCACAAATGACTTTACAAGATTCACTTGGGTCTTCTTTCTTAGAACTAAGGATAAGAATAAATGTGATCAAGGAACTGAATTCAAAAATCAAATCCTTGATACATTTTGTGATGAAAAAGGTATTACAAGACAATATAGTGCTCCCAGGACTCCTCAGCAAAATGGTGTTGCTGAGAGGAGAAACATGACACTAATTAAAGCTGCAAGAACTATGTTGTCTGACTCTAAACTGCCCATCACCTTCTGGGCAGAGGCAATGAACACTGCTTGCTATGTGCAAAACAAAGTTTTAGTGGTTAAGACACATGGTAAGACTCCTTATGAACTTTGGCATAAGAGAAAACCTTTCATTGGTTTTCTCAGGTCATTTGGATGTCCTTGCACCATCTTGAATACCAAAGATCAAATTGCCAAGTTTGCTAAGAAATCAGATGATGGACATTTTATTGGATACTCTTCTCAAGCTAAAGCTTATAGAGTATACAATCTTAGAACTAGAGTAGTTGAGGAGTCAGCCAATATGACTTTCAATGAGCACACTCCTAGTGTGAAAGGTTCTGGTCAGGATTGGCTATTTGATCTTGATTTAGTTACCAACTATTTTAACAAATCTTGTGAGCATGTTTCAGGGTCCACAGATATACTACCTACAGGTGATCCTGACCCAAGATTTAAGCTAAGAAGATCTTCAAGCTACACATCTTCAGCTTCAGTGGTAACCAATCCTGCAAATAAAGCTTCTACCAGCACATCAATGACAAATCCTGCTGATACTTTTAGGGTGCCTTCAAATTCCAGCTTAGAGGCACAAAACTCAGATGAAGGATCTTCAAATGTTAGAGAAAATGGTGGTGGTAAAAGTGATCAGGAATTTCTTGATGCTGATAACCACTCCGTTGAAGACAACATCAATGATTTCACACACTCATTGGATCAAGTCAATCTTGATAAGTGTGCTGATGTGGAGGGTGAATCCTCCTTGCCAGGTCTGAATTTCTCAAATTTAGATCTGTCTAAGCAACTTGCTATGATCCCTCAGCTAAGGATCCACAAGTCTCATCCTACCACAAACATCATTGGAGATGTTGATTTATGGGTGAGAACAAGAGGACAAACCCATGATGTAAATATTTGTCTTCACTTTTGTTTCTTGTCCCAGATAGAACCAAAGAAAATTGATAAGGCTCTAAAGAATGGAAGTTGGGTTGAAGCTATGCAATAGGAGCTACTTTAATTCAAAAGGCAAAAGGTTTAAAACCTATGTCCTCTTCTTCAAGGGAAGACTACCATAGGAACCAAATGGGTGTTCAGGAATAAGAAGGATGATAGAGGACTTGTCATCAAGAATAAGGCAAGACTAGTTGTTCAAGGGTATACTCAAGAAGAAGGAATTGACTACACAGATGTTTTTGCTCCTGTAGCAAGACTTGAAGCTGTCAGGTTATTCCTAGCTTTTGCTGCATCCAAGAACTTCAAGGTCTACTAACTTGATGTCAAGTGTGCTTTTCTCTATGGGGTGATTAATGAAGAGGTGTATGTCAGACAACAACCTAGATTTGCAGATCCTGATCATCCTGATTATGTCTGGCTTGATAAAGCTCTTTATCATCTGCACCAAGCACCAAGGAAGTGGTATGAGACTCTATCTTAGTATCTCTGTCAGCATGGCTACAAAAGGGGTACTATTGATGGAACTCTCTTCATCACAGGAACAGGAAATGACATAATGCTAGTTCAAGTATATGTAGATGACATTATCTTTGGGTCAACTAATCCAAAGCTTTGCAAAGACTTTGAGAAGCTGATGAAGGACAGGTTTGAAATGAGTGCCATGGGGGAACTCAATTTCTTTCTAGGAATTCAAGTGAAGCAAGTTGACAATGGCATCTTCATAAGTCAGTCAGAGTATGTACAAGACATACTTAAAAGGTTCAACATGACTTATTGTAAGGTTGCTAAGACACCCATAGCCAGGAACCACTCCCTTGGACCTGATCTTGAGGGGGAGTGTGTTGATGAGCATCTCTACAAGGCAATGATTGGGTCTCTTATGTACCTCACAGCTAGCAGGCCTGATATCATGTTTGCTACATGCATTTGTGCAAGATATCAAGCCAACCCGAAGATGTCACACCTGATCACTGTCAAAAGAATTTTAAGATACCTCAAAAGTGCTCCATCACTTTGCCTTTGGTATCCAAAGAATTTTGACTTTAATCTGTATGCTTATACAGATAGTGACTATGGTGGTTGCAACATGACTGCAAAGTATACATCAGGGCGATGTCAATTTCTTGGTGGAAGGATAGTCTCCTAGCAATGTAAAGAAACAATCCTGTGTGTCTGCATCAACTGTTGAGGCTGAATACATTGTTGTTGCAAGCTGCTGTGCTCAAGTGCTTTGCATTCAAAATTAGATGTTGGACTATGGATTCAACTTCAAGTAGACTCACATCCACATAGATAACAACAGTGCTATCTCAATCACAGAAAATCCTGTGCAGCACTCAAGGACAAAGCATATCAATATTAGGTATCATTTGATTAGAGATAATTTTAAAAGGATTAATCAAACTAGTCAAAGTTAACACAAATGAACAATATGGTGATCTATTCACCAAAGCTTTTGATGAACAAAGATTTAAATATAGTGTATCAGCTATTGGGATGATTAACTTTGAATAGCTTTTATTAAAACTTAATCACATTATTTCTAAAACCTGTATGTCCTAAGTTTCTATTTAATCACCTTCATTAGCCCTTGTTTTCTTTGGAAGAAAATCTTTTCAAAAGACATTTCTTAGATTTTCGAAAATTTTGATCTCTTTACTTTTCAGAAGATTTAAAATTCCCTTCGGAAGAAACTTATGTCTTAGTAAACAAATAACTACTTCAGCAATTTTACCTTCGGAAGAAATTTCTTAGATATCTTCCGAAGCTTAAAATCAACCTAAGTACTTTTATGTTTTAAAAGAACAATTTTCTTCCGAAAGCAATTTACCTTTGAAAGTTTTCCTTCTTTTTAGAATAAAAACTCCGAGTGTTAATTCTCTTCCGAAGCAAAATTCTCAAAAACCTTTGTAATATCTTCCGAAGCCAATTTGCCCTCGGAAACTTTTTCTTCAGAACTTCTGAAGCTAAATAATCTTCGGAAGATTTCTCGACTTCCAAGAAAACTACTTTTGGGCAAAAGTAAACTACTTTTTCAGTGGGACCGACATCCGGATTTCAAAGTTTATTCTCTTTCATTAACTTTGTCTCAAATCCCTTTCACCTAAATACCCACTGGTTCCCCCCTCTTTCACTATCTTCTTCAATTACACTATTCCTTAAACCTAAATTCTCCCAAACCGCCTCTGTTCTTCACCTTCCTTCACCTTTAAGCTTCTCAAACTGGCCAATCTAAACCGCATAAACAACCCTGACTTCTCCATGCAACTTCACAGGCAACACAACCAGGTTGCTCTGTTGAACTCTGAGAAAGATGATAGTTTCTCAGAGGTTTGTTGTTTTCTGGCTCTATCCAACTACTTCACCTCCCTAACCATTGATCCTACTCTCTATGAGATCATCTGCTTGAATTTTGGAAGACCTCCAAGAGGTCATTATGGATGGGGAGAAGGCATTGTCTTCCACAGTGCATGGGAGGACAATCTTCATCCCTCCAGCCATCATCAACACTCATTTATAGTTGGATGATAAAGAAGGTGAGTTGTCCAAAAGAAGTTATTAATCATTCTTTTGTGTAGATGGGCTATAAGGGAGATTTCTCTGTAAAGACCTTCAGGAAAGGGAAAGTCTCATCCAAAGTGGAAATACCTGCTCCATGTGGTTATCCACAGCTTGTCAAACAAGCATGGAGGGTGGGACCAGATTCCTAAGGATCTCTCCTTCATAGTGCATAGAATGGTTCAAGGGGTCAAGTTCAGGTACTCTCAGTTTGTTTACACAAATTTGCTTGCTAACTTGGATTCCTTAGAGTATTACATGTTTCCTAGATATGTTCAATACATTCTCAACTGTGAACTGGGCTCACAGTTGAGGGAAACAGGTAATATTCTTAAATTTGGACAGATGAAGCCTGGCATCTTTAAAATCTTGAAGAAGCCAACTGTAGGCTTCTCAGGGGTAGAAACAGCCCTTGTCCCAAAAATGTTAGAGCTCATTGCTCAAGGTGACAACCTAGCAACACAAGCTAGTGTTAAACCCACACCTTCTACCTCTCAACCACCAAAAAGACCACAAATCACCCTCACCTACCAAAGAAAATCCAAACGAACCCCTGCTCAAGTTATTGAGCTCATGAAGGCCCCCATACACTCACCCATACAGAAGGAAGTGGATACTAGAGCTCCCACTTCCCCTGAGGAGCAAACCACTCCCATCCCTTCAAGAATCAGTGCTAAGGTTCCTCATGCTCAGCATGGTGAGCTCACAAGCTCAACTGCCTTAAGCCTTCACTCTGAGTCTCAACACTCAAGTGAACAACCTTTAGGGGACAGTTACCATCCCCAGCCTTTAGACTTAAACCAACCCATTCGCAACCTTGAATTCTATACTGATGAAGACTTAGGTTTCAGTGAGTACCATGTGTCTCTCTACTATTCCCCCACTCAAAGAGAGATGAGTGCTTCCGAGCCCCCTATGTCTTGCCCACATCAGTCACCTATTACTGAGGTGGATCAACCTGAACCTGTTCAGGAGATCCATATGGAAGAGGCTCTTACTTCTACAAGTGATTACATCATTAAGACCTCAACCATGGCAGCTTAGCCCATTGACACTTCAACTGAGGCTGTCAATGTGCAGAGGAAATCCAGCAGCCAAGAACCTGAAGCTGGTGGTGAGAGAGAGGACTTTGGTCCAATCATCTCATCCCCCAATGATTCTTCTGATGAAGATGAGGGGAACTTGATACTAAAGGTGCAAAAACTGTCAAAAACATGCTCCTATTTAGTCTCTAAGGTTAGTAACCTTGAATCTCAGGTGACTACCCTGCATAACAGGGTTAATGATTAGCAGCTTGAGATATCTTATCTCAGGGAAAAACTAGCTGGGAGACCTTTAAGAAGAGCTCAACCAGGAACACAATAACCTGTGAATATGATTGACCTAACTCCTAGCTCACCTATGCAAGAGGGTGATGCTACCAAAAAGGGGGAGAAAGTCATTACATAACAGAACCTGGGAGTTCTTCAGGGAGTATGGACATTAAGGACTCACCATCCTCACTTGCAATTGTGCATACTCAGCAACTTCCTGAAGTTCACATTGATGTGGACTCTATAGACTCTTTTATTAAGAGTCTCTTTGAGGAAGGCATTCTAAGGGCTATATCATCCCCACCCCAAGGAACTTCAGATTACATTATTGGGTAGAGGTATGATGCTGATAGAAGAGCCCTCATTCTTCAAAGAGTTCAAGGGCAGCAAGAGGTGTTCAACTTTCAGACCTTGAACTACTATGAAGGTCTTGACCTGATCAACATGCCACTTGTCCACCCAAGCTAATCTAGACAAGCTGACAGGCTGGCACAAAGGATTCAAGACAAAATTACTGAAGAGTTCAGCCTAAGAAGGAGACAAAGGCAATCAGGTATTGTCATTGGTCAACTGCATGTTGAGGCAGACCCTGAGATTAGCTTCAAAGGGAAAACCTTGGCTGAAAGCCCAGTGATAGAGCATGAGAGCTCTGTCACACCAACAACTACTTCAGAAATTCATCCCCTCAGTGAAACACCTGTTGGTGAAGGTGTATCACAATCTCTCTCTAGCCAGAGCTTGGATGCTACACCAATCAATGAAGGCCAAAGCTCTCTCCACCCTGTGTCACAAAGGTCTGTGGACAACAAAGGGAAAAGGATTCTAACTCCTGAGGAGATTGAGGAGGAGGAGAGAGAGAGGAAGAGGAAGCTAAGGGGAGAAAGTTCCTCTGGGTCTTCAGGCTTCATGCAAGCTGCAATCAAGGCTGCCCCCAGACCAAACACTCAAGATGATGAGTTGAGGGCAGTGAGGATTACTTACCTGCAGACCAGGAACTATGATATTGATGAGATTATATCTTTCCCCTTACAAGAACTTAATAAACTGGCTGACATGGAAGTGTCAAGAGAGATGAAGGAAGTAGAGGATGCAAGGCTACTTCTCCAAATCAAAGAGGAGAAAAGACAGAAAAGAGTATACAAGCATGTTCCCACTCTCTCCCCAGTTCAAGAAAGCCATGTGAAAGAGACTGTGGCAACTACACAAGAACCTCAGGTATACAAGGAAACAGATAGGCAAAATATGATCAACTAACTGAGTGCCACAGGTCTCTACCAGGCATCTGCACTTCTTCCCTTATCCTTTCAGTACATTGAGTTTGAGTATCTCAAACAGCTTGAACTTCAAGTACTCAAAGAACAAAATGCAACATAAAGAAAGATGAGGGAAGAGACTGCAAAGTCAAGAGCCATTATCCAAAAGAGCATGAAGAAGTCTGCTAACAGACAAAGGATGATGAGCTTCTTGAAGCTGTATGGATTCTTCGGAAGGAGACTTGGCCCTATGTCTCTATCTACAATGGATGAGCACACTAGGGTAATCAAGCAGAAGATCAAACGTGAAGAGCTAATTGACTTACACTCCCCTCCAAGTCAAGCTCCTCTTGAAGTGGAGGTTAAGGTTGCACAACCTAAGACAACACAACCTGGACCTCCTGCTGAGCCTTGGCAAGCTTCATCTTCTGATTCACAGCAGGGTCAAACTCCCTCTCCTTCTGAACCTGTGAGGAAGGAACACCCAACTGAGCAAGACAGGACTGATAAACAAGGTGCTACAGACCAGTCTTCTCAGTTAAAGTCCTCAAAGAGGAGGAAGAGGATGTCTTCTAAACCAAAATCAAAAAAGAAGAAGAAGCCTGAATCATTCACCTCTATACCTTAGGCTGAGTTAGATCAACATGAGAAAGTGCATGAAGAGGTAGCCCAATCAACTCCAATCCAAGTGGCTCCTCTTGCATCTGAGATACCCATCTTATCATGGACCTTCACAACTAATCCAGAGAGATTGCATGTGATCAGAGATCAAGGTGGTGAAGATGTCTACACATGGCAAGACTTATTCAACCTACCTCTGCATGATCTCTTTGAGATGAGAAGATACTATGAGAGTCTGAGTGATCCTGACCATCTAATAAAGAAGGGCATGGTCATCATCATTATGAGGACTGTCAAAAGCTGAAGATCTTCAAATGTTTTGGTAGCATCAGCCTAGGGGGAGTTTGTAAGGATTCCTATAAGTCCGATGCAGCCAAAACATCCAAAGTCTCTCTGCATGCATGCACTGAAGAACATAAGTAGAAATGCTTTGGAAGTTTTACACATTGCATTAGAAATATTCTAAGTGTAAAATCTTCCAAAGCCAAGACTAACATCTTCCAAAGCCAAAAGTGAAGTCTTCCGAAGCTTCAAAGACAAAGTTTTCCGAAGCCAAAGAGTGAAGACAGATTTCTTCCGAAGACTTTTAGAGACATGCTTTTATCTGATGTACTTTACCATAAAGCTAGACCACCTTTCCGCTACAACTCTGTTTAGTCACCAACTTACATGAGTTGGTGAAAAGGTCCATGCTTTTGATAACTGTATGTTGAGATCTTGAGTCTGTGCTTTCTACTTTATGTACTTTTATCCTTTTTGTAATATATTAGGATGTGAGCTATGGCATGTCATAGTTACTAGTCAAAAGGCAATCTGTCTTATGACTCTACATTTGATTTTGTTGTCTAGTCTTATGTATCCAGCCATCCTTCAAAGTATGGCCAGCTGTAGGATGTAGTATATAGTATCTCAAGTACTTGTAACTTTCCATTGTATGCTTTGTAACATTTGTAAAAGAACTTGAGAAGCAATATACAGCATTCTTGAAAACCAAATACTTGTGTTGTTTGCTATCTTATTCTGTCTCATCTTTACTTGTGTTCTTAGCATCTTTCACTTAAGTTAACCAGTTTCCCATTTGATCTGTTAAGTGATCTAAGGAACTCTCCTCATTGTGTTGTTGTGTTTTAACTGCATACCCTTCACCGGTCCTGCACTTGCTTCTTCTTCTTCTTCTTAAAAGTTTCTTTCTTGGTCATATGGAAGTACTTTTTGGATTGTAGAGACAATCCTTTGCAAGATGAGAAGTACTACAACACAAAACACAACCCATTTTCTTCTTTCTGTGAGTCTTTTTTTTAGAACAAGACTGAACTTGATCACTTTCCTTCTCCATCATCATCTTTGGAGATGCTGCAGTAATTCTTTTAGGGTGAGTAATTCTTTTAGGTTGTAAGCAGTGGTACACAACTGATCAGCCTTCTTCATGATGCTGGGATGATTTGAACAAAAACTAAAACTCTTGGTACTAAAGTTCAAGTTTGAGTCTTCAGCCTTAACCACCTCAAAACCTGCAGAGATAAACATTTGTTTCTGCAAGATGAGAAGTACTACAACACAAAACACAACCTATTTTCTTCTTTCTGTGAGTCTTCTTTTGAGAACAAGACTGAACTTGATCACTTTCCTTCTCCATCATCATCTTTGCAGATGATGCAGTAATTCTTTTAGGGTGAGTAATTCTTTTAGGTTGTAAGCAGTGGTACACAAATGATCAGCCTTCTTCATGATGCTAGGATGACTTGAACAAAAACTAAAACTCTTGGTACTAAAGTTTAAGTTTGAGTCTTCAGCCTTAACCACCTCAAAACCTGCAGAGATAAACATTTGTTTCTGCTTTGAATTAAAGGTGGCCTTGATCTCTTGAGCCTTCTGGGACTTCCTTTTAGCATTTCTGATCAAGTTCTTCCTTCTAGACTTGGTCATCCCAACTTCTTTTCTATCCTCAGGAGAATAGTGACCCTTCTAAAGATGCTCTTCTTTACTCTTCTCAAAGTCATCTTTACCTATCTCTTTTTCATCCTCTTCATTTATGGGGTCAATAAGGGGAAGGTCATTTTCACAAGTTTCACACCTTGGAGATCTTACAGACAATATTGTGTGTGGAGGAGCTATCTCAGTAGATCCTAATCCCTGCTTATTCTGATAACAAACTTTTGCATGCAAGGATGAGGATATTATATTCTTGAAGGTCACTTCTTTAAGAACATATTTTTCTGCCTTGACTTTGCTGATCACAAGCTCAGCCTGGCATTCAGTTAACTTAGTGATGAGATCTTTGATCTGAGTCCTGTAGTTTGTATGTTCATATTTAAGAGTTAAAATTGTTTTATCTAAATCTTATATTTTAAGTTTGTAATTATTTTCAGCTCTTTTGAAATCAGATTTTAAGATGTTTAAAGGCTCAAAATCAGATCTCATCTCTAAGTTATAGGACCTATATCTGTTAACTTTAGCAATGCATTCAGGTGTACAGAGATGTTCCAATACACGGGCCTCATCATGGTCAGCCATTAGTGCTTGATTTGGAGATGCAACTTCCACCTGAAAGCTCTAGTCAAAGCCTTCTTCTTCAACAACTTTACCTTGCTCTTGTCCAGCCCAAACTTTCCACTGGCTGCACTGCTAGGAAACTTCCTTCATGTCCTCTTTTAGAACTTCTTAACTCTGTGAGTGAGAAGAGACATTTGTTGAACTATCTCCATGTACTCCAGATCATTTGGATGGATACAGTCAAGATCTTCAAGTGTGAAGAGAAAGTTTCCAGTACTTTCATTAGCAGACACAAAAGCTTGTGAAGAGCTTGTCTCTTGGAATGGACCTCTTTGAGTGTAACTTTTCCTTGGTGTCTCCGGGAAGGTGATGAAAGGACCCTTTTGTGAGTTGTCAGGGTAGCAGATAAGATGATGTTGTGGTTCTCTACAATCCCTTTCAACCACATGAAGAGCTGAACTCTGTTGATTGTTGGGAGTTACCATATGGATTTTGCATATTCATCTCCATCTGGTATCCACTAAGAATGCCACACAACTCTATAAGAGTGAGAGTCTTAAGGTTCTCAGTTCTCTTGATGAAAACACAATAATGTGTCCATTGTCTAGGAAGAGAGGACATGAACTTCCTTACAATGTCTCTATTTTCAAGAGTTACTCCAACATCCATTAGAGTATACATAATCTCAACATAGCTGAAGTATTGTTAAGTCATGGTTTCACCTGTCTTGTAGCTGAAGTTCTCAAACTACTACTTCAAGAGGTCCTTCTTGTTCTCTTTTGCTTCAATGGACCCCTCATACATGAGCTTTAGTGCATCCCATAGTTGCTTAGTATTTTTGCACTTCTTGAAGCCCTTGTATATGGAGTTAGGAAGAGTAGTTTGGAGGGCAGTCATGGCTTCTGATCTATGTCAATTCTTTTCCTGTCTTCTTCAGAAAAATCAGCCAGCTCATTGGGTATCATACCACCCCAGCAGCCGCTGAAGAGGTGCTTGGTATGTAAGGTCCAGAGACAACAGACTACCACATCCTGGAGTCTTGAGACTTGATGAAGCCTTCCATCTTTGGCACCAAGTATCAAAGTCTTCAGGAGTGATCAGTGGGGACTTTGTCATGGTTTCGGTTTCCATATCAGCCTTTATGAGAGGTTCCATTTGAGATGTTAAGTATTTTGTGAGACTAAGGGATCTAAGATGGTGATATCTTACAATCAAGAGCCTGGAATGCTCTAATACCAATTGCAGTACCGTTTAAGGGATGGTCAATCAGTCTCACAATGAGGAGAGTGTTAGAAACACTTAGCAGATCAAATAGGGAACCGGGACATATATTATGATACTTTGAACACAAGGAAAACAAGAGACAGAAACTTAAGAACAAACAAGTAATGGTTTTCAAGAATGTTGTATATTGCTCTCAAGTTCTTTCACAAGTGTTACAAAGCATTACTTAAGATACAAGGACTTAATATACTTTATACTACATCCTACAGCTGGCCATACTTTGAAGGCTAGCTGGAAACACTAATCTAGACAACAACAAGATCAATGTAAAGTCAAAAGATAGATTTGTCTTTTGACTAGTGACTATGACATGTCATAGCTCACATCCTAATATATTACAAAAAGGATAAAAGTACATAAAGTAGAAAATTACAGACTCAAGACCTCAATGTACAGTTGCAAAAAGCATAGACCTTTCACCAACTTGTATAAGTTGGTGAGTCTTCAGACTTGCAGCAGGAAATTGGTCAGCTTTATGTAAAAGTACATTAGAGAAAGCATGTTCTTCAAAGTCTTTAGAAAAAATATGTCTTCACTTCATTGGCTTTGGAAGACTTCACTTTGGCTTCGGAAGATATTGGTCTTGGCTTCGGAAGATTTCATAGTTAGAATATTTTCTAGTGTAGAGTATGAAACTTCCGAAGCAACTTCTTCTAAGTATCAAATGGGGTTGTTTTGGGTGCATCAGTCTTTCTATAAGCCTTACAAGAAGTATGCTGCATGTATTTTACCATCAGAGATTACTGTACACAAGAAAAAGGTTTTAGCATCGACTATGGGTGGATGGAAAACATGAAGAAAATGTTAAAAAAGATAGTGTGTCAAGTTTGGAAGAGACGGCCTTCGTTTAATTGAATGGATGGTTACTAAGTAATTACTTTTTGTTGTTAACATGTTTTATGTCACAACTGATTATGTAGTTTAGATATGGTTGATTATGGCTGGGAGGTGGGGTTTTTCATGACATGTTTAATTATATGTTAATAATAACAAGTTGTTTTGGTTTAGGTGTTTTAATGAAAACTTTAGTGGTTCAAGCTATCTAACCATTATATTACACCATTCTATATATGGGTATTACAATAACAAAGTGATATATGTCTTGTTTGATATTATAGTGGTCCACGTAATACATCATTTTGCATGGGTCAAATGTTATTTTGCTACATATAAATTAATTTATAGCAAAAACATGTTGGATTACATTGCATAATACTAACATTAAAAATCTAATATATAGTGTATACTAGTGTAATGTAACGTAAATGAAATTTAAAGTAATTATAATGTGATGTACAAAATGCCTAGGTAACGTAATAATTTTATGCAACTACAATAATGATAGGTAGACAACTTATATTATTGGTTATTGTAACAAAGAGAAATATGGCTTGCTCTATATTATAGCTAACATGATAAGTCATTTTGTGTGGGGGTAAGTGTTAGTGTAAGTAAATGTACGTGTGAATAAGGTTACTTTCATTTACATAATGTAATATAATATAACAAAATGAAGTATCACATTACATTAAATAATATTAGTACACTTAAGTAGTTTATAGCAAAATAACTAATATAAAGTGTAAATTTAGAGTAATGCAGTGTAATAACATGTAATGTATATACGTAAAAGATAAACTAATTAAAATGTGATGTTAAAAGTTGTACGATAACGTTTTATTTGATGTAACTATAGTAATGATGGTCAAGCAACTTAAGTTGAAGGTTAATATAACCAAAGTAGCATTGTATTAAATAATATTAAAAAAGTGTGTATATGGTATTTTCATCAACATTAAATAATGTAATTGTAAGGCTTATAGAAAGGCTGATGCATCCAAAACAACCCAATTCTTTCCTACATGCATGCACTTAGTGCATATTAGAAGTTGCTTCGGAAGTTTTACCCCCTGCATCAGAAATATACTAAGTGTAAAATCTTTTGAAGCCAAGACCAATATCTTCCAAAGCCAAAAGTGAAGTCTTCCGAAGCTTCAAAGCCAAAGTCTTCCGAAGCCAATGAAGTGAAGACAGATTTCTTCCGAAGACTTTGAAGAACATGCTTTCTCTGATGTACTTTTCATAAAGCTGACCAACTTTCCGCTACAACTCTGAAGACTCGCCAACTTATACAAGTTGGTGAAAGGTCCATGCTTTTTGTAATTGTACATTGAGGTCTTGAATCTGTAACCTTCTATTTTATGTACTTTTATCCTTTTTGTAATATATTAGGATGTGAGCTATGGCATGTCATAGTCACTAGTCATAAGGCATATTTGCCTTTTGAGTATGTTCGGCTGTAGGATGTAGTATAAAGTATCTCAAGTCCTTATATCTTTTTCTTATGCTTTCTATCACTTGTAATAGAACTTGAGAAGCAATATATTGCAATCTTGAAAACCAATATCTTTGTTGTTCTTAAGTTTCTATCTCTTGTTTACTTGTGTTCATAGTATCATAATCAAAGTCCTGGTTCCCTATTTGATCTATTAAGTGTTCTAACACTCTCCTTATTATGAAACTAAGTGTATTGACCATCCCGTAAACAGTTCTATAATTGGTATCAGAGCATTCCAGGCTTTTGATTGTAAGATCTCACCATCTTAGATCTCTTAGTCTCACAAAACACTTAACAACTCAAATGGCAGCTCTCATAAAAGCTGATATGGAAACCAGAACCATAACAAAGTCCCCACTGATCACTCTTGAAGACTTGGATATTTGGTGTCAAAGAATGTAAGGCTTTATCAAGTCTCAAGACTCCAGGATATGGGAATCTGTTGTCTCTAGACCTCACATACCATGCACCTCTTCAGCTGTTGCTGGGGGTGGTATGATTCCAAAGGAGGTGGCTGACGATTCCGAAGAAGATAGAAAGAGAGTAGATATAGATCAGAAAGCCATGACTGCCCTCCAAACTGCTCATCCAAACTCCATATACAAGGGCTTCAAGAAGTGCAAAACTGCTATGCAACTATGGGATGCATTGAAGCTCATGTATGAGGGTTCCACTGAAGCAAAAGAGAACAAGAAGGACCTTTTGAAGTAGTAGTTTGAGAACTTCACCTTCAAAGTAGGTGAAACCATGACTCAACAATACTTCAGGTATGTTGAGATTGTGGATACTCTAATGGATGTTGGAGTAACGCTTGAAAATAGAGACATTGTAAGGAAGTGCATGTCCTCTCTTCCTAGACAATAGACACATTAATGTGTTATTATCAAGAGAACTGAGAACTTTAAGACTCTCACTCTTACAGAGTTGTATTGTATTCTTAGTGGATACCAAATCAAGATGAACATGCAAAATCCATCTAGTAACTCCAGCAATCAACTGAGTTCAGCCCTTCATGTGGCTGAAAGGGATTGAAAAAAACCACAGCATCATCTTATCTGCTACCCTGACAACTCATAAAAGGGTCCTTTCATCATCTTCCCGAAGACACAAAGGGAAAGTTACACTCAAGGAGGTCCAATCCAAGAGACAAGCTCTTCACAAGCTTTTGTGTCTGCTGATGAAAGTACTGGCAACTTTCTCTTCACCCTTGAAGATGTTGATTGTATCCATCCAGATGATCTAGAGTACATGGAGATAGTTCAGCAAATGGTTCTTCTCACTCATAGAGCCAAGAAGTTCTACAAGAGGAAAAGGAGAAAGTTTCCAAGCAATGCAGCCAGTGGAAGTTTGGGCTGGACAAAAGCAAGGTGAAATGTTACAACTGTAACCAAATGGGACACTTTGCTAGAGAGTGCAAGGAACCAAGGAAAAATGGTGGCCAAGCACAAACGAGGCCAAACTACACTGACAGAGCCAACCAGAATGAGAAGCCAAAGCAGCAAGCTGCAGTTACTGTTGAAGAATGAGGCTTTGACTGGAGCTTTCAGGTGGAATATGCATCTCCAAATCAAGCACTAATGGCTGACCATGATGAGGCCAAGGTATTAGAACATCTCTGTACACCTGAATGCATTTCTAAAGTTAACTTAGAGAGGAGATCTTATTTTGAGTCTTTAAACATCTTAAAATCTGATTTCAAAAGAGCTGAAAATGATTACAAACTTGAGATAGAAGATTTAGAGTAAACAATTTCAACTCTTAAACATGAAGACACAAACTATAGGAATTAGATCAAAGATCTCATCAATAAATTAACTGAATGCCAGGCTGAGCTTGTGATCAGCAAAGCCAGTGCAGAAAAATGTGTTCTTGAAGAAGAGACCTTCAAGAACATAATATCCTCATCCTTGCATGCAAAAGTTTGTTATCAGAATAAGCAGGGGCTGGGATCTACTGAGATAGCTCCTCCATACACAATCTTGTTAGTAAGATCTCCTAGGTGTGGAACTTGTGAAGATGAGCTTCCCCTCATAGACCCCATGAGTGAAGAGGAGGAAAAGGAGATAGTGAAGGATGCCTCTGAGAAGAGTGAAGAAGAGCATCCTAAGAAGGGTCATTATTCTCCTGAGGACATAAAAGAAGTTGGGATGACCAAGTCTAGAAGGAAGAACTTGATTAGAAAGGCCAAAAGAAAGTCCAAGAAGGCTCAAGAGATCAAGGCCACTTTTAACTCTATGTAGAAACAAGTTTTCATCTCTGCAAGTTTTGAAGTGGTTAAGACTGAAGACTCAAATTTGAACTCTAGTACCAGGAGTTCTAGTTTATGTTCAAATCATCTCAGCATCATGAAGAAGGCTGATCAGTTGTGTACCAGTACTACACAACTTGAACCATCCAGCTCCAAAGGTAGATCTCACCCTAAGAGAATTGCCACATCATTTGCAAGAATGAAGATGGAGAAGGAAAGTGATCAAGTTCAGCTTTGTTCCCAAAGGAAGACTCTCAGAAGGTAGAAAATGAACTGTGTCATGTGTGGTAGTACTTCTCATTTTGCAAAGGATTGCCTCTACAATCCTAAAAGTACTGTCCACTTGATCAAGAAAGAAACTTCTGAGAACTTAAAGAAGAAGCAAGCTTCGGAAGGAAAATCTTTTCCTTTTGGAAGCTCCATAATGAAGAAGAAGACAAGTGAAAACTTGCCTTCGGAAGAAGAGTTGGTCTCGAAAGAAAGGAATACTTCCGAAGTACTGAAGCCTGCTGCAGTGATAGCAAGATCTTCCGAAGGTCCAGTCTCCAAAACTTCCGAAGTTGTAAAAACTTCCGAAGCATTGAAGGTCAAGTCTAAGCTTTCAAAGGTGGTGTGGAAGACAAAAAAAGACCATGTGACTGAAAGTTCTTCATCAACATCAGCAAATAATCCTCTAAATTTGACTATAGAATCAATTACTGTTGCATTGTCTTTAACTTATTTTGATAAGCCCAAGACCAACAAGGCTTGGTTTCCAAATATAACTAATCATTTCTTTTGTGCAAGAACAGCTTAAGATAAATAGGAATGTATGGATCATTGATAGTGGCTGTTCCAGGTACATGATAGGTAATGGGTCACTACTCCAAAGTTTTGAGAAATTGATGGAGGGCCAGTTCCTTTTGGAGGAGATGCTGGAGGTTACATTACCGGAAGGGGCAGGTTCACAAATGGTAAGCTCACATTAAGAAGGTAAACTTTCTCAAGGAACTTGGATACAATCTTCTAAGTGTATCTCCATTTTGTGATCAGAGTCATAACATGCTTTTCACTGAGCATGAGTGCATTGTTCTCAAGCACGAGGTAGTTATTCCTCAAGAGCATATCCTGCTCAGATCCCCCAAGAGAGGGAACATGTACAAGATAGACTTGCAAGAAACATCTCCCTCAGGAGAAGTTTCATGCTTTCTATCTAAACCCAATAGTGATGAGTCTTTCCTCTGGCATAAAAAAATATGCCATGTAAACTTTAAAACATGAATAAATTAATTAAGAATGATTTGGTAACTTGAATGCCAAAGAAAGAGTTTACAAGTGATGACCATTGTGTTGCATGCCTCAAAGGGAAGCAAGACAAGGTATCTCACAAGCCAAAGCTCTATCATACACCCCTACACTTATTACATATGGATCTCTTTGGCCCCAACAGTGTAATGAGTCTAGGAAGGACCTCATATTATACATATGACTTTAAAAGATTCTCTTGGGTTTTTTTTCATAGAACTAAGGATGAGACACTTGAGATCTTGAAGAGTTTCATCTTAAAGATTGAGAATCAATGTGATCACAAGGTCAAGACCATAAGATGTGATAAAGGAACCGAATTTAAGAACCAAATCATTGATACATTTTATGATGAAAAGGGTATTACAAGATAATATAGTGCTCCCAGGACTCCTCAGCAAAATGATGTTGCTGAGAGGACAAACATATACTAATTGAAGTTACAAGAACTATGTTGTCTGATTCTAAACTGCCCATCACCTTCTGGGCAGAAGTAGTAAACACTGCTTGCTATGTGTAAAATAGAGTTTTAGTAGTCAAGACTCATGGTAAGACTCCTTATGAACTTTGGCACAAGAGAAAACCTTTCATTGGTTTTCTCAGGTCATTTGGATGTCCTTGCACCATCTTGAATACCAAAGACCAAATAGCCAAATTTGATGAGAAATCAGATGATGAACACTTTATTGGATACTCTTCTCAAGTTAAGTCTTATAGAGTATATAATCTCAAAACTAGAGTAGTTGAGGAGTCAGCCAATATGACTTTCAATGAGCACACTCCTAGTGTGAAAGGTTCTGGTCCTGATTGGTTATTTGATCTTGATTTGGTTACCAACTATTTTAACAAATCTTGTGAGAATGTTTCAAGGTCCACAGATATCTTATCAGTAGGTGATCCTGATCCAAGATTTGAGCTGAGAAGACCATCAAATTATACTACTTCAGCTCCAGTTGCAACTAACCTTGTAGATGGAGTTCCTATCAGCACAACCATGTCAAATTCAGCTGATACATCTGAGGCGCCACCAAATTCCAGCTCAGAGGCATAACACTCAAATGAAGGATCTTCAAATATGGAAGGAAATGGTGGTGATGACAGTGATCAAGAGTTTCTTGATGCTGACAACCACTCCATTGAAGACAACATAAATGATATCACACACTCATTGGATCAAGTCTCTCTTGATAAGTGTGCTGATGTGGTGGGAGATACTTTAGTGCCTGATCTAAATTTCTCTAATTTAGATGTCTCCAAGCAACTTGTTGTGATCCCTCAACTCAAGATTCACAAGTCTCACCCCACCACAAACATCATTAGAAATGTTGACACAGGAGTAAGAACAAGAGGACAAACCCATGATGCAAATGTTTGTCTTCACTCTTGTTTCTTGTCCCAGATAGAGCCAAAGAAAGTTTGAGCCCTTAAAAGAAGGAAGTTAGGTTGAAGCTATGTAGGAGGAGCTGCTTCAATTCAGAAGACAAAAGGTTTGGAACCTATGTCCTCTCCCTCAAGGGAAGACTACCGTAGGAACCAAATGGGTGTTTAGGAACAAGAAGGATGATAGAGTACTTGTCATCAAAAACAAGGCTAGACTAGTTGTCCAAGGGTACACTCAAGAAGAAGGAACTGACTACACAGATGTCTTTGCTCCTGTAGCAAGACTTGAAGCTGACAGAATATTCCTAGCTTTTGTTACATCCAAGGATTTCAAGGTCTACCAGCTTGATATCAAGTGTGCTTTTCTATATGGGGTGATTGATGAAGAGGTGTATGTCAAACAACCACCTGGTTTTACAGATCCTGATCATCTTGATTATGTCTGCAAGCTTGATAAAGCTCTTTATGGGCTACACCAAGCTTCAAGGAAGTAGTATGAGACTCCATCTCAGTATCTCTGTCAACATGGCTACAAAAGGGGTACTATAGATGGAACTCTCTTCATCAAAGGAACATGGAATGACTTAATGCTAGTTCAAGTATATGTAGATGATATTATCTTTGGGTCAACCAATCCAAAGCTCTATAAAGACTTTGAGAAGAAGTTAATGAAGATTAGATTTGAAATGAGTGCAATGGGAGAACTCGATTTCTTTCTAGGAATTCAAGTGAAGCAAGTTGACAGTGGCATCTTCATAAGTCAGTCAAAGTATGTACAAGACATACTTACAAGATTCAACATGACTGATTGTAAGATTGCAAAGACACCCATAGCCAGAAACCACTCCCTTGGACCAGACATTGAGGGGGAGTGTGTAGATGAACATCTTTACCGGTCTATGATTGGGTCTCTTATGTATCTTACTGCTAGAAGGCCTGATATCATGTTTGCCACATACATTTGTTCAAGATATCGAGCCAACCCCAAGATGTCACACCTAGTCACTGTCAAGAGGATTCTAAGATACCTCAAAGGTGTGCTACATTAGGTCTCTAGTATCTAAAAAATTCTAACTTCAACTTGTATGCATATGCAGATAGTGACTATGGTTGTTGCAATATGACTGCAAAGTCTACATCAGTGGGATGTCAATTCCTTGGTGCAAGGATTGTCTCATGGCAATGCAAGAAACAATCTAGTGTGTCTGCATCAACTGCTGAAGTTGAATACATTGCTGCTGCTAACTGTTGTGCTCAAGTGCTTTGGATTCAGAATCAGATGCTAGACTATGGATTCAACTTCAAAGAGACTCCCATCCACATAGACAACAATAATGTTATCTCCATTACAGAAAATCATGTGTAGCAGTCAAGGACAAAACACATTAACATCAGGTATCATTTAATTAGAGATAACTTTGAAAAGGGATTAATTAAACTAGTCAAAGTTACAACAATTGAACAATATGCAGATCTGTTTACCAAAGCTTTTGATGAATAAAGATTTAAATATCTTATATCAGCTATTGGGATGATTAACTTTGAGTAGATTTTCTTTAGACTTAATTCATATTATTTCTAAAATCTATGTGTCCTAAGTTCTCTATTTCATCACTTTCATAAGCCCTTGTTTACTTTGGAAGAAAAATATTTTAAAATTTTATCTATTAGATCATTTAAAATTTTGATCATTTTTTACTTTGGAAGATATTTCTTTACCTTCGGAAGGAAATTATGTCATCCAAAACAAATAACTACTTATTTCAAATTACCTTCGGAAGAAAATTTTCAAATATCTTCCGAAGCATAAGTGAATATAAGTGCTTATATATTTTTGAAGAACAATTTTTGTCTGAAAGAAATTAAGTCTCAGAAGCTTTTATTCCTCTTAGAATAAAAATCTCCAATTCTAAATATCTTCCGAAGCAAAATTCTCTATAATATTTGAAATTTCTTGCGAAGTCATTTTAGCTTCGGAAGCTTTTTATCAAAACTTCCGAAGAGAAAAAACCTTCGGAAGATTTTCGACTTCCAAGAAAACTATCTAATTGGGCACTTTTTCGGAGGTGGGAGCGACATCCAGATTTCAAAGTTTATCCTTTTTCATAAACTTTGTCTCAAATCCAATTCATATAAATATACCCAATGGTTCCCCCTCTTTCTCTCTCTTCTTCATCTGCAAACACTTCTAACCTAAATTCACCCAAAACCGCCTTTGTTCTTATCTTCCTTCACCTTTAAGCTTTCTCAAATGGTCAACCTCAACCATAGAAACAACCCTGATTTCTCCATGCAACTCCACAAGCAGCACAATCAGGTTGCCCTGTTAGACTTTGAGAAAGATTCTAGTTTCTCAGAGGTTTGTCATTTTCTTGCTCTGTCCAACTACTTCACATCCCTTACCATTGATCCTCCTCTCTATGAGGATCATTTGTTGGAATTTTGGAAGACCTGTCAAGAGGTCATTATGGATGGGGAGAAGGCACTGTCTGCCACGGTGCAGGGGAGGACAATCTTCATCACTCCAGCCATCATAAACACACATCTTCAGCTGGATAATGTAGAAGGTGAATTATCCTTTCCCAAGGATGCTTTCAACCACTCCTTTGAGCAGATGGGCTATGAGGGAGATTTCTTATAAAGACCTTCAGGAAAGGGAAGGTCTCATCTCAGTGGAAGTACCTACTCCATGTGATCATCCACAGCTTGTCCAACAATCATGGATGATGGGACCAGATTTCTGAAGATCTCTCCTTCATAGTTTATGGGATGGTTCAGGGGGTCAAGTTCAGGTACTCACAATTTGTGTATACAAATTTACTTGCTAACTTAGACTCCTTAGAGTATTATATGTTCTCTAGATATGTTCAACACATTTTCAACTGTGAACTGGGCTCACAGTTGAGAGGAACAGGTAATATTCTTAAATTGGGACTGATAAAGCCCGGCATCTTTAAGACAATGAAAAAGCCAATTGTTGACTTCTCTGGGGTAGAAACAGCCCTTTTTCCCAAAAATGTTAAAGCTCATTGCTCAAGAAGCCAACTGGTGGTGAGAGAGAAGACTTTGGTCTAATTCTCTCATCCCCCCATGATTCTTCTGATGAAGATGAGGGGAACATGAGGCTAAAGGTGCAAAAACTTTCAAAAACATGCATTTACTTAGTCTCTAAGGTTAGTCACTTGGAATCTCAGGTGACTACCTTACAAAACAAGGTCAATGATCAGCAATTTGAGATTTCTTATCTCAAGAAGAAACTAGCTGGGAGACCTTTAAGGAGAGCTCATCCAAGAACACAAGAACCTATGGATGTGATAGACCTAACTCCTAGCTCACCTATGCAAGTGGGTGATGCTACCAAAAAGGGGAAGAAAGTCTTAGCAATCATAGAACCTGGGAGTTCTTCACAGAGTATGGACATAAAGGATTCACCATCCTCACTTGCAGTTGTCCATACTCAGCAACCTCCTCGAGTTCACATTGATGTGGACTCACTCATTCAGAGTTTATTTGAGGAACAAAATCCAAGGGCAATGTCATCCCCACCCCCAGGTAGAGGTGGCCAAAAAAACCGGTTCGGGAACCGGTTCGGCCAAAAAAACCGGAACGGGTTTTTGGCCCAAACCGGTTTGGCCCAAACCGGTTTCAACCCGGTCCCGAACCGGCGATTCTTAACCGGTTTTCCCCTTCGCCAACCCAAACCGGTTTCAACCCGAACCGGTTTTGAAACCGGTTTCAACCCGAACCGGTTTTGAAACCGCTTTCAACCCGGTTCCAAACCGGTTTCCAAACCGGTTTTCAAACCGGTTTTCAACCCGGTTTTCAAACTGGTTTTGAACTCGGGATGAATGTAATAAACGTCAACGTGGTGACACTCCGAGTAGTGAACTCGGGAGGTATGGTCTTACAAACTTTTTATCGACCATGACTCCACATGAATTTAAAAATTTTGACTTGTTGGCTTGGTGGAAAGGTAAGGAAGATCAATTTCCCATCCTATCCATTATGGCCCGAGATTTACTAACCGTCCAAGCTTCTACGGTAGCTTCGGAATCTGCTTTTTCTGTTAGTGGCAGGGTTATATCAATAAGACGAACTCGACTCACTCCACAAGCAGTTGAAATGTCAATTTGCTTGAAAGATTATTTGGATGCCGCGGAAAGAGTACAAGACAAACGTTCACTTGAAGGAGAACTGGAATACGAAGCAGAATTATACGAGGACGAGGTAGAGAGCGGATTGACACCGGGAATGACTAATGATGAAGCGGCATATGATGACTACCTTCGTAACAGTTCCGGTTCAGGTGGCGAGGAATAAACGTACAAGTAATACGAACGAAGAAACAACTATGTTAAATATTTAGTTTTAAATGTTTAAATTATTTAAATGTTTTAAATGTTATAAATTGTTATAAATGTTTAAATGTTATAAATTGTTTAAATTGTTTATAAATGTTATATAATTTGTTAAAATGCTTACATTGTTTATAAATGTTATACAAATTATATAAATTATATAAATGTTATAAATGTTATATAAATTATATAAATGTTATATAAATTATATAAATTATATAAATGTTATAAATGTTTATGTTTTAATTAAAAGTTTAAAATTTTATTTCAATATAACAAAAATCCAAAGTTAAAAAAAAAAAAAAAAAAAAAAAAAAAAAAAAAAACCGGTTTGGGCCGAACCGGTTTGGGCCCGAACCGATTCCAAACCGACCCAAACCGGTTTGGGTGGTTTGGGTTTTTTAGGTTCGAAACCGGTTTGGACCCGAACCGGTTTCTGGCCAAACCGGTTTTGACCAACTTTGACCAAACCGGTTTCGGTTTGGGACCCGAACCGGTTTGGGCCTAAAAACCGGTTTGTACACGTCTACCCCCAGGAGCTTCAAATTACATACTAGGGTGGAGGTATGATATTAAGAGAAGAGCCCTCATACTTCATAGACTTCAAAGGCAGCAAGAGATCTTAAACTTTCAGACCTTGAACTACTATGAAGGTCTTGATCTTGTCAACATGCCATTTGCCAATCCAACTCATCATAGACAAGTTGAAAGAATGGCTACAAGGATACGAGACAGGATTGCTGAAGTGTTCAAAGCAAGGAGACAAATGCGAGCAGGCAATGTCATTGGTCAACTGGATGTTGAGGTGGATCCTAAGATTAGCTTCAAAGGGAAAACCTTGACTGAAGGCCTAGTGATAGAACTGTGAGCACTGTCACAGAACCAACAACTTCAGCATCCCATTCCCTCAGTGAAACACCTGCTGGTGAAGGTGTCTCACAGCCTCTCTCTGGCCAGAGTCTGATTGCTACATCAGACAATAAAGGCCAAAGCTCTCTCCACCCTGAGTCATAAAGGTTTGTGGGTGACAAAAAGAAAAGGATAATGACTCCTGAGGAGATTGAGGAGGAGTTTGTAAGGCTTATAGAAAGGCTGATGCATCCAAAACAACCCAAGTCTTTCCTGCATGCATGCACTTAGTGCAAAGTAGAAGTTGCTTCGAAAGTTTTACACTCTGCATCATAAATATTCTAAGTGTAAAATCTTCCGAAGCCAAGAACAATATCTTTTGAAGCTAAAAGTGAAGTTTTCCTAAGTTTCAAAGACAAAGTCTTCCGAAGCCAATGAAGTGAAGACAGATTTCTTCCGAAGACTTTGAAGAACATGCTTTCTCTAATGTACTTTTCATAAAGCTGACCAACTTTTCGCTGCAACTCTGAAGACTCACCAACTTATACAAGTTGGTGAAAGGTCCATGCTTTTTGTAATTGTACATTGAGGTCTTGAGTCTGTAACCTTATATTTTATGTACTTTTATCCTTTTTGTAATATATTAGGATGTGAGCTATGGCATGTCATAGTGTCACTAGTCAAAAGGCAGATTTGCCTTTTGACTCTACATTGATCTTGTTGTTGTCTAGATTAGTGTTTCCAGCCGGCCTTCAAAGTATGGCCGATTGTAAGATGTAGTATAAAGTAACCCAAGTCCTTGTATCTTTTTCTTATGTTTTGTATCACTTGTAATAGAACTTGAGAAGCAATATACTGTAATCTTGAAAACCAATATCTTTGCTGTTTTTAAGTTTCTGTCTCTTGTTTACTTGTGTTCATAGTATCATAATCAAAGTCCAGGTTCCCTATTTGATCTGTTAAGTGTTCTAACACTCTCCTCATTGTGACTAAGTGTATTGACCTTCCCTTAAACAGTCCTGCAGAAATGTTGGTACTTAACAATATAATTAAATGTGGCACTTGTGGATAGGGGTACTTTCATTTAAATAAAATAATGTAGATTGTAGAAAATCGCAAAGTAAACTCCAGTAAGATTGATATAACTTCACCATTGTATAAATTTTCATTTTGCTACATTAAATTAACTAAAAAACATTGGATTACATTACATATCACTAACTGTAAAATCAAGTACTACATAACGTGTAATGTAATGTTATTACATGTAACATATGTAAATGTAATGTACATAAAAATATGATTTAAAAAATTGTAAATGCTATCTAACAATTTGATGTAACTAAAATAATTTCAGTCAAGAGAAATTATATTTATTATTGTAACTATTACATTACATGGGAATTACATTAGTTAGATTCTAATATTTATAATTTATCACGTGTTAATTAGTATTTAAAAGTATCTTTCACATTATATTAATTTATATTAAATATGCCATCCTAATTACACTATATTGCATCATGCCACCATCAAGTAACGTAGATCACCTATTTTTACCATATTTAAACTAATACACTAATATAACACTAAATTAATCAAACTTACTGAATTGAACATAAACATATCAAGTTTGCACTAACATTACTTAGGTGTTGTTTGTTTTTTCTACAGAAAAATGTCTGTAGTCTGCAGACCACATGTGCAGACCTTTTTCTGCAAACATCTGTAGCAGAAGAGGTGGACCAAACGCCTGCAGTCTGCAAGAAGAAGACTGTTTTTTTAACATCTGCAGACTGTTAAAATATTTTGTAATTAAAGTGTGAAAAAATATTTTTTTCTATCTTAAAAAATAGCTTTTCACAATACATGCAAATCCAACAAATCCAACAATACTTTAAGGACATTCATTGTAAATTATTATCATTTTAACTTTTCATAACTCAAAGCAAAAAGTAAAAACCCACAATCAGAAGCCTTTTGTTGAAGACCAAAGAAACTCCCCCAAATTATTATCTTGAAGACCAAGGAAATTCCCCCAAATCATTCTTCTTCGTAATCTTTTGTAAAAACCCATAATCAAAAACTTTTGTTGGCAATCATTTGGTTCTTGATCAGCTAAATCACTTGGGTTTTAGCCTTCAATCACAAATTCACCCAAACCTAAGCCTTCAATCACACCTCCATCACCCTCAACAGATGGCTTCAGGCGGTGGCAGGCTGCGGGCGGTGGGGGGAGGGGGTCATGAGGCGGCTGGTGGCTGCTTCGGCGACGGAGGTCGATGGGGCTGCTGGTGGCTGCAACGGCGGGAGTGGCTGCAGCAGGGGAAAGGGTCGGCGCTAGTGGATACAACCAGTGGGGAGGGGGCAGGAGGTAGTGATAGGGAAGGAGATGGGGTGGCTACAGGCGATGGGGGCGGCATTAGTTGCAGCCGGTGGGGGCGGTGGGTGAGAGGGAGGATGAAGATGGAGGTTGATACTTTGGGGGAAGGGGGAGTTAACTTGTAAGGTGAGAAGAGGTTAGAAGATGTTAGAAGTGGTGGTGAAATATCTTCTACACGCAGACGTCAGGAAGATCTTTTTTAATAAAAGGTCTTCCAAAAAACAAACAATCTGCAGAGCTCAACATCTGTGTGTGGTCTGCGCGACGCAGACAAAAGAGGTCAGGAAGTGCTTCTCCGAAAAAACAAACACCCTGTAAGGATTCCTTTAAGTCTGATGCAAACCAAAACATCCAATGTCTCTCTGCAAGTAATGCACTAAGTACTGAAGAAGAATTGCTTCGGAAGTTTTACACCATGCACTAGAAATATTCTAAGTGTAAAATCTTCCGAAGCCAAGACCAATATCTTCCGAAGCCAAATATGAAGTCTTCTGAAGCCTCAGAGACAAAGTCTTCCGAAGCTTCATCCTATGAAGACAGATTTCTTCCGAAGACTTTTAGTAACATGCTTTATCTGATGTACTGTTCCATAAAGCTTGACACCTTTCCGCTGCATCTCTATAAAGTCACCAACTTACATGAGTTGGTGAAAAGGTCCATGCTTTTGGTAACTATACATTGAGGTCTTAAGTCTGTAACTTTCTACTTTATGTACTTTATCCTTTTTGTAATAGATAAGGATGTGAACTATGGCATGTCATAGTCACAAGGTCAAAAGGCAGATATGCCTTTTGATTCTACAATTGATTTTGTTTGTGTCTAGTCAATTGTATCCAGCTGGCTTTCAAAGTATAGTCGGCTGTAGGTTGTAGTATAAGTATTCCAAGTTCTAGTATCTTTCTTTATGCTTTGTAACACTTGTAATAGAACTTGAGAAAGCAATATACTGCCTCCTTGAAACCCAAATCTCTTGTTTTGTCTCTTTATCATTGCTTGTGTTCTTTGTATCATTATCTTGGTTAATCCAGTTTACTGTTTGATCAAGTTTAGTTAATCTCCTCTTTGTGTTGTTGTGTTGTAATTGTTAAGCCCTTAACCGGTCCTGCAATTGGTATCAGAGCTTTTCAGGCTCTTGATATAAGATTTCACCATCTTAAGATCCCTCACACACACAAATACTAAACTTTCAAAATGGCATCCATTTCAAAGACTGATATGGAGACTGGAACCATGAACAAGTCCCCACTGATCACTCTTGATGACTTTGATACCTGGTGTATGAGAATGGAAGGTTTCATCAGATCTCTAGACTCAAGAATGTGGGAATCTATTGAAAATGGACCTTTCATACCCAACACTCCTTCTGCTACTGGTGCTGGTATGATCCCCAAAGATGTGGCCAACTACTCTGATGAAGATAGGAAGAGAGTATAGATTTATAGAAAGGCCTTGACTGCTCTTCAAACTGCCCTTCCAAACTCTATGTACAGAGGTTTCAAGAAGTGCAAAACAGCTAAACAGCTGTGGGATGCACTAAAACTGATGTATGAAGGCTCCTCTGAAGCCAAGGAGAACAATAAGGATCTCCTGAAGCAGCAGTTTGAAAACTTCACCTTCAAAACAGGTGAAACCATGACTCAGCAATACTTTAGGTATGTTGAGATAGTGGATACCCTTGTGGATGGAGGAGTTCCTCTTGAAAACAGAGACATTGTAAGGAAGTTCATGTCCTCACTTCCTAGGCAATGGACACACTACTGTGTGGTGATCAAGAGGACTGAAAATCTCAAAACTCTTACTCTGACAGAGTTATATGGGATTCTCAATGGCTACCAGATGGAGATGAACATGCAAGGTTCATCTGGCAACTCCAACAATCAAATGGGTTCAGCCCTGCATGTGGTTGAAAGGGATAGCATAGAACCCCAACATCATCTCATATGCTACCCTGACAACTCACCAAAGGGTCCTTTCATCACCTTCCCAGAGACACCTAGGGAGAACTACACTCAAGGAAGCCCATTCCAAGAGACAAGCTCTTCTCAAGCTTTTGTGTCTTCTGATGAAAGTTGTGGTAACTCTCTTTTCACTCTTGAAGACCTGGATTGTATCCATCCAGATGACCTGGAATATATGGAAATAGTTCAGCAGATGACTCTTCTCACTCATAGAGCCAAGAAGTTCTACAAGAGAACTGGAAGGAGGTTTCCAAGCAATGCAACCAGTGGAAAGTTTGGCTTGGATAAAAGCAAAGTCAAGTGTTACAACTGTAACTTGATGGGCCACTTTGCTAGAGAGTGTAAGGCACCTAAAACAAATGGTGGCCAAGCACAAACCAGACCAAACTACACTAACAAAGCCCCTCAGAATGAGAAGCCAAAGCAACAAGCTGCTGTTGCTGTTGAAGAAGGAGGCTTTGACTGGAGCTTTCAGGTGGAAGATGCTTCTCCAAACCAAGCACTAATGGCAGATCATGATGAAGCCAAGGTATTGGAACATCTCTATACTCTTGAATGCATTGCTAAAGTTAACAGATATAGGTCCTATAACTTGGAAATGAGATCTGATCTTGAGTCCTTAAACATTTTAAAATCTGATTTTAGAAAGTCTGAAAATGATTATAAGCTAAAGATAGAGGACTTAGAGAAAACCATTTCAGTACTAAAACATGAACATACAGATTTTAGGACTCAAATCCAAGATCTCATAACCAAGCTGACTGAGTGCCAGGCTGAGCTTGTGATCAGCAAAGCCAGGGCAGAAAAGAGTGTTCTTGAAGAAGAGACCTTCAAGAACATGATATCCTCATCCCTGCACAACAAAGTGTGTTATCAAAATAGACAGGGACTGGGATCAAATGAGATAGCTCCTCCACACACAATCTTGTCTGTAAGATCTCCTAGGTGTGGAACTTGTGAAGATGAGCTTCCTCTCATAGATCCTATAAGTGAAGAGGATGAAGAAGAGATAGTGAAGAATTCCTCTGAGAAGAGTGAAAGGAGGATTCTACTAAGGGTATCCTTCTGAGGAGAAGAAGTCTACTGTGATGACCAAGTCAAAGAGAAAGAACTTGATCAGGAAAGAAAAGAAAGGCAAAGAAGGCTCAAGAGATCAAGGCTACTTTTGACTCTAAGCAGAAACAAGTTTTTATCTCTGCAGGGTTTAAAGTAGTAAAGACTGAAGACATCAACCAAAACTCTCAGCTAAGAGTTCTGGTTCTTGTTCAAATCATCTCAGTACCAAGAAGAAGACTGATCTGCTGTGTACCACTGCTGCACAGCCTGGACCATCAAACTCCAAGAACAGTTCACAGCCCAAAAGAACTGTCTCAGCATCTACAAAGATGAAGGTGGAGAAGGGATGTGACCAAAGACAGTCTTGCTCTCATAAGGAGACTCTTATGAAGAAGAAAATGTTGTGTGTCATGTGTGAAAGTACCTCTCACATTGCTAAGGATTGTCCATATAATCCTAAAAGTACTGTCCATATGACCAATACAAAGACTTCAAAGAGTTTCAAGAAGATTCAAGCTTCGGAAGGAAAATCTGTTTCCTTCGGAAGCTCCAAATCAAAGAAGAAGGTAAATGGAAAATTACCTTCGGAAGAAAAATTGGTCTCGGAAGAAAGGAGTTCTTCCGAAGCACTGAAGTCTGCTGCAGTGACTGCAGAATCTTCCGAAGGTTCAGTCATCAAAACTTGTGAAGTCCCAAAAGCTTCCAAGGTTTTGAAGGTCAAGTCCAAGACTCCAAAGGTGGTGTGGAAGTCTAAGAAAGACCAAGTGACTGAAGTTTCTCCATCAACAACAGCTGAAGATCCCTCTAGCACAACCATAGGATCTATTACTGTTGCATTACCTTCTATTATACTTAGTGAGCCCAAGACAAGTAAGGCTTGGGTTTCCAAATGTAACTAATCATTTTCTTTGTTGCAGGAACAGCTCAAACAAACAGGATTGTCTGGATAATTGATAGGGCTGTTCAGGCACATGACAGGCAATAGGTCACTACTCCATAACTTTGAGAGAAATTGATGGAGGACCAGTTGCGTTTGGAGGAGATGAAGTTGGTTACATTTCTGGAAGGGGCAAGGTCACAAATGGTAAGCTCAGCATTGAACAGGTAACTTTGTCGAGGAGCTTGGTACAATCTTCTGAGTGTATCCTAATTTTGTGATCAGAGTCATAACATGCTCTTTACTGAGCATGAGTTGCATTGTTCTCAAGCCTGAGTGGTCCATTCCTCATGAGCATATCCTGCTCAGAGCCCCCAGGAAAGGGAACATGTACAAGATGGATTTGCAAGAAACATCTCCCTCTGGAAGTTTTCATGCTTTCTATCAAAGCAAAATGATGAGTCTTTCCTATGGCATAACAAGAATGTGCCATGTAAACTTAGGAACATGAATAAACTAATTAAAACATGTTTGGTAACTGGAATGCCAAAAAGAGTTTACAAGTGATGATCATTGTGTTGCATGCCTGAAAGGGAAGCAACATAAGGTATCTCACAAGCCTAAGGAAAAGAACTCCATCACTACCCCCTACACTTATTACTATTGGATCTCTTTGGCCCCACCAGTGTAATGAGTCTAGGAAGGACCTCTTATTGTTTGGTGATCACAGATGATTTTTAACAGATTCCCTTGGCGTTTTCCTTCTTAGAACTAAGGATGAACTCCTGAGATTCAGAAGAATTAATCTTAAAAATTGAGAATCAAAGGGATCACAGGTCAAAACCATAAATGTGATCAAGGGAATGAATTCAAGAATCAATCCTTGATACATTTTGTGATGAAAAAGGTATTACAGACAATATAGTGCTCCCAGGACTCCTCAGCAAAGGAGTTGCTGAGAGGAGAACAGGACACTAATTGAAGCTGCAAGCACTATGTTGTCTGACTCTAAACTGCCCATCACCTTCTGGGTAGAGGCAGTAAATATGCTTGCTATGTGCAAAAAGATGTTTTTTAGTAGTTAGACACATGGTAAGACCTTATGACTTTGGCCAAAAGAAACTTCATGGTTTTCTCAGATCATTTGGATGTCCCTGCACCATCTTGATAACCAGGATCAAATTGCCAAGTTTGCTGAGAAATCAATGATGGACACTTCATTTGATACTCTTCCCAAGCCAAGGCTTATAGAGTATACAATCTCAGAACTAGAATTGTTTAGGAGTCACGCCAATGTGACTTCAATGACACCCCCGGTATGGTGGTTCTGGTCCTGATTGGCTATTTGATCTTGATTTATTACCAACTGTTTTAACAAATCTTGTGAGAATGTTTCAGGATCTGCAGAAAATTTAAATACGGTGATCCTGATCCAGATTTGAGCTAGGAGGACCCTCAACTCATACATCTTCAGCTCCAGTTTGAACTACTTCACAAATGAGGTTTTCTATCAGCCTACAATGACAAATCAGCTGATACATCTGGGTCCCTCATTCCATCCAGCTCAGAGGCTCCACCCAGATAAAGATTGTGGAAGACAACAATGGTGATGGTGAAAGTGATCAGGAATTCCTTGATGCAATAACCACACCATAGATGACAACATCAATGATGTCACACACTCATTGGATCAAGTTAATCTTGATAGTGTGGTGAATGTGAGGGTGAATCATCTATGCCAGATCTAAATTTCTCAAATTTGGGATCTTTCTCAGCAACTTACTGTGATCCCTCAACTAAGGATCCACAAGTCTCACCCAACCACCACATCATTGGAGATGTTGTCACAGGGGTAAGAACAAGAGGACAACCCATGAAGCAAATGTTTGTCTTCACTCTTGTTTCTTATCCCCGATAGAGCCAAAGAAAGTTGATGAAGCTCTAAAGGATGGAAGTTGGGTTGAAGCTATGCACAAGAGTTGCTTCAATTCAAAGGCAAAAGTTTGGAACCTTTGTCCTCTTCCTCATGGGAAGACTACCATTGGAACCAAATGGGTTTTTAGGAATAAGAAGGATGATAGAGGAATTACATCAAGAACAAGGCAAGACTAGTTGTTCAAGGATACCCAAGAAGAAGGGATTGACTACACTTATGTCTTTGCTCCTGTAGCAAGATTAGAAGCTGTTAGGATATTCCTGGCATTTGCTGCATCCAGACTTCAAGGTCTTTCAACTTGATTAAGTGTGCTTCCTGTGGGTGATTGATGAAGAGGTTTATGTCAAACACCACCTGGTTTTGTAGACCCTGATCATCCTGATTATGTCTGCAAGCTTGACAGCTCTTTATGGGATGCATCCAGCACCCAGGAAGTGGTATGAGACACTGTCTGAGTATCTTTGTAAACATGGATACAGGAGAGGTGATGAATATAGATGGAACTCTCTTCATCAAAGGACAGGGAATGATTATTGCTAGTTCAAGTATATGTAGATGACATCATCTTTGGTTCAACTAATCCAAAGCTCTGCAAAGACTTTGAGAAGCTGATGAAAGACAGATTTGAAATGAGTGCAATGGGAGAACTCATTTCTTTTTGGGAATTCAAGTGAAGCAAGTTGAAGACCATCTTCATAAGTCAGTCAAAGTATGTTCAGGACATACTCAAGAGGTTCAACATGACTGATTGTAAGATTGCTAAGACACCCATAGCTAGAAACCACTCCCTTGGACCTGATCTTGAGGGGAGGTGTAGATGAACATTTATACAGGGCTATGATTGGGTCTCTTATGTATCTTACAGCTAGCAGGCCTGATATCATGTTTGCTACATGTATTTGTGCAAGATATCAAGCCAAACCTAAGATGTCTCACCTCATCACTGTCAAAGGATTTTAAGATACCTCAAAGGTGCTTCAACACTTGGTTTATGGTATCCAAAGAATCCTGACTTCAATCTGTATGCTTATACAGATAGTGATTATGGTGGTTGCAACATGACTGCAAAGTCTACATCTGGGGGATGTCAATTCCTTGGTGGAAGGGTTGTCTCATGGCAATGCAAGAAACAATCCTGTGTGTCTGCATCAACTGCTGAGGCTGAATACATTGCTGCTGCAAGCTGCTGTGCTCAAGTGCTTTGGATTCAAAATCAGATGCTGGACTATGGATTTAACTTCAAGGAGACTCCTATCCACATAGACAACAATAGTGCTATCTCTATCACTGAGAACCCTGTGCAGCACTCAAGGACCAAACACATCAATATCAGGTATCATTTAATAAGAGATAACTATGAAAAGGGATTAATTAAACTAGTCAAAGTTCATACAGATGAACAATATGCTGATCTGTTTACAAAAGCTTTTGATGAACAGAGATTTAAATATCTAATATCAGCTATTGGGATGATTAACTTTGAGTAGATCTTTTCTTAAAACTAATTCTAATTATTTCTTAAAATATGTGTGTCCTAAGTTGTCTAGTTCATCACTTTCATAAGCTCATGTTTTCTTTGGATATAAAATCCTTTTGGAAGACTTTCCTTAGATTCTTGAAAATTTTCTGATCCTTCGGAAGATATACTTTTACCTTCGGAAGAAAATCATGTCTTCAAAATAAATAACTGTCTAAGAAATTTTACCTTCGGAAGAAGTCTAAATCTATCTTCCGAAGCTTAAATTCTTGTCTCGGACACTTATATGTTTTTTAAAGACTTTTTCCTTCCGAAGCAAAAATTAACTCTCGGAAGCTTTGTTGTTTCATATACAAAGCATTCAAGTGTTTATTTCTCTTCCGAAGCAAAATTTTCAAGACTCTCAGGAAAATCTTCCGAAGTCATTTTAGCTTCGGAAGCTTTTTCATTAAAACTTCCGAAGATAATTTACCTTCGGAAGCTTTTCGAATTCTAAAAAAACTACTTTTTGAGCAAAAGTAAACTACTTTTTCAGAGGTGGGACCGACTTTCGGATTTCAAAGTTTATCCTCTTTCATTAACTTTGGTTCAAATCCCTTTTCACATAAATACCCAACGGTTCCCCCTCTTCCTCACTATCTTCCTCAATTCCACTATTCCTCAAACCTAATTCCCAAAACCACCTTTGCTTTTTACCTTTCTTCAACATTAAGCTTCTCAAATGGCCAACCTTAACCATAGAAACAACCCAGATTTCTTCATGCAACTTCACAGGCAACACAACCAGGTTGCTCTGTTAAGCTCTGAGAAAGATGAAAGTTTCTCAGAGATTTTCCAGTTCTTAACTCTATCAAACTATTTCACCTCCCTAACCATTGATCCTACTCTGTATGAGGATCATTTGCTTGAATTCTGGAAGACCTGCCAAGAGGTCATTATGGATGGGGAGAAGGCACTGTCTGCCACAGTGCAAGGGAGGACAATCTTCATCACTCCGGCCATCATCAACTATCATTTGCAGGTGGATGATGAAGAAGGTGAGTTGTCTTTCCCAAAGGAAGCTGTCAATCATTCCTTTGAGTAGATGGGCTATGAGGGAGATTTCTCTGTAAAGACCTTCAGGAAAGGGAAGGTCTCATCCCAGTGGAAATACCTACTCCATGTGGTTATCCACAGCTTGTCAAACAAGCATGGAGGGTGGGACAAGATTTCTGAGGATCTCTCCTTCATAGTGCATGGAATGATTCAAGGGGTCAACTTCAGGTACTCTCAATTTTTTTATATCAATTTACTTGCAAACTTGGACTCCTTAGAGTATTACATGTTTCCTAGATATGTTCAACACATTCTTAACTGTGAACTGGGCTCACAGTTGAGAGAAACAGGTAATATTCATAAATTGGGACAGATGAAGCCCGGCATCTTTAAAATCATGAAGAAGGCAACTATAGGCTTCTCAGGGGTAGAAACAGCCCTTGTCCCCAAAATGTTAGAGCTCATTGCTCAAGGTGACAATCTAGCAACACAAGCTAGTGTTGAACCCACCCTTCTACTTCTTTACCACTAAAAGGCCTCAAATAACCCTCACCTACCAAAGAAAATCCAAACGAACCCCTGCTCAAGCTATTGAGTCTGTGCAGGTCCCCATATACTCACCTTTACAGGAGGAAGTGGACACTAGAGCTCCCACTTCCTCTGAGGAGCAAACCACTCCCATCTCTTCAACTATCAGGGCTGAGGTTCCTCATGCTCACCCTGATGAGCTCACAAGCCCAACAGCCTTAAGCCTTCACTCTGAGTCTCAACACTCAAGTGAACAACCTTCAGGGGACAGTTACCATCCCCAGCCTTTAGATCTAAATCAACCCATTCCCAACCTATCCTTCTTTACTGATGAAGACTTAGGATTCAGTGAGTACCATGAGTCTCTCTTCTCTTCCCCTACTCAAAGAGAGATGAGTACTTCTGAGTCTCCTCAGTCTAGCCCACATCAGTCACCTATAACTGAGGTGGACACTTTTGAACCTATTCAGGATGTCCATATGGAAGAGGCTCTCACTTCTGTAAGTGATTACATCATTAAGACCTCAACCATGGCAACTCAGCCCACTGACATCTCAACTGAGATTGCTAGTGAGCAGAGGAAAACCAGCAGCCAAGAACCTCAAGCTGGTGATGAGAGAGAGGACTTTGATCCAATCATCTCATCCCCTAATGATTCTTCTGATGAAGAAGAGGGGAATTTGAGACTAAAGGTGCAAAAATTGTTAAAAACATACTCCTATTTAGTCTCTAAGGTCAGTCACCTTGAATCTCAGGTGACTACCTTACAAAACAGGGTCAATGATCAGCAACTTCAGATTTCATATCCTAAGGAAAAACTAGCTGGGAGACCTTTAAGAAGAGCTCAACCAGGAACACAAGAACCTGTGGACGTGATTGATTTATCCTCCAGCTCACCTATGCAAATGGGTGATGCTACCAAAAGGGGGAGAAAGTTATTGCAGCCACAGAACCTGGGGGTTCTTGACAGAGAATGGATATAGAGGACTCACCATCCTCACCTGAAATTGTGCATTCTCAGCAACTTCCTCAAGTTCACATTAATATGGATTCTATAGACTCTATCATCAGGAGTCTCTTTGAGGAAGGTATACCAAGGGTTGTGTCATCCCCACCTCAAGGAACTTCAAACTACATCATAAGATGGAGGTATGATGCTGATAGAAGAGCCCTTATTCTTCACAGAGTTCAAGGGCAACAAGAAGTATTTGACTTTCAAAGCTTGAACTTCTATGAAACTTTGGATCTAGTCAATATGCCACTTGTCAATCCAAGCAACTCAAGACAGGCTGACAGATTGGCTCAAAGAATCCAAGACAGGATCATTGCAGAGTTCAGCTTAAGAAGGAGACTTAGGTAATCAGGCAATGTCATCGGTTAACTGGATGTTGAGGTGGACCCTAAGATTAGTTTCATAGGCGAAACCTTGACTGAAGGCCCAGTGGTAGAACCTGAGACCCCTGTCTCATCATCATCAATTGCTGCAGAGATTCACACTCCCTCTGAGAGACCTGCTGGTGAAGGTGTTTCTCAGCCTCTCTCTGGCCAGAGCATGGATGCTACACCAAGCAATGAAGGCCAAACCGCTATCCACCCTGAGTCACAAAGGTCTGTGGGTGACAAAGGAAAAAGGATTTTGACTCCTGAGGAAATTAAGGAGGAAGATAAAGAGAGGAAAAGGAAGCTAAGGGGAGAAAGTTCCTCTGGGTCTTCAGGCTTTATGCAAGCTGCAATCAGGGCTGCCCCCAGACCAAATACTCAAGATGATGAGTTGAGGGCAGTCAGGATTACTTATCTGCATACCAGGAACTATGACATTGATTAAATCATTTCTCTCCCCTTAGAACAACTAAATGAACTGGCTGACATGGAAGTGTCAAGAGAGATAAAAGAAAAAGAGGATGCAAGGTTACTTCTCCAATTCAAAGAGGAGAAGAGACAGAAAAGACTCTACAAGCATGCTCCCACTCTCTCCCCAGTTCAAGAAAGCCTTGTACAAGAAGATGTGGTTCAACAAGAACCTCAGGTAGACAAAGAAGAAGATAGGATCAAAATGATCAACTACCTGAGTGCCACAGGCTTCTATCAGGCAGATGCACTTCTTCCCTTGTCCTATGACTTTGTTGAGTTTGAGTACTTAAAACAACTTGAGCTTGAGTTAGTCAAGGAGAGAAAGACAACTAAGAAGAAGCTAAGGGAAGAAGCTGCAAAGTCAAGAGCCATCATCCAAAAGAGTATGAAGAAGTCTGCTGATAGACAAAGGATGATGAGCTTCTTGAAGCTATATGGATTCTCCAGAAGGAGACTTGGCCCTATGTCTCTATCCACAATGGATGAGCATATAAGGGTAATCAAGCAGAAGATTAAGAATGGTAAACTGATTGACTTACACTCTCTTCCAAGTCAAGTCCCACCTGAAGTGGAGGTTAAGTTTGAACAACCTGAGACAACTCAACCCGGACCTCCTGCTGAGCCTCAGCAAGTTTCATCTTCTCATCCAAAGCAGGGTCAAACTCCTTCTCCTTCTGAGCCTGTAAAGAAGGAACACCCAACTGAGAAAGACAAGGATGATCAACAAGGTGCTGCAGACCAGTCTTCTCAGTTAAAGTCATCTAAGATGAAGAAGAGGATGGCTTCTAAACCAAAGTCTAAGAAGAAGAAGCCTAAATCATCTACCTCTACACCTCAGGCTGAGTCAGATCAACCTGAGGAAGTACATGAAGAGGCAGCCCAATCAACTCCAATGCAAGTGGCTCCTCTGGCAGCTGAGACACCCATCTTATCCTGGACCTTCTCTACCAATCCAGAAATATGGCATGTAATCAGAGATCAAGGTGTTGAGAATGTCTATACATGGCAAGACATAATCAACTTACCTTTGCATGATCTCTTTGAGATGAAAAGATACTATGAAGGTCTGAATGATCCTGACCATCTAATGAAGAAGGGTATGGTCATGATTGTGCTGAAGACTACTAACATCTGAAGATCTTCTAAATGTTTTGGTAGCATCAGCCTAGGGGGAGTTTGTAAGGATTTCTTTAAGTCTGATGCAAACCAAAACATCCAATATCTCTCTGCAAGTAATGCACTAAGTACTGAAGAAGAATTGCTTCGGAAGTTTTACACCATGCACTAGAAATATTCTAAGTGTAAAATCTTCCGCAGCCAAGACCAATATCTTCCGAAGCCAAATATGAAGTCTTCTGAAGCCTCAGAGACAAAGTCTTCCGAAGCTTCATCCTATGAAGACAGATTTCTTCCGAAGACTTTTAGTAACATGCTTTATCTGATGTACTGTTCCATAAAGCTGGACACCTTTCCGCTGCATCTATGTAAAGTCACCAACTTACATGAGTTGGTGAAAAGGTCCATGCTTTTGGTAACTGTACATTGAGGTCTTGAGTCTGTAACTTTCTACTTTATGTACTTTATCCTCTTTGTAATAGATAAGGATGTGAGCTATGGTATGTCATAGTCACAAGGTCAAAAGGCATATATTCCTTTTGATTCTACAATTGATTTTGTTTGTGTCTAGTCAATTGTATCCAGCTGGCTTTCAAAGTATAGCCGGCTGTAGGTTGTAGTATAAGTATTCCAAGATCTAGTATCTTTCTTTATGCTTTGTAACACTTGTAATAGAACTTGAGAAAGCAATATACTGCCTCCTTGAAACCCAAATCTCTTGTTCTGTCTCTTTATCATTACTTGTGTTCTTTGTATCATTATCTTGGTTAATCCAGTTTACTGTTTGATCAAGTTTAGTTAATCTCCTCTTTGTGTTGTTGTGTTGTAATTGTTAAGCCCTTAACCGGTCCTACACACCCCCTTAGTCTCTTGCATTACATTACATTACATTATTTGCGTTCACTTACATTACTTTATATCATAAATTACTTAAGTTTGCTTATGTACTTTACATCACAAATACTATTACATAATTTTTTATTGTTTTTCAGTATAAATACACTTACATTACAAACACACAAACACTACAACAAAAATTCATTAACTTGTAAGTAATCTGATGTGATAAATCAATATACAAAATGTACATTTGTGTTGTATATAATCATAATGTAAAGGTTGGTACATCATCAACACCTGCTCTTCATGTAATAAAAAGATTATTCTTCTTGCACAACATAAAAATATAAAAAATTAAATAAACAAATGAAAATTTTAAACCAATTATCTTACATTATACAAGCTACACGAAACAGGTACACTAACACACCATTAAATTTGAATTACACAGGCTTACATTAACATATTTGTTTTCTTCGTATAATAAAAAAATAGATAATAAAACAAATAGAATAACAGATAATAAAAAAAATAACAAATTCATAACAAAACAAGAATAATATTTTCGTTACATAAAAATTCGAAACAACTAGAATACAAAACAAAATGCATTCAAGCTTTTATTAATATTGTGTTGTAAAAAGTACTTCAAGCAAAGTCAAAAATAAATTAACAAATCTTTTATAGACAAAGAAACTAACATGAGCATACAAAATCAAATAATTTCACATGTTCCTATCTTCATATCATTCAAATAATCTACCAACAAAAATTCAAAAAATAAAAAAATTACAGAACAATATCTCTTTACTATCCTAAAATACATTTTTATATGAAAACAAATAATATTTAAAGACGAAAATAACTAAAAATACATCGTTTATCATAACCAAGAGAAAAAAGAAGAGGATATATAGTTATAAGAAATTAAATTGTTAAATAATAATAATAAAGACTACATGTTAGTAAAAATAAATATGAATGAAAAAAAGTATGGCATCGATGCTTGTGATAAAATATGATAGGGTGAAAATAAAAGTACATTTTGGTCAATTCATTATATAAGAATAGGTGATATTATTAAACGAAGGTAGATATGTAATTACCATATTACATAATTTTTAAATCCCCGAAGGTTATATTATTAAATGATGGTAGATATATAATTATCATATTACATAATTTTTAAATCCCCCCACCCCCCTATTTTTCTAAACATATAATTTTTTCATATGTCATTATTTTTAAAAAAAAAATACATCATAAAATCGAGCATTTTATCATCTTTAATATTGCTATACTTTTTAAAAAATAATATTTAAAAAAATCTATCTGGTGTGCGTATAACTTGCGTGCGTGATTGTTCACTGCGTATTTATCAACAAAATTTGCGTAATTATCAAATAACTTACGTAATTATAAATATAAGGTGCGTAATTATTTTTTATAACGTGAGTAATTTTACTTTGCGTAATATCAAATATATCTTGCGTAATAATATATATAGTTTGCGTAATTATGTACATTATATACGTAATTGTGACGCGGACAAAACTACCCCTCTACCAAAAAACAGATGTCGTGTTCTTGTGAATTCATACGCTTCGTAGGAAAATTACACTTTGTATAGTAACCGACCTATATATATATATATATATATATATATATATATATATATATATATATATATATATATATATATCTATGTATGTATGTATGTATGTATGTATGTATGTATGTATGTATGTATGTATGTATGTATGTATGTATGTATGTATGTATGTATGTATGTATGTATGTATGTATGTATGTATGTATGTATGTATGTATGTATGTATGTATGTATGTATGTATGTATGTATGTATGTATGTATGTATGTATGTATGTATGTATGTATGTATGTATGTATGTATGTATGTATGTATGTATGTATGTATGTATGTATGTATGTATGTATGTATGTATGTATGTATGTATGTATGTATGTATGTATGTATGTATGTATGTATGTATGTATGTATGTATGTATGTATGTATGTATGTGTATGTATGTAGTATGTATGTATGTATGTATGTATGTATGTATGTATGTATGTATGTATGTATGTATGTATGTATGTATGTATGTATGTATGTATGTATGTATGTATGTATGTATGTATGTATGTATGTATGTATGTATGTATGTATGTATGTATGTATGCATGTATGTATGTATGCATGTATGTATGTATGTATGTATGCATGTATGTATGTATGCATGTATGCATGTATGCATGTATGCATGTATGTATGTATGCATGTATGCATGTATGCATGTATGCATGTATGCATGTATGCATGTATGCATGTATGCATGTATGCATGTATGCATGTATGCATGTATGCATGTATGCATGTATGCATGTATGCATGTATGCATGTATGCATGTATGCATGTATGCATGTATGCATGTATGCATGTATGCATGTATGCATGTATGCATGTATGCATGTATGCATGTATGCATGTATGCATGTATGCATGTATGCATGTATGCATGTATGCATGTATGCATGTATGCATGTATGCATGTATGCATGTATGCATGTATGCATGTATGCATGTATGCATGTATGCATGTATGCATGTATGCATGTATGCATGTATGCATGTATGCATGTATGCATGTATGCATGTATGCATGTATGCATGTATGCATGTATGCATGTATGCATGTATGCATGTATGCATGTATGCATGTATGCATGTATGCATGTATGCATGTATGCATGTATGCATGTATGCATGTATGCATGTATGCATGTATGCATGTATGCATGTATGCATGTATGCATGTATGCATGTATGCATGTATGCATGTATGCATGTATGCATGTATGCATGTATGCATGTATGCATGTATGCATGTATGCATGTATGCATGTATGCATGTATGTATGTATGCATGTATGTATGTATGCATGTATGTATGTATGTATGTATGTATGTATGTATGTATGTATGTATGTATGTATGTATGTATGTATGTATGTATGTATGTACACACATATACTATATTAATATAGATATTGAAAGGACAATTTGGTAATTTGTGAAAACTCTTAATTTTAAGAGTTGTACAAGTTGATAAGCTCTATGTACAACTCTTACAAGCAAAACAACCAACTCAAGTAAGATATCATATCTCAATCTCAAAACCCTAATTGCTTCTTTTCAAAATTCAAATGATTTGGTGGAATCCGTGTATTTGTGTCTCTTGTGTTTAAATGATGTAACAACAATTAAAGTATAACAAGAATATCAACAATCAATGTAAATAGCCAAATATCCTCATTCACTATATATGGTTAAGTATAACACTTGTTCTAAGCATATGCAAGTTAGACCACCTAAATAAATCAAGACCAAACACTATTTATAGTGACAAAAGTCATTTATAGACTCTGACTCAAAACAGACTAAAAAGAAGCTCTACGATTAAATATAAACATATATTACAAAAGACACGACCATCTATGATGTTGTCGTGAAAATATGCTCCAATAATCTAAACTTGTATTTTTATTTGTAGCCTTGCTATTTGCTTATCCGGATTCAATTATTTGTATGTGATACAACGTGAGTTTCTTGGCTTATTTTTCATGTTTTACTTGAGGAGGAGAATGCTTAAATGTTTTCATTTTGTTTTAACTATCCTTATCACATTTTTAGATCAATGTGGTGTATTTGTTGTAAGTTGGTTGAATATGAGTATGTGAATTAGCGTTAGTGTGGTTTTTATTTTTTTACTTTCTCAACTATTTAACTTCGAGTCTGAAGCTGATAGATAGGAGTAGGCAATACTGTTGGGTTCACATCTCCAACCACGTATGTTTAGTATGCTAGCTTTAAGCAAACCGTAGTTAGAGATCGAGTCTTTGGTGAATATAATCTAACAAGTTTTGTGTGGTTCATTGTTAAATTTGGTTGTGAAACTCACTATTATATATAATTCTAGTTACATATAATCGAGTCTTGGAAATTCCGGCCAAATATGTGTGTGTATATACAAAACTAAACATTTTTGTTAAAATTACATATGAAAATGTGTGTGTTTATATATAAAACTAAAAATTATATATGAAAATTTCAATTCGATTAATCGCGATAAATCGCTAGTCGGCACTTCACCACCCGACTAGCGCTTAGCGATTTCTACAACACTGCATAAAACTTACACACATAATGTCCTACTTAAGAAACACAACACAACTCTTAAACCTAAGAATTCATCAACTATCTATAGTTGATCAGTTCAAGCATTTCTTTACACATAATAATAATGCTTGAGTTTGTTTCAACATGCATGGACATTTGGAGACTATTAAGAAGATCCTTTAGTATGATAATTATGTTTAAGTTATTAGACTTGTGTTGGTTATTAAACATGTAGTTGTTTGAATTACCATTAGGCGCCATGTTGAACGTATGTTTGACACATTTTAAAATGAATGATTTTAGTATTTCTCTTGTATCGATGTGTTATGACATACGATCGTTATGGTCAATACTAAGACCATGGAAACTACACGTGTTCAATCAGAATTATCCTTTCGATCGAAAGCGTACTTTCTATTATGACAATGTAATCACGTGTGTAGTTTCGATGGAAGTGTACTTTTGATTGTTATTACTCAATCAAAAATACACTTTCAATTACAACAAGATAGTTACAAAGATTTACAACACAAAGCTTAATATATTACATAACCGTACATTTAATATTATCAAAATGCCCTTGAATTCAACGTTTCCATCATTCACAAACTTCTCGAGCCCTTAACGCCCGGCTTTGCTTCTTCGAGTCCGATTCCTTGCATGGTTTGACCGGCCGCTCCAGCCTTGTATTTAGCACGAATTGTTGTTAACAATTTCCTTTAGTACAGCCTTTACGGTAGCCCAGTAAATTTCTATAAGACTCAACTTATAACTTCATTGCTCACGTCCCATCTTCAGGCTTCTGTACGTTTTTTTTTCTCTTGGTGAGTTGGACTGGTTTGTCATCGCCCGAGGGCATTGAGCCTTGGCTCTTAACTATCTTTGAGTCGAGTCCGAATGAATTTCATCTAGTTTGTTTATAATTTGTGTAGGAGCCTTAAACATAGAAAGATTAAACTTGTAACTTTTCAAAAGTGGGGGCTAACCTTGTAAATTGAGTATATTATTGCAAATTTTGAAAGATTATCTTATAGTTTCTTCTATTGCTATTTGACTCATCGACAATGGCAATGGCTTCTGCTTTTCTGAATTTGGTAAATAATTCATGCAACTTGTGTTGATGACTTCGTGTTTTTTCTCATCTTCAATCGATTCACTCTGTTTATATCATTTCTTTCAACTGTGTTGTTGCAGAGCCTCAGGTGTAATCGCACATCAACAGCTTGTATTTCCCAGGTAAATCCTCTGTTTCTTAATTACTTCTCCGTCATTTGCTATTGCTCATGGATTATATCCTATCGTTTTGATCGCAGGATAAAAGTTTTGATTTGAACCATTTATGTTCTCCAAAATTCCTGTCAATTTTAGGTCACACAATTTTCGTAGTAGTTTTGGACAAATTTGTTATATTTATTGGTAAAACACATTAGTCATGCTTTTAAGATTATGTGCGGTGGTTGTTTAGTTAAAATAACACCTACATTCTATATAGTTAAAAATTATTTCATTAAAGCCCCTTTGAAATCAATGTAGTGTGTTTAATAGTATTTGAAGCCCTACTGATGCAACAATATAGGAAACATTGTGTTTGGCGCCCGTTAAAGGGTTAGAGCCCTATGAGTTTGGAGTCCCTTTTAATAATTTTGTTAATTATTTTGTAATGGTGTTTGAAGCCCCACTTGGGTCTATGTCATCATGTTTAGAGCCTTTAAAATGTCCGGTACGTCTAGTCTAAGAAATTTGCCTTTGAAACCAAGTTTAAAGTAACCAGCTTGGTCTGATTACCATTATGAATTAACCATTTATTGTTTTTAGGTATTGAAATAACATCAGCATTTCGGTTTTGTAACTGATTAACATGACATTACCTTAAATCCAGATTTTCTAACCATAAAAGTTCTTCTGCCTTTGAAAACTCTCAACACTGCATGAGGTATGGGTTTCTGTTAAAGGAAAAGAGGCAAGATTGTGAGGTTTTAGTCATCTGCACTATTGATTTTCATGATAATATGATTAATATAATATCCCTACCTTATACTTCATTTGAGCCTTATTTTTGTGGTTTTGTCACATGAACTTGAAATAAAATTTATATCGTTTCGTAGGAAAGAAACCATGGCATGCCAACTGTCAAGAACGACATGGTAATCGATGACCTGAAAGTATCGGACAACCAAAAACACCCCCCACTTGTTAGTGCACTAGAGGCTTCAGCCAAACAAAAAGTTGCTAGTTTTCACTTTCCTGGACATAACAGGGGCCGAGCGGCTCCATCTTCATTGACCCGTCTCATTGGAGTAGAGCCATTCCTTCATGATCTGCCTGAGCTGCCCGAGCTTGACAACCTGTTTGCACCTGAGGGTCCCATTTTAGATGCACAAAAGAAAGCGGCTAAATTGTTTGGAGCTAAAGAGACATGGTTTTTAGTTGGGGGTACGACGTGTGGGATTCAAGCGTCAATTATGGCTACTTGTTCACCAGGGGATACACTAATTCTTCCTAGAAATTCCCATATATCAGCCTTTTCTTCTATGGTATTATCTGGTGTAATACCGAAGTATGTGATTCCAGAATATGATTCTGACTGGGACATTGCTTGCGGCATCACTCCTTCGCAGGCAAGTGTGATTATATCTGGTATATGATTTGAGCCCTATTAAATTTATTTTCAGTATGATCAAAGTAATCTTGTAATGGCAGATAGAGAATGCAATTAATGAATTGGATACCGAAGGTCGAAAAGCATCAGCAGTTCTAATAACCTCTCCTACTTATCATGGCATCTGCAGCAATCTTGAAGAGATTTCTCAGCTATGCCATTCACACAACATCCCCATCATTGTTGACGAGGCGCATGGGGCCCACTTAGGATTTCACCAACACTTGCCTCTTTCGGGTCTTAGTCAAGGGGTTGACCTTTCCATACAGTCAACCCACAAGGTATTATGCTCTCTCACACAATCATCTATGCTGCATATGTCAGGAAAGATTATAAACAGAGATAGAATATGCCAATGCCTTCAAACCCTTCAAAGCACAAGTCCAAGTTATCTCCTTTTAGCTTCCTTGGATGCTGCAAGGGCACAGATAAGTGAAAACCCGAAAACTATTTTTAACAAACCAATTGAAATAGCCATGGAAGCAAGATCCCTTATAGAAAAGATACCCGGAATTAGTGTCTTTGACTCTTCTAGTTTTAGGATTGATCCTTTAAGGATTACGGTTGGGGTGTGGAATCTTGGTATATCTGGTTTCGAAGCTGATGACATCTTATACGAAGATTATGGAGTTGTTTCAGAACTTACGGGGACCCGTTCTATTACGTTTGCAATAAATCTAGGAACCTGTAGAGATGATGTTTTGAGGCTTGTGTCGGGTTTAAAGCATTTATCACAAAGACATAATTTTTCAATCCGAAACAAGGAAAGATTAAATGATGTAAATATGAAGTCTTTCATTGGAACTACTAGTGGCATGAGATTGAGCCCTAGAGAGGCGTTTTTCGCGAGTAAAAAGAAAGTTAGTTTTGAAGAGAGCAGTGGGAAAATTTGTGGAGAGTTAGTATGCCCATACCCACCAGGTGTCCCGTTACTTATACCCGGAGAAGTAATCACGGAGGAGGTATTAAGCTACTTGGTAAAAGTGAAAGATAATGGTGTTTTTATTAGTGGTGCTGCTGATTCTAGTCTTTCCTCCATTGTTGTTTGTAGTTAATCCTTCATGAAAAACCACTGGAGGTGTCACTTTTCACTTGTAAAGTAAAAAAAATCAGTGTTTCACAAGATGCAAGGGAAGTGTTAGAATAGCATATACTTGACACTTATAAACAGAGGGTTAACATGATCTTATTATTATTCTTTTTTTATGTAATTTAATGGTGAAAAGAGTTTAATGGAATGGAACTGGATTATCCGGATTACTCTTTGACTTTTATTGTATGTTTTATTGTTTGTAAATCCTCACAATGGTACTTTTTAATTAGATTATCAATTTTGAAGTTTCAAACTTTTCATATTAGAGTAAAGAGAGAATAAAGAGTGAACTTTTTATGATGTTTTTTATCAGAAAACTGTTGGGCATCATACACCAGTTTTAACTTTAAAACTATTCCTTTTTTGTCAAATCAAATTTGCGTTTAATGCGGAAGCGTTTAACATGTTAGTTGATGCAAAATCAAATCCCATGTGTCCAATTACAAGCAATTAAACAATTAGTTAAAATACATCCATATGGGTTAAAGTTTATACCTTTTACGATCATAACCAAAAACCTACACGATGGCATGGTTGTAAAAATCGCTAGGCGCTAGTCGGGCGGTGGGTACCGCCTAGGGACTAATCGGGATTAATTGAGATTAATCGGATTGGAATTTTATATGTAATTAATATGTATATCTGTGTATATGTATACATATATATAATTAAATTCAAAAAAGATTCAAACATTAACATAGACCAATCCTAACCAAAATTTGACTGATTTTGACAAAATCTGGGCAATTTTGATTGATTTTGAAAAGAATTTTACTACTTTTGATTGATTTTGACCAATTTTGATCGATTTTTTACCAGTTTTTACCGATTTCGACCGATTAGGTCCGACTAGGTCCAATTTTTTCCGACTAGGACCTATTACCAATAAACCCTCCGATTATGTGAAATCGCCAAGGTTGGTGGCTGATTTCCGATTAATCCTCGATTAATCGCCGACTAGGACTGATTTTTACAACACTGCACGATGGATAATAACGGTCTCGCTAGATGACTCGTTCACAAAACCCGACATTTAACAACCTTGTAGGTAATAACAGTGGCGAGTGGTGATGGTTGGTAGTCGAATGCACTAGCGGGGAGAGGGGGGGCCTTTGTGATTAGTGTATTAGGGTTACCTCTAAACCGTTGTTTATAATTACGATAATACTTACAAATTACACCATGGTTAATTAACATTTAACAACCTTGATCAATTAACAGTTAATCGTCATCAACCCTAATTAACGTTAGGGGGCTTTGTGATTATTGTATTAGGGTTACCTCTAAACCATTGTTTATAATTACGAACTAGAAGTTAATGCCGCGCGTTGCCGCGGCCCAACTTTTGTTCGCTATTGCATTATGGTCAAAACTTTAGAATACTTTCCGTTTTATATACAAATCAGGCAAATTAGTTGTTACAAATTAAAGAGTTCGTTAAAAATTACATACATTTTTTGTTAAAGTATGACGATGATAGTCATAGGCTAATAGCATCATTCTCAAAATACTATGAACAAGTAGTATTTATTACAGTCTACATTTAGCGTGGGAGGCAACATTATTTTCAAAAGGTGCAAATAGTTTGTTGCGGGTACAAACCATTGCCTTTCCACCTCCCGTTGTATGATGTAGTGTTGCAAAAGTCGAGTCTCGAACGCAAAAGCTGCATCATTACTTCTCTTTGGCCTTTTGTTTTCGGCGAGGATCTACACCTGTGATTGGATACTAAATGATAATTAAAATTATAAAAAAATGCATAAAGTACACAATGATAAATACTACTAACATGTGACTATTAACAAAATCAAATACACCAATAATGTGGCATGAGGCACCTGTTTACATGCTAGTTAAGAGAAAATCTCAAAGTGTGTTGATATCACAACAATCAATATTCAGATTTGAAGAGCAATAGTCTATATAACCAAAAGTGCAAATCAAAACACCAAAAACTAAAACACAGACCAAATGATGAAATCTAGAACCCATTATTGTGATACTTGTGTATAGTTAGCTTTGACATTTAGGAATTTTAATGAACCTAGTTTGATAATGATACCTACTTACATGAGAGTGAAGTAATTAGTCTAAAAGGGAATTAATTACATACTAATCACCAGTGAGAACCATTAAAAATTACACAAATGAATAATTATTGACTATTGAGCATTCAAGTAGAAGCAAGGTGATGATAGAATTTGTTTAATAGAAAGATGAAAATTTGTTTGAAAGTTAATTACATACAAGTCTATGATAACTTGGTAAGCTCAAAGTGAATAACATATTGCAACAACATAGACCAAATTATGAAATTAGCAACTCATAGTTGTCACATATGTCATATGTGTATAATTAGCTTTGAGATTATGATACATGCTTATATGAGAGTGAAGTAAAAATAATCTGATTGCATACAATTAGAACTTAATATATAATATCACAAAGCCTAGACCGTACCATTCCTTAATCTGCAATTAAACCCGCTTGGTGTTCGTAAAACATAGAAATAACAACTGTATCTAGAAGCTAAAAATAACAACTGTACCCACAAGCCCAAAACAACATACAATGCACAAAATATAAGAACCATCAAACTATTACAATCGACAAGAAAGCAACAAAATCTGGCTAATCAATAAACAACAAACCTATAGCAACCTTTAACAAACACAAAATCAACAAAACTAAAAGCAAGTGGTGACATATTATGAATGAAACATATCAATTCAGATGGATGAAAACATAAATCCACACAACACAAATACATATAACCCCAAACATCCAACACCAAAATCAAACTTCACTAAAAAATATTAATCCCTAAACTAAAGAACACCAAATCACCAAAATCAAACTCTGTTTCAAATATCAAACCCTAAATTAAATAACACCAATCAAAATTACCAGTTAAAAGAACCTAATCGAGAGTACCTCATGAAACTTCAAAGAAATTAGTCGAATACACCGACATATATAATCCAGCCTCGTCTACTCTGATGGAGACCCACCATTGGCTTCATCATCCTAGCCAAAGCGGACCAGCATTGGCTTCATCATCATCATGAGAGAGTAGACAATGCTTCAGATACGTCGCTCCGATCTTCCATCACCGTGTCGTTCTGTTTCCCCAAATTTCGATTACCTCCATCACACTTGTGTGTGTGAGAAAGAGAGAGAGAAGTGATAATGAGATGATGTATGGATGGGACCATTTTGCAAATTGTAATATTTCAGTGGGTAGAATAGGAAAACTTGAAATTGTTTTGTACTCACCGACCAATGTTTTTAATATATATTATAATTACACCATGGTTAATTAACATTTAACAACCTTGATCGATTAACAATTAATCATCATCAACCATTGTAGTTTACCGATTGACATATGATAAATTAAATTTATAATTGTTCAATGTTAACCTTTAAACTTTAAATAGTTTAAGGCTTAGTTAATTAATTACTTCATTAAATAATTAACTAATGATTATTTCACTAAATAATCAAACACCGTTTATTTAATCCGTGTTTCGTTAACTATAACGTTTAACAATTTAGACGTTAATCTTTCGTTGTTGTTATATTCAACAGACTCCCACTTGGATGCTTCATCGACTAATTTTCTCAACGTAGACAATGTTGGACACTTAACTGCATCTCACTGCCTCTAACAAGGGATGACGTTTTTAGTCGTCAACTAATACCTTGTGTTTAAGCAATCAACAGAAATATATAAACGCCCTCCGGCTGCCAAACAGTAAAAACACAGTTAACAGCAAATAACCAACTCACATTTTGTAGTGTAATCATTTATATTAATCCAGTTCAATCTCTTGCATAGTGCTGGCCATGCAAATTACAATCAAATTAAATAGCACCCTACAAGTGCTGCATTTCACAGAATAATATCAAAACCAAATTGCTTCTACAAAATTGTGTATTCATCTTCGGAAAGCAGCTTGTCTATCCCTGCTGCCACCAGGGTTCATATTCGCGTTTTCTCTACTAAAATCTCCTCGTGAAGTTGGTGCTTCTGGCCTCGGTCCTTTCTTGTACCTATTTACTTCTACAGGCCCACTTTCTCTTTGAGGATCATTGTTTGATTTTGGTGCACCAAACATCCCATAACCTGATGCTGCTTCACCTGGACCCCGCCTATTCAAATCAAACTGTCGATTGTTTGGGTTTTGACTTTGACTTTCAGGTTCAAACCGTCTTCTCACACCAGGACCTGAACCATTTGTCGGCCTCATGGTTGCATACCTGTTATCTGATCCATTAGCCAACCCATTTGTTTGTCTTGAGGCTGCGTACCTATTTGGTGTTTCGGGTTCATTTTTGACCGTGTGGTTTTGGTCATAATCATCAGCTGAATCTAATTCCATTGCCTCTTCTGAAAACGTATCGTCTAAGGTTTCAGAATCAGATTCGTTTAAGCTTTGTTCTTCTTCAAGGCTTTGTGTTGATATGTTGCTTTTTGACTTTGCTAGAACATTCTTTTTGCCCGGGCCTTTCTTTAATGGCCCGAATTTGATGTGTCTGACAACAACGTATGCTTGTTTCGCCTCTACCTTAGGCCCACTTTCCACAAGAGAAAAATCCTCAATCTGCCAATGAAAAGCTTTTTCATATCTCTAGATTGTTTAAAAAGCATGTGCAAAAAACTAGGGATGGTAAAACAAGAAGGTTAGTTGGTCTATAAGAAAATACTGTGACAAAAACATTTAAGAAAATATTGTCAAAAAACATTTTCAAAACACTTTTATTCTTTTCGTTCTTTTGAACTTTATAAGAAAATATTGTGTCAAAAACATTTACTAAAACTATATTTTACCAAACACTTATTATAAAGCAATTCAGAAGGTTCTCTACATTAGAACATGTTCAGATGAGTTTCAACCTATTTGACCCCTATTTCCATTTTAGTTAAATCTTTTAACATGGCCAATTTGACCCGTTAAAGTTAAACGTACCAGAGCAGATAAACGTGATAGCAGTCCTCCCAAATCCTGCTTTTCCATATTCTCATTAGGCACTGTCACCGCCATACACTGCTTAACCACAATATATATTTAATACTTTAACAAGCGACCAACATTTAATATTATATAATCAAATTGTAGTATTTATGAATATTGATAGATTACTATCAAGTGTATCACAGTTATGCGACTTCTGTTGAAATCAACATGCATCAACAACGACAAATGCACATAAATTTAGTTATACAAAACAGTACCTTGATTCGGTAACCACGCTCAGCTAATCGCTTAATAGTGTCTGCTTTTGTTTGCAGATCATGTTTATCCTAGAAAAAATAGCATTTTGTGAGATAGCAGTAGTGAAGACTGAAGACCGAGATAAAGGAAACAAATAAGTAAAAAGTAATGACATTATTATAATAACATTGAGACACTTTCCAAAAATGAAAAACAGAAGCATACAAACAATGATCAAGACCGGTTATAACTTACGATTTTATAAGTAATTCGAACTTCTTTCAAACCTCCTTTACGTAAGACCAAGTCAGACTGCACAAAATATAAAACATATATGAGATGAAACAATAGTAAAACCTTCTTTTTTGTATATTTATATAATCTAGAAAGAACTATGTGATTTCTCCACTTGTATAGAAACTAGGGGTGTAAACAATAGTAAAACCTTCTTTTTTGTATATTTATATAATCGAATCGACCGACTTTAAGCAAGATCGAGCCTCAACTGAGATGTGGCAAGTTCGAGCCCTCTTAAGTTAAACGAGTAGAGCTCCAGTCGAGGCGAGCCTGGGCTCGGCTTGGCTCATTTAAGGTAGGTAATAAGAATACCTACCTTCTTTTTTGTTTGCTCCTTCTCCTTAACTTGTTTTTTATACATCTCTTTTTTGTAGTCCATGAGTTTGCAAACGGGCGGGTCACCACCTGATTGAACCTGCCGCAAAATGAACACGACAAACGTAATTTATAATATTATGACAGCTTAACTACAATCAATACTGCAAAACAAAAGCAACAATGTTCAAAATACTAAGAGAGTCAATTTTATTTTAGTTCGCAAAACAGACGTACCTCGACTAAATCAAGATCGAGTTTTCTTGCACGCTCCAATGCTTCTTGCCTTGACACAACACCATGCCCTGAGTTACTCCAAAACATTAGTAAGAAAATCACAATGGCCTATGATAAATAAGATGCCCAAATTCACACAGTATCTAAATTTGTAAAAGTTGTATAATAGTAATTCATAAACAGACCTTCATCAGTGACAAGCCTAACGTACTGAGCTTGTATTTGTTCATTCATTCGTGGATACCCCTTATCCTTCTCTTCATACTTCGGCTTGACCTTTTCAATCATTTCAATACATATTTTCAAATCAACACATGACCACAAGCAACAATAGATGCCGACTAAAATAACTAAGTTGTGGTTGATTTTCAAAATGTGTTCCATTTTGGTAACTATGAGAACCATCCCCACCAATACCCTGCTAACTAGTAGGACCAGGTAAAGAGCATCGTACACTAGGCATGTGACCTTCAAGAGGTTAACAGGTTGGTTATCACAAAGTTATCAACTGATTTGAAAGCATGTTCAATTTGAAAGCACGAACTATGGTTACAACTTACAACATACTCATCGCATCATAAAATCTAACCAATAACGTTTACATACAAGCGAATAACCTGAACAGGAGCGGCAAAGAATCGGACATGGCTGCCAAGCTCGGATCCCGTCCTGTGAAAAGTCAAACTTGGACCATTCACAACACCAATTTTAGTTCCCCGGATAACCGAAGAGGACTCATGAATCTGAAAATAACATCGTTTCAACTGACTCGATAAAGCCCTGAGCTGCGCTTGCTTTGTCCGACACCAGAACATCACCATTCTTATTCCTAAGTCACATCAACAAATCCAAAAATCAATCCAACCCAATTTGATTCAAGATAAAGAAGAAAAAAACAATGTTCATCTTGCATAGTATGTAAATTCTAATACTTTTTCATCAACAAATACAAACAAACAAAAAAACCCTAATCATCTAAACAAATAATCAGTAACAAACTTATGAAAACCAATAACAACCATTAGGTTTTTTTGAGATGGAATCAAATGTCTAGACAACCCAACAATCTACTACATTTAATCAACCAAATGAAACATGAATCCAATAGGGTATTCATCATCACTGTGACAAACTAATTAGCAACAAAAGATATCGAATCAAGCGAATAAAAAGGGGCATAAGCATACGAATGAAACCCTAATGAAGCCTGACATGAGGGATCAAAATCCAACGGAATCAAGTAAAAATTACCGAAAAAAGATGGAGGATGCAGAAAACGGAGATGGTTAAATATATAAAGATCGAAGCTTTAGTCGGAAACAATGGTGGTGGTACTAGCAGGTATCGATTCTAACCAAAAGGGGCCGTGACTCGTATACTGTAACGATTATTAATGAAGAAAATGGAAAAGAAAGTATTTTTTTTTTTATCTAAGTTAACTCGTTAAATAAACTCTGAAACACTGTGTTAATGATTATTAAATTTTTTATGTTAGGATTTAAATTTAAACTAGTATTAAGGTCTTTGCGTTGCAACGGGTGCGTAAAACCATGTCAAACAACATCAATGACACACCACCATCAGTGAACACCAATACTGACATAACTCATATTAAAAAAATAGAATCAAACAAAAAGTAGACTTAAAACGTAGAACCACGAACGGAAAATAAAAGATCTAGAACAATATGTAAGTTGATCTAGGACCAGCACGTGCAACGAAACAGTTAAATGGGGAAAAAAGAATCGTAAAAACGTTGAACCACACATGCATGTTACAGCGTGTTAACTCGCAAAATGTTGACCGAAAAACAAAAAAAAATATTTAAGATATGAAATGTATAGGGGACCAAAGTTGAAAGTAAAAAATAAACATATTTGGGCTAAATTGTAAAAAGAAGTAGAAGTATTGGGTTAAAATAAAAAAGTTAAAAATTAAAAAAATAGATGGGTACAACCCATTATGCACATAGTACGACCAAATATGCATAATCAAGTTGATAATTAGTATTATATAAATATTGGTTTCTTAAGGATTTTTTAAACTTTTATTACTAGACTATCAATCTAAGTTGATGATTGTTTTGTTTGTTTAACACGTTTACAATACTTATAATAAAGTCAACTTGTTTTATGATTCAATCTATTTAAATAAATGGGTCATGGTGTTTTTTTGTTAGTATTATATGGTTTTAATCATGATCTGTGTATGTTTTAATGTTTAACACCTTAGGTGAAATAATATATGACCTGTTTAGATTTTGTTTTTATGATATTTTAAATTTTATATATCTATATACATCTAAATCATCTTAATACAATATGCTTAACCAAATTTTAAATATCAGATATTTCTATTAATTTAGATATCTTATTTACCTGTTTACATTATTTATAAAATATAATTAATAACATAACCATTTCACCCTTATTTTTTTTCTTAAAATTTTACTAAACCATTTTTCACTCAAAAATTAATATTTTCCTTCGGTTTAACCTCCATAACATGTGAAACCGTCATTTTACTATCTTTAACTCTTGAGAATTTCGATGTGAAACATATTTGTTGATCAAGAAGTCTACATTCAAAGTTAGTTTAGACGAGATTGGTAGGATGATTATTAGGGTGATGGGGTACTCATGTCACTCACGTCACACCACACCACACCACATACTCACCTAATCAAATAATTGCACGTCACACTACACTACAGCATACAACACTACACCAATTGGGGGCACTTACACTATACCACACCTTTTTTTTTAAATAAAAAATTTTACTTCATAAGAGCAATCACACTAGGTTTTTTATATATTTGTGAGTGTGTTCCACATATTATCTGGAATGGTTGTGAGTGATTGTAAGTGAAGAAGAAAAAAATGTTACTGTTTATCTGTATATTTGGTAAAATATTATTCACCCTTATAATTTTTTATAAATATTTTTTGAAAGTATTTGCGAGTGAAAAAGAAAGAAATTATATAAAAGTATAAGAAAATAGTAATTTTTAATATACTTATTATAATATAAGAGTAAGAAAAATAATGTAAATAATATACTAAGACCCCGTTTGATTCACAGAATTCTCGAATTGAATTTGAAATTAGAAATTTTTTCATACAAAATCCTATTTGGTTTGTCAATGGATGAAATTGAAATTAAAAAACTTTCTAACATTAATTGGAATTCATATTCTTTCTACGTATCTATGAATGTTTAACAATCCAATAAAATATTCAAAATTAATATTTCAATTCCACTAAAAATTAACCAACCAAACATGTTATCAATTTTAACAATATTCCATTTCAATTTCAATTCTATTTCTAATTTCAATTTTTTTATAAAACATTCTACTAACTAAACAACTGCTAAGTATACATGTTAGAAGTATATATGCAGTGTTGTGAGGGTCGGATCGGACCGACCGGTCCGACTGGGAATCGCCATGGCCATCATTCCGATCAGGTGTAGTTCGTTTTGAAGGCATTGAATCGACTAGTTTATCTCGAGTCGGCGGTTGGACCCAGTCGAACCGGGGGTTGGACCGGTTGAATCAGTTTTTTTATATATTTTTAAAATTTTCAGTATTTTTTACATATATTCATTAAAATAATTATAATTTTACCCGATTCTCATAACCGGTCCGACTAGTCTAACCGATCCGATCAGTAAACCAATAAGACGTCCGGTTCATTATACGATACGATTTTGAAAAACAAGGTGTATATAACTATATATATGTTAAATGAAGCGAAGCGAACCTTGAGAAACATACATCAGGGTGTTCACACCTTACAGAAAATGAAAACAAGCACGAAATATCACGTCAATGACGACGAATCTGCCGCCATGGCCCACCACCATCATCACCACCACCACCAAATCTCTCTGACTCTTAGGTTTTTCAGAAGCCACAAGCGTTGTTAAGCTATTGCTTTCACCCCCAACAACTCCTTCTCCCCAAATCAACCACCACCACCACAACCACCACCATATGCATAACCCCCCTCCCACATCTCCACCACCGCCACCAGCTTTCAACATGGACTCCATCGACGATTCGTCAACTTCCATCTGGGACTGGAGCCACTTCCTCGATTTCAACATCGACGACCACCTAATCGATCATTCGCCCGTGATTCCAACATCTCAGGACCTCAATCCAATCGACAATCATCAAACAGAACCTGCACCTGATTCCACTGCTAACACCAACGTTAGGGTTCGGAAACGGGACCCGAGGATGGCGTGCTCCAACTTTCTCGCGGGTCGGGTCCCCTGCGCCTGTCCGGAGCTTGACGCGCAGCTTGCGGCGGAGGAAGAAGCGGGTGCTCCGGGGAAGAAGAAGACCCGAACGGCGGTGAGTTGCAGGTGTCAGGTGCCTGGGTGTGAGAGGGATATTAGTGAGCTTAAAGGGTATCATAAGAGGCATAGGGTTTGTCTCAGGTGTGCTAATGCTGCTACTGTTGTTCTTGATGGTGACAATAAGAGATACTGTCAGCAGTGTGGGAAGTAAGTTCTGTTTTTTACATGATTTTTTGAAGAATATGATACACACAAACATAGCTAGCAAAAGTCTACTAATGCTGATTAGGGTGAGATGAGAACGAGCTTTACGTCTAGTTGTAGGATAGAGAGGCTGTACCGAGAGAGATCATACGCTCAGATGAATTTCTTTCTTTTACAGAAAAGACAGAATACATACTATAACAGAACAATTATCATAACTTAGTATTATAAAAGGTTATATTAGTGGCAGAAGATAAAAGAATAGGCATGCATAGCACTCCCTAAGACCGAAGTAGCTTAGACTAGAGGCGCAACTAAGACTAAAAGGACACCTAAAAACTGAAAACACGCCTAAGACGAAAGACACGACTAAAAACTAAAGGCACACTTGAACACCTTACCTAGCCAGCATCTCAGAAGGTCCTAACTTGCAAGGTAGCTCAGTTACATTCTTAATTTTAATGAAACATACTACCTCTCAGTTGATCATCTGTGAACACTGCGAGGAAGGAACTGGGAACGTAGTAGATGTTCAGGAGGCTTGTAATTTTCTTAAATGACACTGCTAACTATACTCTGTTGTAGATTTGTTTTCAATTGAAATTTTGGTGATGAATATCCTGAACGCTATCAAGAGTCACGTATGCAACTTGATTGCATGAACCATTTTCCATTTAATCTATGGTTTTGTTCCCACACGTTAAATAGCACCATGAGTGGGAAATAGGTTTACTGAATAAATTAATCGCGAGGTAAAACATGTGAAAGGCATGATAAAGGTAAGTCTTCAGAGATGTTGGTTTGATCGACACTATGAATAGGACAGATGATCTATTAATGATTTTTTCAAGGGCTTTCTAGTAAGGTTTTAGATTCATCCTTACCTTATCATTTTTTCCAGACATGTGATGGGAAGAACAAATTAAATAGTCTAAGACATGGAACCTATGGTAAAGTAAGTATATGACTTATCTTACCATGTTAAAGAAGAGTGACTTCTGTTGATAAGAATGTGAATGGCCGGAAGGTGCTATCCATTGTTGATCAGTTGCAGATCTGAAAGTACTTGATCTTATTAGCTTTTAAAAGTGCCAATTTAGGTTTCTGGTGCCAGACTGGAGTACAAGTAAATGGAGGCAGTTACACAGTTACAAGTCATGAATCATGATTCTACTCTTGATAATGGAGACAATAAGGGGGGTGTTTGGGTCTGCTTTGCGAAAGTGATTATTTGCTATTGCATATTAAAAATAAGATGATAATTTGTAACATATCAGGTTGTAGAATGGTGTTTGGATGTGCTTCTGCAGTGAGAAGCTCTTAGTAGTCATTAGGATGTCCGAGTGCTAGACAATATCTGACTATTTAATGCACTAATGTATCAAATAATGAGAAATGACATTTTGTGCAAAAAGGAAGACTAACATTTGTGAACTTGGCGTATAAATATATCAATTGAGGTTAAAAGAAGGGGTAAATAGGTAATCTTGCACCCGGTATAAAACTGATTACGGAAAACTAATTATTGGAATCCTAAATAAGCAGGTAATCAAAAGCAGAATTTGTTTATCCAAACATTAAAACTGATTATGGTGAATTCAAGTCGCAATAATAAAATAATCAGCTCAACATCGCAAATCCAAATGCCCTTCTAGTATTGCTAGCTTCACACTTGATTGTAGTTTAAACAAACAAACAGAGCAATGTATTCAATAATTAGATGCAGCAGAACCAAAGAAAGTACACAATTAAAATCAGCAACACAGATAGAGATAGATACAGAAAACACAACTCAGGAAAATGACAGAACCCTCTAGAGTCCAGCAATATGATAATTGCCCCTCATACTTTTTAGGAAAACAATTAAATGAACAAACACATCCTTATTGAGTTCATCACAACAAAGAGGTAAAAACTCCTTTACTTCTTGATAAACTGAAATCAGAAACATGATCAAGAGAAGCTGTAGATGGATTATGATACAAATAAGCTGGACAATATATCTAACCCTTAGATCAGGCCAAAATTTTACTTATCTGGTAACAATAATTTACCATAATTAAATCAGTAACATCAAGAGTTGATCAATCTATGTTAACTGACTTTCATGCTTGTTAAAGGTTGATATATATGCTGACAAACTCATCTTGTTTTAGGTTTCATGTGCTGTCAGATTTTGATGAAGGTAAACGTAGTTGCAGAAGAAAATTAGAACGACATAATAATCGACGTAGAAGAAAACCCACTGACTCCAAGGGATCTGGGCTTCAATCAGCAGCAGATTATGATGATGGTTGTGATGAAGGTGGAAAAGGTGACCATAACATCAACTCATATTTCTTTTCTTCCTGTTTTTAAGGTGTTATTCCTTCTCACTTTCATTAACTGAAAGGAGTTAATTATTAAATGAAGATGGATATTGTATAGTTTACGATATAATCTTGAAGAAAATCAGAATCAATTCCGATGAGGTGTTTAGGTTCGTGGTTTGGAACTGACTTATCATTGCGATTTGAAGTCCCAATAGTCATTTTTTTATGTTCGGATAAACATATTTTGCTTCTTGACTGTGAATTGTGATTATTTAGAGATCAAGAGAAACCCACCAACTTATGAAAAAACCATGAAAACCACCTCTAGTCAATCACAAAATTTAGAAATAATTTATCTTTTTTAATTGTCTAAAGGATATTTAAGTAAATTATAAACTCATTATTTTTGGTAATTATATATTTTTTAATTTAAATTCCCTTAAACAAGACGAGATGAATTTTAAGTTACATATATGTAACCCATAGTTTTACATATATAACTCGTAGTTACATATAGGTAACCCTTTGGGCGTGTATAAATATATATATCACTTCTCTTAATCTAATTTGATAGATTTAGTCTGATTTGAGATTGTTACTCCCATTTCACAAAAATTCGCTCCGTTTTTCAGAGAGATGTCTTTTTTTTGGTCATTTTATCTATTAATTGAATTACCAAACATTCAAACAGCTGATTTTATAAGCACACCCAAACATTATTTTCTTTGACTTGTCTTATTATAGCTGATTATTTGATTTTTAATACATGTTACCTTTATTTCTTTTTTAAGTCTGGTAGTTGGTTTCTATATCAGTTTTATGTTATGTTGTAGATGGCAAATCCATGAGTAGTGAGGCGGCTGCAGTTGAGAAATCATCCTTAGCAGGTGAAGGGCATAATTCGAGCTCCCTTAATGCCCAAAATATTTACAGTGATAGTATTCCATCTTTAGCTGCTTCTGGTGAAACTCAAACTGATGAAGAGAAAGAAAAAGCCACTCATTCTCCATTCTATGGTGATGACAAGACTGCTTTCTCCTCTATGGTAGGTCTACTTCTACATAGTTGATATGTTTATTGTAGGTATATGACCAGGGCTGCAAGAAGTCAAGCTTGAATGGAGCTCTAGCATAAAAGTTAGCTCAGAATATATAAAGAAACGATGCTGAGCTTATAAGGGCTCGGCTTAAGCTCTTCGAGCTTTATTAATATCCATGTCTGTATAAGTATGTATGTAGTTTGGAATTTTCAAAATCTATTAGAGTAGGAATTATTAGTTTTAGAGTTCTCAAAAAAGGGAATTAAAGTTATTTTCTTGGTTATTTTATATATTTGATTTCGAAATGAAAATTTTGTTGTTTATAATTTCTATTTGTACGTAATTTTGGTTATCAAACATAATATTTGTATAAATTTTCGAGCTTTTTGAGCCAAGCTCAAGCCTGATCCATGCTTGAACTTTTCTCAAGCCGAGTTTGAGCTTGCGTCATGAAGGCTTGTTGAGCTATGGAGCCAAGCCAATATTGATCCCTGTTGGGCTGAGCTCTGCTCAGCTCATATTAGTCCTATATATGATGAAATGGGTGGGGGCAGTAGCATGTCAAATATGTGATTATTGTTACATGTTAAAACCGATCCAATTGACACAACACTTTTTGTTTTTAATAGTTTTGATATAAATCATTAGTGCAACAAACATAATTTCAAAAAAATTATTATTTTAATAATAGTAGGTTTTATGCTTTAAAATTCCATTTGACTTCTTTCTTTATGAGCTAATTTTGATTATGTAAAGCGCTCAAGATTGCCATTTCTAGTTTTTTTGTCATACCTCTTATTATTTAATAGTTCTCCTTTTGTATACCATATGTATTAATGACGCATATTTTTATCGTAGTGCACAACTGGTCGGATCTCATTTAAGCTTTATGATTGGAATCCAGCAGAGTTCCCTCGTAGACTCCGGCTTCAAGTACTACTATAACAGTTACTATTTACTTGACAACTCGAATGATCTTAAGTATGTGTATTTACCATGTTATTTGATATAAATAAATGCTTTTACAGATATTTCAATGGTTGGCCAACATGCCTGTGGAGTTGGAAGGATATATTCGTCCTGGATGCACAATCTTGACTATTTTTATTGCAATGCCAAGGTTTATGTGGGTGAAGGTGATGCCTTTCTCTTTTCTTTTGGATTTAATTATCAAAATCAATGCTTTCAAAATGATATAAAGTGCAAACATAAGGTTTGTAATTGTACTAGTGCATTGTAAGCTGCATCTATATTATCTAACTTATGGTAAATTCTTGAATAGTTGAGTGAAGATCCAGTTGTATGTATACATGACCTCCTTGCATCACCAAGGAACTTGCTCTCTGGACGACGCACATTTTTTGTTAGTTTAGACAACATGATCTTCAGTGTCATGAAAGGTTTGTTGACTTTAATGTTCTATTATACATCATAGTTTTCATTTCATTCTTGGTTCATTGACCAAATACAAATTTCTTTCATGACCACCAAAGTTAAATTTCAAATTTGATAGGGTAGGTTACTTTTAATGTTACATATCCTTGCATAGTATGGGATTTGTTAGTCTCATCATTGAGGAAGACACTTGAAAAATGATATCATGTTCTTGACAAATTTTTGTAAAAGAAAATTATAATAATCATGCTATATTTATAATCTACAGAGGTTATCGCGTTAGTCCTTACAGGCTAAACCTAAACTGCAACTTGGAAAATGAAATTAAAACTAAGGGATGGTTTGGATTTGCATTTTGAGATCGATTGGTGGTTATTGTGACTTGTAATCACAATTATCAATTTTAATCTTTGATAAATAGATTAATTTCTTGCTTGTTCAGGGGCAAAATAATCAGTTTTATACTAGCTGCAACAACACTGATTATCAATGTGTAGATTAAATTATCTAATTCTTTTGAAACAATAATTTCTGGATTTTCTAGGATAAATACACCACAACCTGTACCCTACGGGATTTGAACCCCCTACCTTTTGGTTGTGGGGCAGACCACTTAACCACCGGATGTCCCCATGCGAACAATTAAATTATCTAATTACATGTTCTTTTAACCTTAGTTGAGAGACTTTTACTCTCATCTCACTAGGCATGTCTCTTTCCTCATAAGGTCCTTCTTGGTAATTTTACGTTATACTTTCATAAATATATAATTTTCTGAACACTGAACAATTTATGTGATTGTTATAAACTCAAACAACAAAAGCATATCCAAACACTATCTTCTACCACCCGTTTTATTACATCTGATTATGTGATTTTGATTAATTTTGTTCACATAATCACTTAGAAAGCACACATGCAAACACCCCTTAAGGAAGGATATGTTGAAGTTCTTTAATTTTGGCAGCTCAACTAAGATAGTACCTTTATGACTAGTTTTTTTAGAGGCTGTATGACGTTGTTATACTATTGGCATGTAATATGGCTGAATTCGTTTATAATTGCCACGCCAAATCTGAATATCATTGATCACCAAGAAATGAGTGTTCATAATCTTAAATATTCTTAGAGGATGTATTTGTTCAAAATAGTTTTTTCATGTGCCATGAATTGTTGTGCTATGCAGGTGGAAGGTCTGTGATAAAAATCAAGGCAGGGGAAACATCCCCAAAGCTTCATTATGTTCAGCCTACATGTTTTGAAGCAGGCAAACCCATTGAGTTTCTGGCATGTGGAAGTAACTTACTTCAGCCCAGGCTTAGGTACATCACCAGCGGTCTTCCTTTTAGTTTTCTTGGCATAACCCTGATTGCAAGGAGCTTGATTTATTTTCAATATCTTTTAAGCAATAAAAGTTTTAATTTGATGGGTTTTGATTTTTTTTATTTACATGTGATCCTTAATTGTAAACTGGGATATGGAAATCATTGCATCTAAGGATCGTCAATCTTTTTTAATACATTATTATTAAAGGGAACTGTTTAAAAAGTTACATTGTCTGCAGTATATGCTGACTTTTGATGAATGGGAGAAAAGTATGTTTACTCTATAGATTGTATATTTATAAGGAATAGTTCATATGAAGTGATGATTGTATAACTGTATTACAAGTGCAGGTTTTTAGTATCCTTTGCTGGCAAGTATATAACAAATGATGTTAGTGTTTCGTCATCTTGCAACCAAAGTAACACCTCTACAACAAACTTTGATCATCAGTTTCTAAATATATGTACACCTCCTACCGAATTGAATGTTTTTGGGCCTGGATTTATTGAGGTTTGATTCAGATTTCTTTATCTTTATGTTATGTAAAACAATATTGAAAGGACTTGCTACTTGATGATTCATATTATAGTTGGCAAATTGGGTGAGTTGGGTAACAGGTCAAGTTGTTTGGTATTGGTTGGATCAGGTTGCATTGAGTTGGCTTGACCCGACACACCTTGTGAAAAAAAATATACTCTTTTTTTTAAGTAATAGGATAGAATAGAGGCTGTAATGTTGACTGATTTACTTATAAAATTATTGATCTGATTGTGAGAAATGGGTTGCAAGTCATTCGAAGTCTTTCTAATGCATGCAACCTTGTAACTTGTTTTAATAGAAGATTTAGATTATTATCAGTTTATTAAAAAATTGTAATCACAATTAATGCATATTCCCACCTTTTTAATAGAAAATGGATTAAAAAGGTTTGTGGGTTTGACCAGTGTGGCTTCTACCTGTAAAGAATGACCAACCCGAGCCTGTTTTGACCCATTACCCAACCCATCCATTTTTCCATCTCTAGTTTTGTGATTATTACATCTTTTGGTTAATTACTGTTTGACATTTTTCTATTTAAGGTTGAGAACGAATCTGGTCTATCCAATTTCATTCCGATTCTCATTGCAGACGAAGAAGTATGTTCTGAGATCAAAATAATGCAGATGAAATATTATTCAACCCTCCATTCAAGAGACTCCGAGTCTAGTTCTTGTGAGGTTGCTGTTAACAAGTTTTCTGAAGTGCTTGTAGATATGGCATGGTTGCTTAAACAACCAATTGTAGAAGACACAGAATGTGCTATAATGTCATCCCAGCTGCAAAGATTCACCTTTTTACTTAATTTTCTAATTGAATACGAGTCCACTACAGTTTTAAAGCGAGTGTTACACTCTGTGAAGATGAGAATTATCAAAAGTGGTGCTATATTTGAAGATGATAAAACACTGCTTCAGGAGACACTGAATCATGCTACAGAAGTCCTAAATCAGCGTTTCGCAGGGAAAGTAAACTTTGGGTCACATTCAAACAATATTCTGTTAGAAGATGACGATGAAAGCTGTGGAGATCAGGTGCATCCTTTCATCTCAACCGTTAATCAGGTTATTTTATCTCCAGTTGCACCCGAAAAGTTCTCATGAAGATGATTAATAATCTTTATTTCTTTTAATATGCAACTTTTTGCTCATCTATAAACTTTCTAAAATACCAGAGTTTGCTAAACAGTCAAGCATACGACTATCTCATTATTGCAACTTCAAATGACACAAATTTCCAAACCCGCAGGTTCCACCTTCAGGGCGTGAAAATGAAAAAATTGGACTCTTAAATGCCGATTGTGTTATGAGCGTGTCGCCCTACAAGGAACAACTACAGACACCCTCAAAAAACATGTTCAGATACAAAACCAATAGATTTTTTACACACCGCCCTCTCATCCTTTCGGTTGCTTTGGTTGCTGTATGTGTTGGCATCTGTTTAGTTGTTTTCCACCCTCACAAAGCTACTGCAATCGCCTTAACTATTCGCAGGTGTTTATTTGATAAAAACTAGTCGTTCATCTACTAATTTTACTAGCTGCAGGGCTGGTTTGTAAATTGACTGTTGTATGTTAGATTACCATAGAATCCTGTTAGTCGAAAATATTTTGTTGGTATTTTTCAAGAAATTTTGGTATTTGTTGGTTAACAAGTTATGTACAATCTTTTATGCACATGATACAACAATCAATGTAATCATAAGTTGATAATTAGTAATATTAAAATATGCTTTCAGTTGCAATTGGAAGTCTGGACTACAACTGTGGTAAAATGGACTGGATGAGCAACTAGTTAAAGCATTCACCATGGATTTTTTTTAATCTTAATTCATATAATTGCATTAAAAATTATTATATTAACTCTCTTATTTTCAATTGAATAATACTTTTCATACCTTTATCATTACCTGTGTCTCTATTCTCAACTCACATCCACTTTTAAAAATATTAAAAAATTTATAAGGATTGAACAGTTATTATTCAAATGTATCATTGAAAAATTAACATTTTCTCTTCTTTCCTCACAACCACTCAAAATCATTCCATATAATATATCAAACACATTCATATTTTTAGAGATTTCATTGCTCTTAAAAAGGATTGTTTTTAGCATGGGAATGTTTTGTCAGAGCTTTTAATCTTATTGCTTATTTGTTTGAACTCATGACCTCAACGTCTTAAAATAATAGTTGTTTCAAGAGACATTCTTATAAATAAATATGACTAAATATAGAGTAAATTATACGGAATACCATAGTTTGTCTGCACTTTTTACAAATCAGTTTCAGTCTATATAAGTAGTAGTTTTTTATAGTTAATCCACAAATAGTCTTAGTGGTTTAGCGCGGTTTCAAGATTTGGTACTAATTTTTTTAGAAACAAGTTTGGGGCTTGTGACCAATTTTCTATCAAGGTTAAGTATTAAGATTGATTTTCATTAATTTTTCTGTTAAATTAGAATGAAATAAATAAAATACCTTTTAAATAAAGTAAATTACAAACTGCGTCCTTTATTAATATACGAAATTGTATGGTATGTCCTTTAGTTTTAATAATTACATACGATATCATTTTATTAAAAGGTTTACACACATATTTTCCTTTATATTAACTCTTATCTAAATATACAGTTAACTTAGTTATGTGCCTCATCACATGAGGAGTATTTTTGTCATTTGCTTGTCAAGTCTAATATATTAGAAAAAATTTGAGAAATAAAAAAAATTAATGAAAAAAAAGATATCAGACCGTTGTGTAAGTTGGTGAAACCAATCTCTCTTAGTATGTTTTCATTCGACTAGTTGTCAAAAGTTTACTGACAACAACCTCCAATAACATTTACTAAAGTAATAAATCAAAGTCACAAATCAACTACGAGGTTTGAAATTCAACAATAAACACAGAATACACATAAATACTTTATTAACTACTCACACTAACAAATAATAAAAAATCAATAAGAAACATAAATTTTGAGATTACCTGTAATTTTTTGCATAGCTTATATAATTGCAAAAGCCAAAAAAGAAACTATAAGTTGCTTGTTAATCACACAACAACATAAGCCGAAAATTTAAAAAGCAACAAATTACAAAAAAACAAATTAGGAATTTGAATCTTACCGTTGTTTTTTGTTCGGCTTCTAGAGGCTCAATAGTGTGTGGGATGTTGTAGGTGGTGGTGAAGATGACCGGCATTGGAGTATCAAAGAGAAAGGGATGCTGTATTTAATGGTGTTGAGCGTAAGAAGAATGCAAGTTCATTGCTTACCCCATGGTTTGATATATTTTAATTTTATTTTTAATATAAAGTTATTAATTTTTTACATGTTTAATATATTAGATGTGGAAAAAAATGATAAAAATACAGCTCATGTGAAAGATACATAAGTGAGTTCAATGTACATTTAAATAAAAATTAGTGTAAAGGATAATAGGTAACTGAGTTAATTGTACATTTAAATAAAAGTCAGTGTAAAAGACAATATGTGTGCAGATATTTAAAAAAAAGGACATTAGATGTAATTATCAACTAACGAACATACCATGTAATTTTCTATATTAATAAATGACATAATTTGTAATTTACTCTTTAAAAAGAGAAATTTACCTAATAATCATTTGACCATTTGATTTTACCCAAATAGCCTTTGACTTTTGGGATTTCAATTTTAGCCTTTTGACCATCATGTATCTCTACGTGGCGATACCAAGGCATAGAGGTATCACCCACGTGACAATTTTTTTGTGAGAGATACGCCGGAGATGCCATGGATTATGTGTATCGCCGAAGATACGCCGGAGATACCGTGACATTTCTGTATCGTCGGCAATACTCCTTTTAAAAAAATTATTTTAGTGTTACTAATTATTAATATAATTAATATTATTTGTCTAAAACTCACATTTTAAATTTACACAGTCATTATGTTTTATAATAGAAATTAATAGATGTTATGTTTCAATAAAAAGATTTTACTATTATTTTAGTAAACTCGTATATGCGCTACTTCATGAGCTCTTTGTTGGTTTAATTTTTTTTTAATAAAAGTCATAGTTAACTGTAACTATATTTAACTACGGTTTAAATTTTTAAAATAAAAGTCATATTTGATTGTAACCAGTAAAATTTTAATAAACTCATGTACAAACTATCCAGTGAGATTTATGTAACGAACCCAACCACGTCCCGTAGGGACACTAAAAATTGTTTTAAATTAATATTACTATTTAAGTAATAAATTCAGTTCAAAACTTCTGTATAATTTTATTATTAAATTAATAATTGCAAATTTTTGTTGGTTTAAATTTTTGTTCAACTAATTCAAACTAGAATTAAGACTGCATGTTGCCGCGAGTCTCTTTTGAGTTTGGTTTTAACATAATTATGATCTGTGTGTTGTTGACTGTCGTTTAAAGAATTATTATTGAACATGATAAAAAGGAAAGAGAGTTTAAAGATCAACAAACAAAAAAAAAATCAACATAAACGGAACTATTAAAATGAGCGAAAAGTACATACAAAAAAATTGAAAAATGAAAAAAATTATTAATCTTAAATAAGGATAACGTTAGGGGAAAAAACAATGAAACCGCTAAAAAAGAGGAGTGAGGATAGAACGTGAGTGGGTTCTCTCACTTAAATGAGTAAAGACCAATTCTTTTAAGCTTTCATTTGGCTAATGTATTAACAATTAATTATTACAAACCCACACTAAATCAATTAGAGTCGCATAGATGAAAGAAGCGAGATTCCTTTTAACAGTTAGACTTTAAGGTAAAACCCGGTTTATTTTTTTCATAGCCTTTTGGAGCGGTTTTATTGAAATATCGGAGGGTTCTCTTGAACTATTGGGGTGGTTTAATGGAGTTTTGAGGTTTTAAGTGGTCAATTTATAGAACCACCAAAACTATTGTTGCCAACATATGAATTACTATATTAGATTGTACAAACTGACATATTAAAATAATATATAGTATAATGTATGCCACATTGCCACGTATTCTAGCGGAATTAAGAATCCACATGGGTTAGGTAGTGTTGACTTGACGATACGACGATATCACATAGACAATGTATTGCTGAGTCAGCAATATTTGATAACGTGTCATTTTCTAATTGGTAGAATAAATTAGTAAATTCAAAAGTCAATGGCTATTATAGTAAAATAATATGGTCAATTGGTTATTTTTTAAGGGTTGGGTTATATAAACATTCATTTATGTTATTGAGACACCCTATTGTCTCTATCTCTCTCCATGTATTTATATGTATGTATAGAAAGATATAGAGATGATAAAATAAATTGGGTGTCTCAATAACATACCCCTTTTTTATTTTTCTTTTTAAAAACTATTATTGTAAGTTGTTTAAGTATTAGAGTTAAGTTTGGCTTTTGATCACTGAGATTTGACAAAAATAACCATTTTCCTCCAAAAGATTAAAAATATCAATTAAGCTTCAAAAGTTTTTAAGTTATTTTAATTTCAGTCAACAAAATTTATCAGTTGTTTTAACTTGATCTAATATAAGGGGGGCGGGACGAAATTAACTTGTTTTAAGAGGGCGAGTTTGATATATATAAAAAAGTTTATAATACCACGCCAAAAATTTACAATACCAGTAAAAAAATTAATACTACTAAAGACAAAAAAAGAGGGGACGGTGGCCCCCCTGCCCCCTTAAATCCTTCGCCTATGACCCCCACGACCTAAACAATAAAACTACCGCCCTCACGTCACTAACACCATACGCCACCCTTTATAAATATATTATTCAATTTTTTTTAAAAAAAACATCATTTTCTAAAGTTATTAAACATAAAGTTTTCTTGTCGAGTTGAGTAACTTGAAGACCAATAGATGTAAAAAAATGAGAGATATATTTAAGTTTTTTGTTATACTTATGTAATAAGTCATGTCACATGTCACATGTCACATGTCACGTCACGAGCAACTTTGCAGGACCGGTGAAGGGTGGTCACTTACAACACAACAACACAAAGAGGAGATTAACCAAACTTTATCAAACAGTAAACTGGATTAACCACAAATATGATACTATGAACACAAGCAATAAGTAAGAGACATAACAAGAGAACACAAGTGACTGGTTTTCAAGGATGCAGTATATTGCTTTCTCAAGTTCTATTACAAGTGTTACAAAGCATATGTGAAAGATACAAGAACAGGGAATACTTATACTACAACTTACAACCGGCTATACATTGGAAGCCAGTTGGATACAATTGACTAGACACAAACAAAATCAATTGTAGAGTCAAAAGGCATATCTGCCTTTTGACTTGTGACTATGACATGCCATAGCTCATATCCTAATATATTACAAAAAGGATAAAAGTACATAAAGTAGAAAGCATGGACTCAAGACCTCAATGTACAGTTACCAAAAGCATGGACCTTTCACCAACTCATGTAAGTTGGTGACTTTACAGAGTAGCAGTGGAAAGGTGGTCCAACTTTATGGTAAAGTACATCAGATAAAGGCATATCTCTAAAAGTCTTCGGAAGAAATATGTCTTCACTCTTTGGCTTCGGAAGACTTTGTCTTTGAAGCTTCGGAAGACTTCACTTTTGGCTTCGGAAGATATTGGTCTTGGCTTCGGAAGATTTTACACTTAGAATATTTCTAGTGCATGGTGTAAAACTTCTGAAGCATTTCTACTTCAGTTCTTTAGTGCATGCTTGCAGAGAGACTTTGGATGTTTTGGCTGCATCAGACTTATAGGAATCCTTACAAACTCCCCCTAGACTGATGCTACCAAAACATTTAGAAGATCTTCAGATGTTTGTAGTCTTCAGCATAATGATGACCATACCCTTCTTCATTAGATGGTCAGAATCATTAAGACTCTCATAATATCTTCTCATCTCAAAGAGATCATGCAGAGGTAAGTTAATTATGTCTTGCCATGTATAGACATTCTCAACACCTTGATCTCTGATCACATGCCATCTCTCTGGATTAGTAGTGAAGGTCCAGGATAAGATGGGTGTCTTAGCTGCAAGAGGAGCCACTTGAATTGGAGTTGATTGGGCTGCCTCTTCATGCACTTCCTCAGGTTGATATGACTCAGCCTGACGTGTAGAGGTGGATGATTCAGGCTTCTTCTTCTTAGACTTTGGTTTAGAAGCCATCCTCTTCTTCCTCTTAGAGGACTTTAACTGAGAAGACTGGTTTGCAACACCTTGTTGATCATCCTTGTCTTTCTCAGTTGGGTGTTCCTCCCTCACAGGTACAGAAGGAGAGAGAGTTTGACCCTACTGTGGATCAGAAGATGAAGCTTGCTGAGACTCAGTAGGAGGTCCAGGTTGTGTTGTCTCTGTGACATCCGTCACCTTAAGGTCCGTCAATTAACGTGATTCTCCGTTAACTATTCTTTGATTGATAATTCCTCATCTTTATTAACTCTTTATGTGGATATCATGTGTGCATTATCATCGTTGTAACCATGTGTTAAACCTTAAAAACTTTTAAAACTTTCATCTTCGAAATCACCCGATATATCATTTTTATATACAATAAACGTCACCAATAAAACCATTTTCAAGTTATAAATAACATTAAATGCATTTTTATAATTAATATAATCAACCTAATAAAGTCGTTTTTCAACCGAACCAAATTTGGGAAACTCGGGGGTTAAGTGCAGGGACTAAACTTGTAATTTTGAAAACTCAAGCTGGGTATATAAACCCATTTCCCAGCCCTAATCACCATAACTTCATCTTCTTCATCTCTTCATCCTCTCTACACATCATTTCTCCATTCTAGCACCAAAACCAACCCGCTTAGGCTCGTTTTCGTCGTCTAGACTTCATCTACAGCCTAGTTCACTCCTTTCTAGTAGGTAGACGACTTTGGTTGTCTCTTTTCTTGCTTTTTCACGGCTGTCCAAACTAGGGTTTCGGGTGTTCGGTTTCAACCCGAACACATAAGGTCGTATGGGTGCGTGTGAGGTCTTTCTGCTTGTGTTTCATGTTTGTGTATGTTTGTTGAGTGTTTCTGGAAGTCCTTGTGGTGTAAAACTCGCGTTTAGAGCAGCCTGGGGGCTGCTCAACCCGACCACAGTCGCGATTCTGCTGTCCAGGCGACTGGGTTTGTCATGCGATTGAGTCGTGCGACTGGGTACTGAACCATGCGTTTGAGTCAATCGTGCGACTGAGTTGTGCGACTGGGCATGTCGTGCGACTGAGTTGTGCGACTGTGTGTTTGTATGCGATTGAGTCATGCGTGCGAATGAATGTATGCGATTGAGTCATGCGTATGAATGTTTGTGTGCGATTGAGTCAGGTGACCGACTGAGTGTATGCGAATGTGCGTGATTCGCACGACTGGAGTCCAGTCGCACGAATGAAGGTTCAATCGTACGAAAGTAGCTAATTCACACGATTGGAGGTTGATTCGTGCGTATGGAGGTTGAGTCGTGCGATTGGGTGTTGTGTGGTACGACTGAATGCCAGTCATACGAATGAAGGCTTAATCGTACGAATGAAGCTGATTCGCACGATTGAGGGTTGATTCGTGCGTATGGAGGTTGAGTCGTGCGTCTGGTCTTGTCGTGCGACTGTAGTTGTTGTGTGTGATTCCTTCTTATGCGTGGTGTGAGTATGACGTGTGATGTTAAGGTAACATTAACGCAGTAGCCATTGTTCGGCCACAAATATTAAAGTCAACGCTAAAAAGGGCACAAATACTATTCTAAACAAATTAAACTAACGTTTTACCACTATCAACCGACTTATAACTATTGACACTTATCTAATACTTTCTCAATAACAATGAAACTTTTACTCAAACATCATCAACAATAGCGACAATGTCTAGTACTTGGATCTACATAAGGTCTAGTACGTGTGTCAGTTTGTGTGTGTTACACGCGACCCAGCCGATACAACCAGAATCGACCTATCATTATTATGCGCTTATTTCATATCATTAATGCTTAACAATAACTGTCAATAGGTGTTTGACTGTTCATTTGCATTCAACATTTGGGAACATTGATCTTACATACTTACCACTTAACAAGTGAGTTTCGTGGCCCCTTTTTACGCTTATACAATATTTCAATCATTTACAACTTGGGGGAAAAGTATGCTTACCCATTTTCAATGCTGTACAACTTACTTACATTATACATACAAGGAATCAACGTGACACTGTGTTACAAGTACTTATCTGATACATGCTTGGGTCTGCTGTGTGGTTCTATCTTTGCAACTATTTAATTCCAGTGTGGGAACCGACGGTTAGGTATTGGTAGTACTACTGGGTTAACACCCTCACCCTTGTTTGATGGTATACTAGTTGGTACCATCAGTGGCCAGGAACGGGCCCTTGGGTGAATATATGCCGACAATTTCTTTGTGTACGTCGCTAGGTTTGGTTGCAAAGCTCATGTCATGTGATTTTACTTGTGTATATAACTGTATTCACGGTATTCCATTACGCTTACTTTAAACAACATCACTTACATTTTTATTACTTAAACCTGCGAGCTCACCAACAATTATATTGACCGTTTTGAGCATATCTTTTCAGGTGATCATGCAAGTCCAGGAATCTAGGTGTGCTGCCTTAGTGGAGATCCTAGGATGCATTTTTGGAACTTAACATATTTGACAAACAATTATTTGAACAATGTTGATATGTGTAACCAATTACAATCTTTTGAAACTTGTTCCCGGGTTGTGGGAATTTACATTACAATTTCATCTTTATGTGTTTATGTGAATCATTATCATGTTTATGCTTATGGCTATGTTGTCGTGAACATTGACTAAACACGACACAAGTCCCCTTGTTGTCGGGTGTCGTCATGACACGCTTGTCATCATTTATTTATATTGCATCTCTATCGCTTACCATGTGTTATGACGATCCCAATCTCGTTACATCCCCGTGTTTCCGCTTTTAGCGGGGGTGTGACAGTCTCAGGTTGTTCAACCTTAACCTCCACTTCAGGTGGGACTTGACTTAGAAGGAAGTATAAGTCAATCAGCTCTCCACTCTTGATCTACTGCTTGATTACCCTGATATGCTCATCCATTATGGATAGAGACATAGGGCCAAGTCTCCTTCCGGAGAATCCATATAGCTTTAAGAAGCTCATCATCCTTTGTCTGTCAGCAGACTTCTTCATACTCTTTTGGATAATGGCTCTTGACTTTGCAGCCTCTTCCCTCATCTTTCTCCTTGTAGCTTTTTGTTCTTTGAGCACTTGAAGTTCAAGCTGTTTGAGATACTCAAACTCAATGTACTCAAAGGACAAGGGAAGAAGTGCAGATGCGTGGTAGAGACCTGTGGCACTCAGGTAGTTGATCATGTTTTGTCTATCTGTTTCCTTTTCTACCTGAGGTTCTTGTGTAGCAGCCACATCCTCTTGCACAAGACTTTCCTGAACTGGAAGAGAGTAGGAGCATGCTTGTATAGTCTTTTCTGTCTCTTCTCCTCTTTGAATTGGAGAAGTAATCTTGCATCCTCTTTTTCCTTCATCTCTCTTGACACTTTCATGTCAACCTGTTCATTTAATTGCTCTAAGGGCAGAGATATAATCTCATCTATGTCATAGTTCCTGGTCTGCAGGTAAGTAATCCTGACTGCCCTCAACTCATCATCTTGAGTGTTTGGTCTGGGGGCAGCCCTGATTGCAGCTTGCATAAAACCTGAAGACCCAAAAAAACTTTCTTCCCTTAGCTTCCTCTTCCTCTCTTTCTCTTCCTCTTCAATCTCCTCAGGAGTCAAAATCATTTTCCCTTTGTCACCCACAGACCTTTGTGACTCAGGGTGGAGAGAGCTTTGGCCTTCATTGCTTGGTGTAGCATCCATGCTCTGGCCAAAGAGAGGCTGTGAGACACCTTCACCAGCAGGTGTTTCACCAAGGGAATGCATTTTTGAAGCAGTTGTTGGTGTGACAGGGCTCTCAGGCTCTATCACCGGGCCTTCAGCCAAGGTTTTCCCTTTGAAGCTAATCTCAAGGTCTGCCTCAGCATCCAGTTGACCAATGACATTACCTGATTGCCTTTGTCTTCTTCTTAGGCTGAACTCTTCAGTAATTTTGTCTTGAATTCTGACTGCTAACCTGTCAGCTTGTCTTGATTTGCTTGGATTAACAAGTGGCATGTTGACTAGATCAAGACCTTCATAGTAGTTCAAGGTTTGAAAATCAAATACTTCTTTTTGCCCTTGAACTCTGTGAAGAACGAGGGCTCTTCTGTCAGCATCATACCTCCACCCAATAATGTAGTTTGAAGTTCCTTGAGGTGGGGATGACATAGCCCTTGGAATTCCTTCCTCAAAGAGACTCCTGATGATAGAGTCTATAGAGTCCACATTAATGTGAACTTGAGGAAGTTGGTTAGTATGCACAATTGCAAGTGAGGATGGTGATTCCTCAATGTCCATACATCTTGAAGAACTCCCAGGTTCTGTGACTGTAATGACTTTCTCCTCCTTTTTGGTAGCATCACCCTCTTGCATAGGTGAGCTAGAGGTTAGGTCAACCATATTCACAGGTTCTTGTGTTCCTGGTTGAGCTCTTCTTAAGGGTCTCCCAGCTAGTTTTTCCCTGAGATATGATATCTCAAGTTGCTGATCATTGACCCTATATTGAAGGGTAGTCACCTGAGATTCAAGGTGACTAACCTTAGAGACTAAATAGGAGCATGTTTTTGACAATTTTTGCACCTTTAGTCTCAGATTCCCCTCTTCTTCATCAGAAGAATCATTGGGGAGGAGATGATTGGACCAAAGTCCTCTCTCTCACCACCAGCTTCAGATTCTTGGCTGCTGGATTTCCTCTGCTCATTGACATTTTCAGTTGAGGTGTCAATGGGCTGAGTTGCCATGGTTGAGGTCTTAATAATGTAATTACTTGCAAAAGTGAGAGCCTCTTCCATATGGATATCCTGAACAGGTTCAGAAGTATCCACCTCAGTTATAGGTGATTGATGTGGGCTAGACTGAGGAGATTTAGGAGTACTCATCTCTCTTTGAGTAGGGGAAGAGAAGAGAGACTCATGGTACTCACTGAAGCCTAAGTCTTCATCAGTATAGAATGAGAGGTTGGGAATGGGTTGATTTAGATCTAAAGGCTGGGGATGGTAACTATCCCCTGAAGGTTGTGCACTTGAGTGTTGAGACTCAGAGTGAAGGCTTAAAGCAGTTGGGCTTGTGAGCTCATCAGGGTGAGCATGAGGAACCTCAGCCCTGATTTGTTGAAGAGATGAGAGTGGTTTGCTCCTCAGGGGAAGTGGGAGCTCTAGTGTCCACTTCCTCCTGTATTGGTGACTATATGGGGACCTGCACAGACTCAATAGCTAAAGCAGGGGTCCGTTTGGATTTTCTTTGGTAGGTGAGGGTTACTTGTGGCCTTTTTAGTGGTTGAGAGGTAGAAGGTGTGGGTTCAACACTAGCTTGTGTTGCTAGGTTGTCACCTTTCGCAATGAGCTCTAACATTTTTGGGACAAGGGCTGTTTCTACCCCTGAGAAGCCTACAGTTGGCTTCTTCATAATTTTAAAGATGCCGGGCTTCATCTGTCCCAATTTAAGAATATTATCTGTTTCCCTCAACTTTAAGCCCAGTTCACAGTTGAGAATGTGTTCAACATATCTAGGAAACATATTATACTCTAAGGAGTCCAAGTTAGCAAGCAAGTTTGTATAAACAAGTTGAGAGTACCTGAACTTGACCCCTTGAACCATTCCATGCACTATGAAGGAGAGATCCTCAGGAATCTGGTCCCACCCTCCATGCTTGTTTGACAAGCTGTGGATAACCACATGGAGTAGGTATTTCCACTGAGATGAGACCTTCCTTTTCCTGAAGGTCTTTACAGAGAAATCTCCCTCATAGCCCATCTGCTCAAAGGAATGATTGACAACTTCCTTTAGGAAGGACAACTCACCTTCTTCATCATCCAGCTGCAAGTGAGTGTTGATGATGGCCGGAGTGATGAAGATTGTCCTCCCTTGCACTGTGGCAAACAGTGCCTTCTCCCCATCCATGATGACCTCTTGACATGTCTTCCAAAATTCAAGCAGATGATCCTCATAGAGAGTAGGATCAATGGTTAGGGATGTGGAGTAGTTTGATAAAGCTAAGAAACAGCAAATCTCTGAGAAACTTTCATCTTTCTTAGAGCTTAACAGAGCAACCTGGTTATGTTGCATGTGAAGTTGCATGGAGAAATCTGGGTTGTTTCTGCGGTTAAGGTTGGCCATTTTAAGAAGCTTAAGGATGAAGAAAGATGAAAAGCAAAGGCGGTTTGGGAATTAGGTTTTAGGAATAGTAGGATTGAAGAAGATAGTGAGGGAGAGGGGGAACCGTTGGGTATTTATGTGAAAAGGATTTGAACCAAAGTTAATGAAAGAGGATAAACTTTGAAATCTGAATGTCGGTCCCACCTCTGAAAAGTAGTTTACTTTTGCTCAAAAAGTAGTTTTCTTGGAAGTCGAAAAGCTTCCGAAGGTAAATTATCTTCGGAAGTTTTAATGAAAAAGCTTCCGAAGCTAAAATGACTTCGGAAGAATTTCCTGAGAGTTTTGAGAATTTTTCTTCGGAAGAGAAATAAAAACTTGAATTCCTTATATATAAAACAACAAAGCTTCCGAGAGTTAATCTTGCTTCGGAAGAAAATAGTCCTTGAAAACAAACAAGTGTCTGAGACAAGTATTTAAGCTTCGGAAGATAGATTGAAACCTCTTCCGAAGGTAAAATTTCTTAGACAGTTATTTATTTTGAAGACATGATTTGCTTCCGAAGATAAAAAATATATCTTCCGAAGGAGCAAAAATTTTTCAAGACTCTAAGGAAAATCTTCAAAAAGGATTTTTTATCAAAAGAAAACAAGAGCTTATGAAAGTGATGAACTAGACAACTTAGGACACACATATTTTAAGAAATTATTAGAATTAGTTTTAAGAAAAAATCTACTCAAAGTTAATCATCCCAATAGCTGATATTAGATATTTAAATCTCTGTTCATCAAAAGCTTTTGTAAACAGATCAGCATATTGTTCATATGTATGAACTTTGACTAGTTTAATTAATCCATTTTCATAATTATCTCTTATTAAATGATACCTGATATTGATGTGTTTGGTCCTTGAGTGCTGCACAAGATTCTCTGTGATAGAGATAGCACTATTGTTGTCTATGTGAATGGGAGTCTCCTTGAAGTTTAACCCATAGTCTAGCATTTGATTCTGAATCCAAAGCACTTGAGCACAGCAGCTTGCAGCAGCAATGTATTCAGCTTCAGCAGTTGATGCAGAGACACAGGATTGTTTCTTGCATTGCCATGAGACAACTCTTCCACTAAGGAACTGACATCCCCCAGATGTAGACTTTGCAGTCATGTTGCAACCACCATAAGCACTATCTGTATAAGCATACAGATTGAAGTCAGGATTCTTTGGATACCATAAACCAAGTGTTGAAGCACCTTTGAGGTATCTTAGAATCCTCTTGACAGTGATGAGGTGAGACATCTTAGGGTTGGCTTGATATCTTGCACAAATACATGTAGCAAACATGATATCAGGCCTGCTAGCAGTAAGATACATAAGAGACCCAATCATAGCCTTGTATAAGTGTTCATCTACACACTCCCCCTCAAGATCAGGTCCAAGGGAGTGGTTTCTGGCTATGGGTGTCTTAGCAATCTTACAATCAGTCATGTTGAACCTCTTGAGTATGTCCTGAACATACTTTGACTGACTTATTAAGATACCATCTTCAACTTGCTTCACTTGAATTCCCAGAAAGAAATTGAGTTCTCCCATTGCACTCATTTCAAATCTGTCTTTTATCAGCTTCTCAAAGTTTTTGCAGAGCTTTGGATTAGTTTAACCAAAGATGATATCATCCACATACACTTGAACTAGCAATATGTCATTTCCTTGTCCTTTGATGAAGAGAGTTCCATCTATAGTACCTCTCCTATATCCATGTTTGCAAAGATACTGTCACACCCCAACCTTGACGGCGGAAACGTCGAGGAGTGAGAGTTAAGATCGTTCACAGCCACATAACGCTATTAATAATCCAAATATAATTTAAACATAAGTTTCAATTGTCACATTACAAACATAAGTCTCAAAAAGAATAAAAGCATAACATAAAATGTAACAAGTCATTCTCATTTTATCTATTTATCTAGGTCCATTCCTAGATGTGCAAGCTTCAAAGTGTAGATATCATACTTGAGGTATTCCTAAAACATGTTAAAAATAAAAGGTCAACATAAAAATGTTGGTGAGCATTCCATAGTTTTCAATACATAAGTATATAGAAGATGGCAATTCAAGTCATAAGTTAGTGAATAAAGTGATTAGGGATGTTATGAACAATGCAACAATCAAACCTCGACAAAGTTTTACAAGTCTCAAACGTTAAAAGTATATACGATCAGCTAAGTGTACTTGGATCAACCAAGCAGGCTTGTCTTACCCATAGATCTATGACTTCACTGGGCTAGCAATAGTTAATGATTGTACATATAACGCCATAACATGGTAACCACGAAAGTTCAACTAACCACAAATTTACAAGATGAATTGCCATAGGTTTACAAGTCTCAAATAAGTTTACAAGTGCAATAGTATAAGTTAACATGTTTCACCCCAAAGTGTGAAAATAAGAAAAAGGGGTATGGAAATACTCACATGGAAAACTCACAAGTATAGTGATGATTGTAGAGTACATAAGAAAGCTTGGATGTCAAGAGTCAAAGGTGATCTCCTAAATGATAGAAAAACAATAACTTGATGTTGGAATTCATTACAAGAAGTTAGAACGTTTAGAAAATGCTAAAAAGCGAAAGGTAGATTGAAAAAGGATTATTGCATCAATTTTAGATTCTGGACAGAATGTTTGGTATGTGTTTGAACAGGTTTTAAAAATAGAAAACGGTTTCATAAAATTATAAAAATTTATACTTGACTAGTTCAAAGTCTCCCGGACAACTTTCATTCAGAAACATTTTTATGAAAAGATCTTTAAATAGGTCAAACAAGCATCACAAGACAGAAGGTGCTGAAATGCGCACTTATTTTATGAAGGCTATTGTTGAGTCGTCCGATTGAGTTTGAAGACGTATAAACTGTCATTGAAAAGGTAATTCAATGAACTTAACATTGGAGTCTGAGTTTACCCAAATTTAGTTTGTTATGATCAAATTATGGTCGGTTGAAGTAAGACTATATTCTGCCAGAATTGTAGTAAGACACTTATGTGCACTTTTAAAACTGTTAATACATGAAACGGGTTAGAACAATTTATTATGTTAATATATGGTATATTAGTCTTCATTTAAGTTATAAAAATATTCTAAGACTTTGGCATAGCCATCATTTAGAACAATAATCTTGCAGAATAACCGAATGCGGCGGCATAGCCGTCCATATGCAAACGGGATTCTTTGTTTATGTTAGTGTGTTGTTAGCTTAATTTAGGAATGTTAGTGATTATTATAAGATTAGTGATTATTAAAATGTTAATGATCAAATGATAATTATTAAAATAAAAAGAGGTTTGGTAGAAGAAAGAATAATAGTAAGAACATAAAGTCATGAGAACAATTGAATGTTAGGATGATTAAAATGTATAATATAAAAACAATAAAGGATTACCTTAGTATTAAGAATTCTTGAGATTTCTTGTAAAATAAAATTCTTCAAATTCATCATAACCAATAGATGAAAGAAAGATATGAGAGTGAGGGTTTTAGAGAATGAGCAAATGAAAAGTGAGGCCTAAGCCTTGCTTTTATACTTGAGGTTAGGAGGAGGTTATGAATGGTGTTAATGGTGATTTATAAGTCTTTTAAAAGGGGGTTATGATTGGAATTTGAAATAAATATAAAATTAAATAATTTAAATAAATAAAAGAATAATTATAATTTAAAATTTAAATTCTTGAAGACTATAATTTTAACAACTTTTTTATAAAATATTTATAGACTTTATAAAACCAATTTGAATAATCAATCAAATTATTTATTTGTTAATCTTTATAACTTTTATAAAACTTGTAACTTTATAATTTGATTACTTATTTTCAATATTTAAAATTCATAATTACTTATAAAACTTTATAAGTATAATAAAATTCATTTTATAACTTTATAAGTTTTAATAAGTCTTTTCCATTTAGTTATTTGTTGTAGCATGATTAATAAAGTTTATAATTTTATGAAAAAGAATTATTTATAAATCAACAAGTTATTATAAGTTGTTTAAATGATAAATTGAATAAATCAATTTAAACTACACGTCTAATCTATATAATTCATTAATATAAATAAAATAAGTTAAATAAAGAAATTCATATCGTAAGATAGTTCGATTTTAGTTCGGGTTCGGGTTTATAACTTGAAAATGCCGGATGTTACAGTCTCCCATACTTTAAGAAATTTCGTCCCGAAATTTAATCACAAGAAGACTAATTTCAAGGATGTGAGGAGACTTGGATTTCATGACACATTCGCAAGTGACACTTGGAACGTTTAAATTCAAATGAGTTTAATTATGATGGGATGGTATGCTTAAATTTGTTAAGTTCATTATTTATGATTTCATGTGCTCCTTGACAAAGGTTACAAGATTGTTAATCTAAAATTTTTAATTAATAAATGTTTGTACCTTAAATGGTTCAAGACATTCGGGAAGGTTTTGTCACGCAGTATTGGTGTGACACGAGACTCGGAGATAAGTTTAGCATGTTTTTGGATGGAATATAAAAGCTTCTCAAGTAATAACTTTAACATAGATCTTAGATGATTGATTCTTGTCTACTTATGCCATTAAGGTTTCAAGCTTAACTAGTGTAACGCTGATATAAGGATTGTGTTTGTTAAGATTAGAGATTCAATTCAGAATGAGGACATCATTGTAATAGATTTTCAGATAAGTGTGGATTTGAGGGGAAGTCATTCGGAAAAGATTATTAAGGGTCGTTAAGAGATTTGGGATAATGTGTTTAAGATTTAGGAGGCCAAAATCAATGAAGATACAAGCCAATAGATCAATAATGCACCAAAGGACATCAAGAAGTACAAGGCAATTTGAACATATACCCAGCTACGTCATCATATCCTTTATGCCAAACCATGAATACCAATCGCAGAAATTCATGATCATCTTTGTCCCCATCAGAATGAATAACAAGTCTTGTGAGTCGCAGTCAAGATAGAGATTTAGAGATTTTCAAAATTATGAGTTCAAGGTTATCCAAAATAATGGGAATTGTATTTTTAATTATGGGTAAAAAGTTAAACAAAAACTTCGTTCATGATCGGATTGGAATTTAAACAATTCAGAATATCAACGACAAAGGCAACGGCAAATAGTTTTCTAAGTACGGCTTGCACACGCGGTTCATCATACCCATAAGCACAGCTGAGAACATTTATGTGTCTAGAAAGACATGAACACAAGTTGATAATGCCCTTATTTAGTAGAAAGATTGTTTAAGAAGGCTACCATCACACAATCATATGTTGATGATAACTCAAAGTGAAAGTTGATAAGTAAGAAATAAATGGTTCGATGTAGCTAGATCGAGTCAAAGCATGAAGATAAAGGGAAAGAAATCGATCTAAGAATTCAAATGCTCCAAGCTCGGAATCAAAATCAACCTAGAGTGTTCGGGTCTCCTTTCAAGTTCAGAAATCATGCTTTGGCTTGATAGGTCCAAACACTAACATTGGTTCACCCTTCAAGTTACTACATGTTTCTTGTCACTTGATTAAAACCTTGGTAAGTTGGAGATCAAAAAAGTGAGAATAGTCATCAAGGTGTGGTTTTCACTCCTAACTTGATGGTGTATTCCCAAGGTATGACCACTAACTTACCAATCAAAAAGTTCGATCCCAACTCCTTGTTGAGGATCCACAAAAATAAGACGAGGTAACTCACCGTTAAGGTAAGGGAAATCACTCCTATCTTAACGGTGAAGTTTTACAAAAACAAAATATAACAAGATGAACTTCTTCATCAAAATCCAGAATTTACTCCTACTTTGATGAAGACGTCTCATTTGAACAAATACAATTCTTAAAGATGATATTATCATCAAGGTATGGAATTTACGCCTATCTTGATGATTGAATTTCATAATAGCAAGAAAACAATCGAAGATTGACATTTGTCACCAAAGTACGAGTTTCAATCCTATTTTGGTGAGATCATGTCATTTTCGAAATGCCATTCCAATGAAAGTAATTGAAGTCAATCCTCGGGATAAGGAAATCACCCCAATCCAGAGGATGAAATTTTATAAATCACAATTGGAAACCATTTATCGAAACGAATAGAAAATCATCAAAATAAGGGAATCACCCATGTTTTGATGAGTTAGAATCATTTAGGAGATACGAGTGTTCTTAGTCATAAATTGGCTTGCAAACACTTGCATCTCTCACGGTGCAGACGGTACGGAGTTTGACTTAACGACGAAAGGAAAATAGTATCAATTAGAAATTCGGAAAATTTCAAGTTTCATCAATGTAACAAAAGGAAAAATCATGCTTACAACTTAAGATCAAAGTTCGAGATAGCAGAATTTGTTATGATGGTGTAAAAATCTTGAATAATTTAAATCAGGAAGGCAAAATCAAGGACAAGAATGATTTGACATCATAATGAGATGTGAACATTCGATTCACAATCGAAGGGAATACATGGACTTCTCAAGATACGAGATCAGCCATAACCTTATTAAAGACATGTTACTTATAAGCGATCACTCATCTCAAGGGTTTCGAGTCAAGTAAATGGATTCAATGATCGAGTCAAATCACCATTTACACTTTGCCTAGACAAAGTATCCCGAGATGCAGGAATTCCACCTACAGCATTTCATGTTCTTAGTTATGGGACACATCCTTAAGAAGACTTGAGAACCATAAGTAACGGTTTAAATTTTTGAAGGCCATTCGGTTTAGATTCCCAATATCTTTGGATATATTAAGAGTCATGTACATGTTGATCAAGGTATAGAAATAGTTACATAAAACGCCCAATGTATAACGATGTTTAAACGTAGGAGTTGAAATGTAGAATGGGTTCAATATTAACAGGAACATTATATATGTTAAAAATGAGAAGATATTGAAACTTTGGTGATAAACCAGTTCAAGAAAATCAAGGATTTTTAAGATACAAGAGGATAGTTCCATTTGGTAACGCATTACCATTTGGAATCGTTGACACGTCAAGGTAAATTGACCCATTTGCCTTAGAGACTTGTGTATGTTGACCATAGTTTATCACTCATCCCAGAAATCCCCAGGTAAGCATAACTAGTCTCGCAATGAGATTTATACGATATGCTTGCCTTAGCCCGAAGGCCTTTTGCCAGGAAATCCAGAATACAGGTGTCTATGTGTCACACAAATTTCTTTGGTTTATGAAATCAAAACCTTGATGAGATTTTCATAGATTAGACATAGAGTCTAAGGAACTAAACCCACGATGATAAGTGTAGATTCCACATGTCGTTTTAGGAAGTTCATTTGTCGGGAAGGGTCAAAGAGTCAAAGTTAAGTTTAGGGAGACAAGTAACTAAGTTTAAGCATACATAAGGCAATCCTATGTAAGGCATCAAGTTGTACAAAAGGCATAGCATCATGTAGCATGCAAACAACATGTAAGCACAAAGGTATAAGAATCTTTCTATGAGGTTCATGCAACTATAGTCTAGGTCACCATTTCTAATAACCTAAATCCCTATAGTTATGGGCTCTGATACCAATCTGTCACACCCCAACCTTGACGGCGGAAACGTCGAGGAGTGAGAGTTAAGATCGTTCACAGCCACATAACGCTATTAATAATCCAAATATAATTTAAACATAAGTTTCAATTGTCACATTACAAACATAAGTCTCAAAAAGAATAAAAGCATAACATAAAATGTAACAAGTCATTCTCATTTTATCTATTTATCTAGGTCCATTCCTAGATGTGCAAGCTTCAAAGTGTAGATATCATACTTGAGGTATTCCTGAAACATGTTAAAAATAAAAGGTCAACATAAAAATGTTGGTGAGCATTCCATAGTTTTCAATACATAAGTATATAGAAGATGGCAATTCAAGTCATAAGTTAGTGAATAAAGTGATTAAGGATGTTATGAACAATGCAACAATCAAACCTCGACAAAGTTTTACAAGTCTCAAACGTTAAAAGTATATACGATCAGCTAAGTGTACATGGATCAACCAAGCAGGCTTGTCTTACCCATAGATCTATGACTTCGCTGGGCTAGCAATAGTTAATGATTGTACATATAACGCCATAACATGGTAACCACGAAAGTTCAACTAACCACAACTTTACAAGATGAATTGCCATAGGTTTACAAGTCTCAAATAAGTTTACAAGTGCAATAGTATAAGTTAACATGTTTCACCCCAAAGTGTGAAAATAAGAAAAAGGGGTATGGAAATACTCACATGGAAAACTCACAAGTATAGTGATGATTGTAGAGTACATAAGAAAGCTTGGATGTCAAGAGTCAAAGGTGATCTCCTAAATGATAGAAAAACAATAACTTGATGTTGGAATTGTAACACCCCGAAAAGTCGAAACGAGTCATTAAGGATAATGGGCTTAAATAATGGGTATTTAATAAAAGAAGGAAATGGGTTATGGGCCAAATTGAGTTTATGGGCAAGAGCCTAAGTGATTAAAGGCCCATAATCAACCCTTAAGCACCCAAAACCAGCTTCATCTTCCTCATTACAACCCTAGCCACCAAATTCGTAGAGAGAGAAAGTAGAGAGAGAAAGTGGAGAAAACTCAAGATTTGAAGCTTCTAAGGTGAAGAGATTGAAGATCTGGGTGTTGGAGCATCAAGATCTAAGAAAGAAGCAACAAATCCAGGTAAGAATCAACCTTTAAACCCTTCTGTAGATCAAACCCGGATTCTAGGGTTTTGGGTTTTGAAAAGTTGCAAAGAATCGCATAAAGGTCACATTTTTACGTATGAAAACATGTATAAAGCTTAGATTTAGTCTCATGGATGATAAACTAAGAGATTGGACGTAAAAAGTTATGATTTTGGGTTAAAAATGGTCTGGACCGTAATTTTTATGCGATCTGCGAAACTGCGTGTTCATCCAGCGAATTTGCATATTCAATCAGCGAAACTGTGGATCTTCCTGCGAAACTATAGTTTCGCAGGTAGTTTCGCAGACATGGTTTTCCAACGAAAGTTGGGCGAAACTGGCAGTGAAACTGGCAGCGAAGATGCCAGCGAAACTGCCAGCGAAGGTGCTAGCGAAACTAGCAGCGAAACTGCTGGTGAAACTAGCAGCGAAACTGCTGGTGAAACTAGCAGCGAAACTGTTGACGAATCTAGCTGCGAAATTGCTGATCTTGCAGCGAAATTAGCAGCGAATTTAGGCAGAAAGTAACCCCTTTAAGTGTTAGCTATTCTGCAGGCTGTGTAGAGTGATCCTAGCCTTGTAAGCTTAGCCTAGAAGTTATTCGTGATATCCAGGTGAGTTCTAGATCCCCTATTTATAAGTTTTTTTCATGTTTTGGGGCTATTATGCATACTAAATTTACGTTTTTAAATGACCAAGATTTTAAGGGGTTTTAACAGGAAGAACGATTTTTCTATAACTAAACCTGCCAGGGGCGTTGCCCCTTGGACCCCACTAGGGGCTGCTGCCCCTAGGACCCCGCTGTCAGGGGCTGCCGCCCCCGAACCCCCGCTGTCTCGCGGCGGATCGGTTATGGTTTATGATGACTAGTACTTGGTATGTTGTGTATTCAATAAGTTAAGTATTATATACTAAAGAGGAAGATGATATTAATGAAAAGCGAAACTTAATGAATGTTACCCCCGGGCCCGTTTGATGATGGAAAGTCTTGCAAGCACTATGATAGACTTCACTTATGTGAGTCTAATGTATGATGATGGATCTGTATTCATGAGCGGGCTATGTGCCTTGCAGTGTGGATCAACTGTCGGGGGTTAGCTACCGTTTCATGTGTACCGACAGGGATTGGCATTTGTTGTCAATCAACATGGAGCTCTTGCTTTGTGCAATCTCATTTATGATGAAAGTGAAAGATAATGAAAGAATGAAAGATAATGAACATGCTTATTATGATGCAAGTAATGTTATGTACTATGATGTATGCATGGTCATTATATGAAGGATAAAGTTTATATTTTCTTATATTATTTAAAACTAGAACTCACTCAGCGAAGCTGACTTTTATGCATAATAGTTGGCAGGTAAACGCTGATGCTGAGGATGGCACATGGAGCTACTTGGGGAGCTATGGATGGCATTTATTTATGAAATCTTTATTGTAATTTAAGAACAAGTAACATGTTTTGTTTGAAATTAAAGGACAAATGTATGAGTACAATATGGTTTCTAAGTTTTAAATGAATGTCTAATTATTTCCGCTGCAATGTTTTATTATTAAACTGATTTTATGCTATGATTAACCAACTGTGAGGCTTCCCGGGAATGGGGTCTTACAGGAATTCATTACAAGAAGTTAGAACGTTTAGAGAATGCTAAAAAGCGAAAGGTAGATTGAAAAAGGATTATTGCATCAATTTTAGATTCTGGACAGAATGTTTGGTATGTGTTTGAACAGGTTTTAAAAATAGCAAACGGTTTCATAAAATTATAAAAATTTATACTTGACTAGTTCAAAGTCTCCCGGACAACTTTCATTCAGAAACATTTTTATGAAAAGATCTTTAAATAGGTCAAACAAGCATCACAAGACAGAAGGTGCTGAAATGCGCACTTATTTTATGAAGGCTATTGTTGAGTCGTCCGATTGAGTTTGAAGACGTATAAACTGTCATTGAAAAGGTAATTCAATGAACTTAACATTGGAGTCTGAGTTTACGCAAATTTAGTTTGTTATGATCAAATTATGGTCGGTTGAAGTAAGACTATATTCTGCCAGAATTGTAGTAAGGCACTTATGTGCACTTTTAAAATTGTTAATACATGAAACGGGTTAGAACAATTTATTATGTTAATATATGGTATATTAGTCTTCATTTGAGTTATAAAAATATTCTAAGACTTTGGCATAGCCATCATTTAGAACAATAATCTTGCAGAATAACCGAATGCGGCGGCATAGCCGTCCATATGCAAACGGGATTCTTTGTTTATGTTAGTGTGTTGTTAGCTTAATTTAGGAATGTTAGTGATTATTATAAGATTAGTGATTATTAAAATGTTAATGATCAAATGATAATTATTAAAATAAAAAGAGGTTTGGTAGAAGAAAGAATAATAGTAAGAACATAAAGTCATGAGAACAATTGAATGTTAGGATGATTAAAATGTATAATATAAAAACAATAAAAGATTACCTTAGTATTAAGAATTCTTGAGATTTCTTGTAAAATAAAATTCTTTAAATTCATCATAACCAATAGATGAAAGAAAGATATGAGAGTGAGGGTTTTAGAGAATGAGCAAATGAAAAGTGAGGCCTAAGCCTTGCTTTTATACTTGAGGTTAGGAGGAGGTTATGAATGGTGTTAATGGTGATTTATAAGTCTTTTAAAAGGGGGTTATGATTGAAATTTGAAATAAATATAAAATTAAATAATTTAAATAAATAAAAGAATAATTATAATTTAAAATTTAAATTCTTGAAGACTATAATTTTAACAACTTTTTTATAAAATATTTATAGACTTTATAAAACCAATTTGAATAATCAATCAAATTATTTATTTGTTAATCTTTATAACTTTTTTAAAACTTGTAACTTTATAATTTGATTACTTATTTTCAATATTTAAAATTCATAATTACTTATAAAACTTTATAAGTATAATAAAATTCATTTTATAACTTTATAAGTTTTAATAAGTCTTTTCCATTTAGTTATTTGTTGTAGCATGATTAATAAAGTTTATAATTTTATGAAAAAGAATTATTTATAAATCAACAAGTTATTATAAGTTGTTTAAATGATAAATTGAATAAATCAATTTAAACTACACGTCTAATCTATATAATTCATTAATATAAATAAAATAAGTTAAATAAAGAAATTCATATCGTAAGATAGTTCGATTTTAGTTCGGGTTCGGGTTTATAACTTGAAAATGCCGGATGTTACAGATACTCAGACAATGTCTCATACCACTTCATGGGTGCCTGATGCAGCCCATAAAGAGCTTTGTCAAGTTTGCAGACATAATCAGGATGATCAGGGTCTACAAAACCAGGTGGCTGTTTGACATACACCTCTTCATCAATCACTCCATACACAAAAGCACACTTCACATCAAGCTGAAAGACCTTGAAGTTCTTGAATGCAGCAAATGCCAGAAATATCCTAACAGCTTCTAGTCTTGCTACGGGAGCAAAAGCATCAGTGTAGTCAATCCCTTCTTCTTGTGTGTATCCTTGAATAACTAGTCTAGCTTTGTTCTTGATGATAATGCCTCTCTCATCCTTCTTATTCCTAAACACCCATTTGGTTCCAATGGTAGTCTTCCCATGAGGAAGAGGACAAAGGTTCCAAACTTTTTGCCTTTTGAATTGAAGCAACTCCTGTTGCATAGCTTCAACCCAACTTCCATCCTTTAGAGCCTCACCAACTTTCTTTGGCTCTATCTGGGATAAGAAACAAGAGTGAAGGCAAACATTTGCTTCATGGGTTTGTCCTCTTGTTCTTACCCCTGTGACAACATCTCCAATGATGTTTGTGGTGGGGTGAGACTTGTGGATCCTAAGCTGAGGGATCACAGCAAGTTGCTGAAAAAGATCTGAATTTGAGAAATTTAGATCTGGCATAGATGTTTCACCCTGCACATCACCACACTTATCAAGATTGACTTGATCCAATGAGTGTGTGACATCATTGATGTTTTCATCTATGGTGTGGTTATTAGCATCAAGGAATTCTTGATCACTGTCACCACCACCATTGTTGTCTTCCACAATTAAGATATCTTTATCTGGTTGTGGAGCCTCTGAGCTGGAATTTGAAGGCATCCCAGATGTATCAGCTAAGTTTGTCATTGTAGTACTGATAGAAACCTCATTTGCAGAAGTGGTTCCAACTAGAGCTGAAGATGTATGAGTTGAAGGTCTTCTTAGCTCAAATCTTGGATCAGGATCACCTGTATTTAAATTTTCTGTAGATCCTGAAACATTCTTACAAGATTAGTTAAAACAGTTGGTAACTAAATCAAGATCAAATAGCCAATCAGGACCAGAACCAGCCACACAGGGTGTGTGTTCATTGAAGGTCACATTGGCTGACTCCTCCACAATTCTAGTTCTGAGATTGTATACTCTATAAGCCTTAGCCTGGGAAGAGTATCCAATGAAGTGTCTATCATCTGATTTCTCAGCAAATTTAGCAATTTGATCTTTGGTATTCAAGATGGTGCAAGGACATTCAAATGACTTGAGAAAACCAAAGAAAGGTTTTCTTTTGTGCCAAAGTTCATAAGGAGTCTTACCATGTGTCTTAACTACTAAAACTCTATTTTGCACATAGCAAGCAGTGTTTACTGCCTCCGCCCAGAAGGTGATGGGCAGTTTAGAGTCAGACAACATAGTTCTTGCAGCTTCAGTTAGTGTCCTGTTTCTCCTCTTAGCAACACCATTTTGCTGAGGAGTCTTGGGAGCACTATATTGTCTTGTAATACCTTTTTCATCAAAAAATGTATCAAGAGTTTGATTCTTGAATTCAGTCCCTTGATCGCATCTTATGGTTTTGACCTTGTGATCACTTTGATTCTCAATTTTTAAGATGAAACTCTTCAAAATCTCAGGGGTCTCATCCTTAGTTCTAAGAAAGAAAACCCAAGTGAATCTTGTAAAATCATCTGTGATCACTAAACAATAAGAGGTCCTTCCTAGACTTATTACACTGGTGGGGCCAAAGAGATCCATATGTAATAAGTGTAGGGGAGTAGTGATAGAGTTTCTTTCCTTAGGCTTGTGAGATACCTTATGTTGCTTCCCTTTCAGGCATGCAACACAATGATCATCACTTGTAAACTATTTCTTTGGCATTCCAGTTACCAAATTATTTTTAGTTAGTTTATTCATGTTCTTAAAGTTTACATGGCACATTCTTTTATGCCATAGGAAAGACTCATCACTATTTGCTTTAGACAGAAAGCATGAAACTTCTCCAGAGGGAGATGTTTCTTGCAAGTCCATCTTGTACATGTTCCCTTTTCTGGGGGCTTTGAGCAGGATGTGTTCATGAGGAATGACCACTCCAGGCTTGAGAACAATGCACTCATGCTCAGTAAAGAGCATGTTATGACTCTGATCACAAAATTAGGATACACTCAGAAGATTGTACCCAAGCTCCTTGACAAAGTTTACTTTTTTAATGCTGAGCTTACCATTTGTGACCTTGCCCCTTCCAGAAATGTAGCCACCTTTATCTCCTCCAAAAGCAACTGGTCCTCCATCAATCCTTTCAAAGTTATGGAGTAGTGACCTATTGCCTGTCATGTGCCTGGAACAGCCACTATCAATGATCCAAACATTCTTGTTTGTCTTGAGCTGTTCCTGCACAAAGAAAATGATTAGTTATATTTGGAAACCTAAGCTTTATTCGTCTTGGGCTCACTAAGTATAATAGAAGGTAATGCAACAGTAATAGATCCTGTGGCTGTGCTAGGAGGATCTTGAGCTGTTGTTGATAGAGAATTTTCAGTCACTTGGTCTTTCTTGGACTTCCACACCACCTTTGGAGTCTTGGACTTGACCTTCAAAACTTCAGAAGCTTTTGGGACTTCGGAAGTTTTGATGACTGAACCTTCAGAAGATTCTGCAGTCACTGCAGCAGACTTCAGTGCTTCGGAAGAGTTCCTTTCTTCCGAGACCAACTTCTCTTCCGAAGGTAATTTTCCATTTGCCTTCTTCTTAGATTTGGAGCTTCCGAAGGAAATAGATTTTCCTTCCGAAGCTTGAATCTTCTTGGAACTCTTTGAAATCTTTGTCTTGGTCATATGGATAGTACTTTTAGGATTGTATGGATAATCCTTAGCAATGTGAGAGTTACTTTCACACATGACACACACCATTTTCTTCTTCACAAGAGTCTTCTTATGAGAACAAGACTGTCTTTGGTCACATCCCTTCTCCACCTTCATCTTTGCAGATGCTGATGCAGTCCTTTTGGGCTGGGAACTGTTCTTGGAGTTTGATGGTCCAGGCTGTGCAGCAGTGGTACACAGCAGATCAGTCTTCTTCTTGGTACTGAGATGATTTCAACAAGAACCAGAACTCTTAGTTGAAGAGTTTTGGTTGATGTCTTCAGTCTTTACTACTTCAAACTCTGCAGAGATAAAAACTTGTTTCTGCTTAGAGTCAAAAGTAGCTTTGATCTCTTGAGCCTTCCTTGCTTTTCTTTTGCTCTTCCTGATCAAGTTCTTTCTCATTGACTTGGTCATCACAGTAATCTTCTTCTCCTTAGAAGGATAGTGGCCCTTCTTAGAATCCTCCTCTTCACTCTCATCAGAGGAATTCTTCACTATCTCTTCTCCATCCTCTTCACTTATAGGATCTATGAGAGGAAGCTCATCTTCACAAGTTCCACACTTAGGAGATCTTACAGACAAGATTGTGTGTGGAGGAGCTATCTCATTTGATCCCAGTCCCTGCCTATTTTGATAACACACCTAGTTGTGCAGGGATGAGGATATCATGTTCTTGAAGGTCTCTTATTCAAGAACACTCTTTTCTGTCCTGGCTTTGCTGATCACAAGCTCAGCCTGGCACTCAGTCAGCTTGGTTATGAGATCTTTGATTTGAGTCCTAAAATATGTATGCTCATGTTTTAAAACTAAAATGGTTTTCTCTAAGTCCTCTATCTTTAGTTTATAATCATTTTTAGACTTTCTAAAATCAGATTTTAAAATGTTTAAGGACTCAAGATCAGATCTCATCTCCAAGTTATAGGACCTGTATCTATTAACTTTAGCAATGCATTCAGGAGTACAGAGATGTTCCAACACCTTGGCTTCATCATGATCTGCCATTAGTGCTTGGTTTGGAGAAGCATGTTCCACCTGAAAGCTCCAGTCAAAGCCTCCTTCTTCAACAACAATAGCAACTTGTTGCTTTGGCTTCTCATTCTGGGGAGCTTTGTCAGTGTAGTTGGGTCTGGATTGTGTTTGGCTACCATTTGTTCTAGGTGCCTTACACTCTCTGGCAAAGTGGCTCATCAAGTAACAGTTGTAACACTTGACTTTGCCTTTGTCCAGGCCAAACTTTCCACTGGTTGCATTGCTTGGGAACTTCCTTCCAGTTCTCTTGTAGAACTTCTTGGCTCTGTGAGTGAGAAGAGCCATCTGCTGGACTATTTCCATGTATTCCAGATCATCTGGATGGATACAGTCCAGGTCTTCAAGAGTGAAAAGAGAGGTGCCACAGCTTTCATCAGAAGACACAAAAGCTTGAGAAGAGCTTGTCTTTTGGAATGAGCTTCCTTGAGTGTAGTTCTCCCTGGGTGTCTCTGGGAAGGTGATGAAAGGACCCTTTGGTGAATTGTCAGGGTAGCATATGAGATGATGTTGGGGTTCTATGCTATCCCTTTCAACCACGTGCAGGGCTGAACCCAATTGATTGTTGGAGTTACCAGATGAACCTTGCATGTTCATCTCCATCTGGTAGCCACTGAGAATCCCATATAACTCTGTCAGAGTAAGAGTTTTAGATTTTCAGTCCTCTTGATCACCACACAATAGTGTGTCCATTTCCTAGGAAGTTAGGACATGAACTTCCTTACAATGTCTCTATTCTCAAGAGAAACTCCTCCATCTACAAGGGTATCCACTATCTCAACATACCTGAAGTATTGCTGAGTCATGGTTTCACCTGTTTTGAAGGTGAAGTTTTCAAACTGCTGCTTTAGAAGATCCTTCTTGTTTTCCTTGGCTTCAGAGGAGCCTTCATACATCAGTTTTAGTGCATCCCACAATTGTTTAGCTGTTTTGCACTTCTTGAAACCTCTGTACACAGAGTTTGGAAGGGCAGTTTGAAGAGCTGTCATGGCTTTTCTGTCAATCTCTACTCTCTTCCTATCTTCATCAGAGTAGTTAGCCACATCTTTGGGGATCATACCAGCACCAGTAGCAGAAGGAGTGCTGGGTATGAAAGGTCCATTTTCAATAGACTCCCACATTCTTGAGTCTAGAGACCTGATGAAACCTTCTATTATCATGCACCAGGTATCAAAGTCATCAAGAGTGATCAGTGGGGACTTATTCATGGTTTTAGTTTCCATATCAGTCTTTGAAATGGCTGCCATTTGAAAGGTTTAGTATTTGTGTGTGTGTGAGGGATCTTAAGATGGTGAGATCTTATATCAAGAGCCTGAAATGCTCTGATTCCAAATGCAGGACCGGTGAAGGGTGGTCACTTACAACACAACAACACAAAGAGGAGATTAACCAAACTTAATCAAACAGTAAACTGGATTAACCACAAGTATGATACTAAGAACACAAGCAATAAGTAAGAGATAGAACAAGAGAACACAAGTGATTGGTTTTCAAGGATGCAGTATATTGCTTTCTCAAGTTCTATTACAAGTGTTACAAAGCATATGTGAAAGATACAAGAACAGGAAATACTTATACTACAACCTACAGCTGGCTATACATTGGAAGCCAGCTGGATACAATTGACTAGACACAAACAAAATCAATTGTAGAGTCAAAAGGCATATCTGCCTTTTGACTTGTGATTATGACATGCCATAGCTCACATCCTAATATATTACAAAAAGGATAAAAGTAAATAAAGTAGAAAGCATGGACTCAAGACCTCAATGTACAGTTACCAAAAGCATGGACCTTTCACCAACTCATGTAAGTTGGTGACTTTACAGAGTCGCAGTGGAAAGGTGGTCCAGCTTTATGGTAAAGTACATCAGATAAAGGCATATCTCTAAAAGTCTTCGGAAGAATCTGTCTTCACTCTTTGGCTTCGGAAGACTTTGTCTTTGATGCTTCGGAAGACTTCACTTTTGGCTTCGGAAGATATTGATCTTGGCTTCGGAAGATTTTACACTTAGAATATTTCTAGTGCATGGTGTAAAACTTCCGAAGCATTTCTACTTCAATTCTTTAGTGCATGCTTGCAAAGAGACTTTGGATGTTTTGGATGCATCAGACTTATAGGAATCCTTACAAACTTCACGTGTCGCATTATATAAAACTAACGAAGTTAACAAAAAGTTAGACAATGACTCTTATTAGTAACAAAATTAAAAATTAAGATTAATATTGGTCAAATTGTTAATTAGGATTAATACTAGCTAATAGTCAATAGTTTGGATTATTAAAATCTAATTCTATTATTTAAAATGTCATCTAGATGTTGGCAAAAATAAATACAGACAAAACTCTCTTGAAATCAAGTATACTATTTAACTAATAGCAATGATGTTTGCCACCCCAATTAATGCAAGATGTTGGCAAAAATGAATCCACTCAACCCTTTAAAGTTCGTTGAGGGTTTGCGAAATAAAGGTTTGACGTCCCCTTTAACTAGGTTGTAATAGCATTCATAGTGGATTCCTTATCTTTATTCATATAATTACATTAAAAATTACTATATTTTCTCTCTTCTTTTCAATTAAATAATACTTTTTATACATTTATCATTACTTTTTTCTCTCTTCTCAACTCACAACCACTTTAAAAAATATTAAAAAATTTATAAGGATTGAATAGTGATTCTTTAAATATGTCAATCAAGAATAACATTTTCTTTCTCATTCACCTACAACTCAAAATCATTCCATATAATATACCAAACGCACTCACATATTTTTAAAGATTCTACTGTGAATTCTCTAATGGTATTAACGTCCCAAACGTAATGACTTGGATACTTTTGGCTCCCTCACTAGGTTTTTTATTTTGGGTTTAAAGTCTAAATTTTTAAATAAATTATTTCAAGCCTAGTTTTCTAATATTTAATAGTTTAATTCTACTTTGATAAACCTATTTTCTCCCCCTACTCTGAAAAATCAGAATAGTTGCTCTTTATAAGAACAGGTCAATAGCATTTGAAAAGTGCCCGAGGTTTGTAGTTTGCCTTTGGGCCCATAATTGAATGAGTGGGCCTTTTGCCTATATCTAGTAATGCACAAATCGGGTTTTGGGCCGGACCCGGAACCGGGTTCAAACCGGGTTCGGTCCAGTTGGGTTTTTTTGTACCCGTGTATTGGTGAACCCGGGTATGAACCCGGGTCGGGTTCACTTGCGGGAAAACCCTACCCGCCATACCCGGGTAGGGTCGGGTCGGGTCCGGAACCGGGTCCAATACCGGGTTTAGTTTATTTTTTCTAGTTTTCTTTTTTTTTTGTCCAATACCGGGTTCAATATCGGGTCCAAAACCGGGTTCACTTCGGGTTTATACCGGGGTCGGGTTCGGGTCGGGTCGGGTCCGGGTCGGGTTTTAGAAATTCAAAAAAACCCCAAACCGGGTTGAAACCGCCGGTTTATTCCGGGTACGAACCGGGTACACCCGGTACCGGGTTGTACCCGGACCCGGGTCCGGGTCGGGTACGGCTGGTCGGGTCCGTACCCGGTTTTTTTGTGCAAGTCTACCTATATCTACTATCATGAACAAGCTTGGTTCCATTGGTAACCTATTTTCACCTTCTAATAAACAATTCAATAGAACGTTGATGCATTATTGCTAATAACTATCCAAAATTATAGGTGACTTTGGTTCCATTGGTAACCTTTTCTTTAGGGGTTACAAAAATGCAAATTCTTTCTTAACAAGTATTTATAAATAATAATTTAGACTTAAACTAACTATTGATTTTAGTATACACGTATTTTTTCTTTTGTTCATATTTTATTTCTCTTATAACAAAAAGAAAGAAGAAATGATTATTTGAAGAAGTTTAAAGGATTAAAGAGTGAAAAGTGGCAAAAGATATAAGAATATAAAGTTAAAAGGAGAAACATGTCTTAAGTTGAAGTGATTAAACTCAAGTAAGTAAAGAAGAAGAATAATGATTGGTGGGGTTGGATTAGAATCTAATGGTAATGGTGTTTGTTTGTTGTGAGTTTGGAAGAGAGGGGACATGATGGCCTCCATGTTTACATTTTACAAGCCTCAACTCCAACATTATCACTCCTTCTAAAAGATCACCAATCAATCTCTTGGAACTCACACCACATTACACATATCATATCTCTTTTGTACTCCTTTTGCTTTTTGCCAAATCCATGACACCATCTTTATGTCATCAACCCCCTTCATACTTTCACAAGGGTGTTTTTGTAACTTCCATTTGTCTTTTTATCTCCATGGATAGACTATTATTATAATAACTCATGTTCTAAGACACTTGCATTATTGTAATAGGGTGTTAGAAAATCATAAAGTTGTGACAAGTGAAAGTAGCATGTTTAAGTGTAATTTCCCCTACCAAACATAACAACATTAACATTCTTATTGTAATAACTATGTCTAACTTTAACATATTTGTTGCTATGCTAAAACCCTTTTTATTAAGAATAAATAAATCTGCTCTATAAAATATTATAAAAAAACCTCAACTTAAGTTTTCCTTAACCAATGATCCTTAGCCCAAATGATTGAGGAGAGTTAGCCCGAGAATTTATTAAAAATAAAAGAAGGTTTTGAGTTCAAGTCCCATTTGTTACAAAAAAAAAAAACAAAAAAAAAAAAGATTTGGTCAAGAAAGTTTCTTCACCTAATTTGAGTTTCCTTCTAAGGGTGATCTCAAGTCGGCATTGATAGAGACGCACTGATGTACGAGCTTTCTTTCGAGGACCGTGTCAAACTAGTGTTCAAAGTTTCGGACTAGAGTAATAGATATGATTGGGCGGACCAGTAGCCTGTCAGTGATCCAATTAATCGTTAGTTTTCCTTAAATGAAACCTTATTGAATTCTGCTTGACTTGTCTTGGTTCGTTAACACATAGCTTGATATAATAACTCACACCATAGACACTCTGTTGCGATGATAAGTTGTCATCAAAACCATAAATCCACAAGTTAAAAGAGTCTTATCATAATTTTAATCCCTTTAAACAACAAACGACACGGTATTATTAATACAATTAATATAAATAAATTTAAAAGGTTGTGATAACATAAATTAGAAACAACAAAAATAAAGGGATTACTCGTGTAATTAACTTCCTCAAACAATGATATGAAAAGTTCAACTTCAGAGGACATTATATTAAAGGGTAACTTTACAGAATAGCAACTAAATTTTAAAAATATTCTAATCAGGTCACTCAAGTTTAAAAAGTGTTTCAGTTAAGTTATTAAGTTTTTATGTTTTACTTGAATGATGTGTTTTATTGTAATTTTTAGCATGTTTTTTTTTTCAATTAAGAACTTTTATTTCTTTTTTATTTATGTTGATGTGGAGTGGAGATGTGAATTTAGGTGTAATTTATTTTTTAATAGAATTAACATGTTTTATTTTTTTAAATATAGTTACCTATATTGGAAATCTCGACCCTCACATGTTTTCATCCGTTTCCTTCTTGAAACCAAAAAATCCGATCATGACCCTATTTGATGGTTTAATGATACAGTTTGAGCAAAATATGCATAAGTAACATAACTGAAACACTTTTAAAATTTGATTAGATCATTCTATAAATATTTTTCTTATTTTAAACACTTAATTACTGTTTGATTAAAGACCCTTTTAGGTAGATTAGTGACACATGATACGTAAGTTTTATATATATAATGAATAATGAATAATAATTTTAAAAAAAATTTAAACAAGAGAAGGGGGAGTGAAATTGGAAATGGAAAACATAATAATAAGGTGAAATGTAAATGAGATAGTGGAGATGATGAAGCTTGCGTGGAGCAATCGAGTGAGATTCCAAGGCACGAGTACAATGATGTGGCGTGTAACCCCTTCCCAACCATCTTCAATTTCAAACTATACATATATTTCGCTTTCAATAAATATTATTAGAGTTTAATTTTTATATTAATAATTTTATCTTTATTAATTAGTTTTAATCTTTATTAATTACTTTTAATGTATGAATCATTGTTATTAGCCTTGTATTATCATTTTTAATTAAAAAGTGAATTATCAAAAAGTTAAATAAGTTACACATTTATCATCCTTTCAACCCTTTTTATAGAGAAATTTCACACCTTGTATAGCAAATGGTTGTTAATAAATTTAGAAAGTATAATAAATAATCTCAACTATTAATCTTTTTAATAATAGTTAAAATCAAATTATAGGAAAAAAGTGTGTGTCATTGAAAAATATTTTTTTTGATTCTGATTAGAATTAAATATTAACTAGTATTAAACCCACTGCGTTGCCTTGGGGGCGTAAAATCATGCCAAACAACACCAATGTCACACACCATCGCCAACAACCACCAACCAAAAAAACTCGTATTAAAGAATAAAAACAAAAAAGTATAAACCTAATGGAAAATAGACATAAAAAGTTGAACCACGCATGTGAAACATAAAATATTACCAATAATAACTAAGGCGATATAGCACCCGCCTTGTGACAGGGCCATTAAATGGGAAAAGATATACGTACAAACATTGAAACCACACGCGCACGTTGTGACGTGCTAACTCGTAAAATTTAGAACGAAACGTAAAAGGGAAAAAATTGTACAAAATAAAAAATACAGGGGACCAAAGTTGAAAGTAAAAAACTATAGGGGTTAAATTGTAAGGTAAAAGTATTAGAGTTAAAAGTTAAAAAAAACACAACAATGGGTACAATCCACTAAACTTAAAGTACAAACCATGAAGCATAAAAAAGTTGATATTTAGTAATATAGATAATATAATTAATTTTACTCATAGTTTATTTTTCTCTTATAACTTTTAAAATATAACGCTTTATAAAATTTCAATTATACCATTAGGACATGCTTATTTTATCTATGCATCGACGTATATTTTTTTCAAAATGGATTCGATTTAAATTTGCGTCGAACGTTGGATATAAAATTTGATCCGAATCAGTTTGAATAAAATTTACGTAAATAAAAATACCACGTCACAATGGTATGTTGGAAATTTTATAAAACATTATATCTATTAAAAGTTATAAGAAAAAAAACAAAATATGTGTAAAATTAATTGTATAAATATTAAATTCAAAAATGAAACTTACGGAAGTTTGTATGGACGTTTGTGCAGAGACGAGCGCCTCTTCTTCGGAGTCGGACGACTTCATTTTAGAGGCGGACGACTCTATTTTACAGGCGGTGGTGCTTGTGTTAACTATGTGTCTGATTTTTTAGTGGGCCCAGGAGCCTACGTTTGTTTTTAAAGGTATCGGCGCTTGCATCTGTCTTTAAAGGTATCGGTGTCTTATCCGAAGGGAAGATTTGAGAAGAAATTGTTGTAGAGGATATTTTGATGAAATTGTATAAAAATGGATAATATGATAATTTTTCTTTCTAAAAATTTATTGAGTTTTGCTGGACTACTAACCCAAATTGCTTATATATATATTTTGAATGGCTAATAAGATCATAAAACAAGTCACTAACTCAACAAATAATTTTTAATTACTTGAGTACGAAACTTTGGGATAGTAGGCTAGCGACATCCCCGAAAGAAAGCTCGTATATCAACGCATCTCCATCAGTTTTGAACATGAGAGCACTTTTAAAAGAAACTCACCTTAAGTGAGAAAACAATTTGGCACAACCTAAACTTTTTTTCTTTTATCACCGGTGGGACTTGAAGCCCATATCTACTCTATTTCAATGAAGCCTTAAAGTATCTTAACTTAATCACTTGAACTGAGGATCATTGATACCCAAGTAGCATTGTTTTGAAAAACGGATCTAATTGGCCTGTCCGATCGGTTGGACTGAAAACCAGACTCCAATTCAGTCCGACTCGATGGTTAAATTGTTTTGACGTTGAATCAATGGTCAGACTAGTTGAACCAGGGGACAGTTTACTGTCCAAACTGATAATAAATGGTTGAGTTATACAAACACCCATTTATGTTATTGAGACACCCTATTGTCTCTATCTCTCTCCATGTATCTATATGTATGTATAGAAAGATATAGAGATGATAAAATAAATTGAATGTATTAATAACATACCTCTAATATAAAGATGGTTAAATAGGTTATATAATAATAATCATATATATAGAAATAGTATCAAGTAGAGATGGGAAAAAGAGAGAATATATAGAAAGGGGGAAGGGCTCGAGGAGGGGGGAAGAATGAAGTGGGATTGGTGGTGTCGGGAAGCATGACCATGAACTTGAATCTCACTAACATGTCATGTCTTGTTGCTCTCATATTTCCCCAATTGCCACCTCTTCACAATCATTCTCACACTACCCCCATCATCTATTTACCCCATCTTCTAAACTAATTATTATTATATTAAATGCTTTTCTTTCAAAACTAATATACCTTACGATGTTTGTTTTTAAGGTTTTTTATTTTAGAAAAACTGTTTTAAATACTCTTATTTATTACTTCTACTTGCACTTTGTTGGATTTTAAACACTCAACCTGTTGAATTAACATCAAGAGACCTTATTATTAGGATACAAATACCGATTTTAAGGATTTGTTATTTTATGCAACTTGGGGATTCAATAGTTCTAATATTTGCTTTCGTTTATTAGTTGTTTTATAAATTTATAGATGTCATTTTATTTGTTTTATGTAATTTATATAATTATAGAAGTTACCTGTTTTTTCCTAAGCTTTTAAATAATAATTATTTTGGTTGCTTATAAACTATGTATATGGTTTTTGTTTAATCTTTTAATCTAATTCTATTGTTTTTACTGTTTTATTTAGTTTTTGTTTTTACTATTCTATTATTTATATTACTTTCTCAAGATGTGGCAAATGCAATTACGTTAACTAGAAATGACACTAAATGTAATTAAAGAGCTAGAAATTATTAATCCATTTGTTTAAAATTACTCGAATTACTCTTCTAACTACTTCATTTTTTATAATAATATTAAAACATTTAGAAAAATTAAAAACTGTAGATAAAACGCAGATGGATCGGTCATCTAGATCGGACCCTGACCATATGAAAATCCTTTTTTGGTGTTTAACCATCTATTAAAAATTTTTATATTAGCAAATCTATGTTAAAATATATTACACTTATAAAATAATTACTAGATAAGAAAGATTGTAATTACTTATTAACATTATCATGTAAGAAGCTTTATGATCTGGCTATCTATCTAATTAATTAATTATATATATTAAAATACTAGGTTGACATGCTACGTATGCAATTGGCATGCAATGTGAAGTTTTTTAATACAACATTCAATATAGTTAATATTAAAATAAAAATATTATTGTTTTTGTCGGATAGTAGCATGTTTCTTTCTTCTCGGAGTATATAAAGTATTATTATTTACGGTACCCAACCGAAATCTTTTAACACCATTTTCTATATAGATTACAATCTTGCCCTATTTATTTAAAAAAGTTTGTAACTTCAAAATAGAGTTAATTACAAGGCGTGGTCATGATGGAATGCCTGTATTACGTTTATGGTTTTAAACCTTAAAAATCATTTACATAATTTCTAAATCTACACTGAATCGTAACATCTATAGTTCTTGACATACAATTACGTTAAAATATTAGTTAGATTTTAAAAGACCAAAATATTCTTATGTTAAAACAACAAATAACATAATAATGGGACCTGCTTAATATTAAATCTATACATAGTAAAAATATAATTTCAAATAAATGATTCTCACTGCGTCATTCTTCAACCCAGTGTTGTTGGACCGGATCAGACGGTCCAACCGGTCCGACCCTAGCCGGTCCGCTTCGCATCGAATCGTTTTATGCCGATCAAACCGGTCGGTTCGTCCCGAATCAGTGGTGGACCGGGAAACCGGACCGGTTGGAACCGGATTTGATTTTTTTAATGGGTAAAAACGGGTGTTGAACCATAAATTAGTGTGTTAAATATACAAATATAGTTAAGTTTTATATATAACTATAAAATACATATATAAATTACTTATATTTAATTATATATATATATATATATATTATATATATATATATATAAACTATATATATATATATATAATATACTATATATATAATTATGACGTCATCCGGTTTTTAAATCTGGTCCGACCACCAAACCAGTAAGGCGTCCGGTTCGACGTCCAATCCGGTTCTGAAAACATTGCTTCAACCTCTTTCTTGGTTTCTATCAAACTTTCACCGCTTTACCAAACATCCACCCTTTTACGTCGGCAACCGGCACCTTATCAATATCTCGTCATCGATGGCATCATCATCACAAACACTGCTTCTTCACGCTTCTAGCACCACTACAATCACTCTTGGTTGTTAATTAATGAACTAAAGGGGCGTTTGCTATGCAGGAATTCATTGGAATTTGAATTCCATAGGCCATTGTGTTTGGTTGGTAGGAATTCGTTTTAATTAGAATTTGAATTCCATTATTAACGTGTTCGGTTGCGAAAAAAATTGTAATTGGAATTGTAATTAATTCCCTAAAATTTCTTCAAGTGAAAGATTTCAAAATCATTCCAAATTTTAAAAAAATTTCAAATTCCACTGACCCCCGCCTTTGCCACCGACCACCACCATCCCCGCTCACCGCCAATCGACACTATAGACCGACCTTGCTGACCGTCACCAATGCCCCCACCCGTCGCCGACCGCAAAGCTGACGCCAACGACCGCTGCCGACCCCGACTGCCGCCGCCGACCTCGACTATCGACCGCCGCCGACCGCCGATCCCGATCACCGACCACCGCCGTCGCCCGATCGCCGGTTGCCGACGACCCCGACGACCATTTTCGCCCCGCCGCCACCCCCGACTGTCGACGCTTGCCACCTCCAACCGCTGCCGCCACCGAACACCACCTCCGACTACAATTCCTTCCAATTCCAATTCCAACAAATTTCACAAACCAAGCGCCCCCTAACTTTCTTCAATTCCAACACAAGATCTGGTATGATGATGTGCATGGACTACCAGGGACTAAATAAGCTCATGGTAAAAAAACAAGTACCTATTTTACATAGGATTAGTTACTTGTTTAACCAGCTACAAAGAGCCAGTTGGTTCTCCAATATTGATCTCAAGGTTCGATTATGATCAGAGGCGCCTCAACGCGTATTGAAGCTTAAAGTGCATTATGAAGTTGGAGTATTTTATTGTGAAAGAATTAAATCATTCTTTTTATGTTATATATAAAAATCATAAAGCATCTATCTCAGGCACAAATCAATATATGTGACCATGTTATCTTCCTATCAAAATTTTCTTTTCTCAATGACGTTTTCTTACGTCTGACAAGAATATCATAAATAAACCTTTAATCATTTTGTTATCTTTTTTTATTTCTCTCTAAAACACACAAATATTGATTGGATTATCACATTTATTTTCAGCTTAACATATAGTTAAAAGTAGTTTTTTGTTTCAATTTTGGGGTCTTAAAATTTAGGGGCCTAAAGCGATTGTTTACTTGTTTGTGGTGTAACGACACCCCTGGTTATAATCATCAGCTAAAGGTAAGAGGGCTAGATATACTTAAGACTGTATTTTGTACATGTTATAGACATTACAAGTTCCTCATAGTCTTATTTCATCTAACAACTACTTCCTAAGATTTATAAACCTAATAATTAGGTATGTCAGCCAATGTTGGACCGATAAGTTATCATGTTTATTGACGACAACCTAACCTAATCTAAGAATGGAGGCTATCATGCTTGTCACATACAAGAAATTTTAGAGATGTTGCGAGAAGAAAAACTATATGCTAAGTTATCCAAATATGTCTTTTGGCTACATTTCCTTGGTTAGAATTTGTAGCTTCTTAGGTATATTAGGTTATTACAAGAGATATACCAAAGACTTTTTAGGGATAGCATCATCCTTAACCAAGCTAATAAAGAAGAAAGTAAAGTTCGAGTGTGGTACTAATCAGAAAATACTTTTCAAAAATCAAATAAAAGATTAGCTCAAGCTCTGGTGTTGACTCTACCAAATGGTAATAATGACTTGGTGGTCTATTTTGATACTTCATATCCAGGGTTAGATGTGTTTTTATGCAATGGAGGTAAGGTAATATCTTATTCTTCACGTTAGTTATAACATCATGAGGCTAATTATTCTACCTATGACTTGGAGCTTGTAGTTGTGGTATTCATAATGAAAATATGGACACACTACTTGTATGGGTTAAATGCACTATCTACATGGACCACAAATGCCTAAAATTTTCCTTCAAACATAATAACATACTTAAACATGAGGTAGAGACAATGGTTTGAACTGAGAAAAGACTATGACTATCATATCTTTTATCATCCTAGAAAAGCTAATGTTGTAATCCTTGCTCTAAGTCATAAGGAAATGAATGAATTATGTGAGTTAAAGTTCATTAGTTAATTGTAACTCCATGCTTCATAGAGCAAATTAGCAACACTCAAAGGGATGCTCTTAAAGCAGATAAGATTAAAAAATGAATGGATGATACGTTAAATTGGAAATCTAGTAGATAACAAATATGGTGTTAGCAACAGGTTGATTGTATGTGGATTCCTAATTAAGGGGAACTCCAGGTTAAAATATTGGATGAAACTCATAGGTCTCGATACCCCATTCAATTGGGTGCCACTAAGATGTATCATGACTTGAAAAAATATTATTAGTGGCCTGGAATGAAGTAAGAAAATGCTTAATATGTGAAGCGTTTAACATGTTTGCAAGTCAAAGCTGAGCACAAAGACCATATAGAGAGATCTAGCCATTATATGTACCTGATATAAAATTATAAATGGGAAAACACAACCACGAATTTCATAATCAAGAAACCCTATTATGGCTAAACATTATGGGACAATCTAGGTATTTATAAATAGGGCTAGCTCTGAGAATTCCCAAGAGACACTAGCCTAGGGCGAGAACAATAATTTGCTTCCATATAATACAACTATAAAAAAAGTTTAAAAAAGTAACTTGTACATATAAAATTATAATACAAATATAAATTTTATAAATGTAGATAAAACGAAAATATTGTAGTAAAGTTATCTAATTTACTTACTTAAGCAAATAGGATGCACTCCTAGTATTTTTAAAAGCAAAGTACTCGATCACGTTTTCATAATTTATGCTCTCCAATATATTGTTTTCAATAGTTATCATATAATATATAATATGGATTCTGTAAACTAAAACAGGTCATGCACACCACACACACATATATATAACTAATTTATTTTATATATAATATAGTTTTCTTTAAAAAAATATAGGCCCGCTTAAGTTATCGGGCCTTGGGTGATCGCCCGCCTTTGCGCCTCCTAAGGGCCGACCTTAATTATGAACCATTTGAATGAAAGTGTTCACTTCTTGTTAACTTGAGAGAATCACACATCTGAAAGGTTAGTGAAACTATTCATCAAAGAGATCATTGCAAGTATGATGTATCGGTGTCAAGTGTTTTCGTTAGAAACATATAATTTATGTTTATATATTACAAGAGGTTTCATGCTGAAATGGGACATAATTGCTCAGTACAACATATCATCCTCAAACTAATGATCATTCAGAAAGGAACATCCAAACATTCAAGGATATGGTTCTGTAAGGCCCCGTTCCCGGGACGCTTACAGCTGGTCGATCATCGCACAAAAACATACATTTCTATTTATCTTACATAAACATTGCAGCGGAAACATTCAAAAATAACATTTCATTTCATTATAAAAGATTTTGCAAAATAATACATCGTCAACCAGTTACAAAATACATTGTTGCATTACACCAAAAAAGCCTTATATAAATGAAGGCCATCCAAAAGAGCTGAGTAGCCGCTCCGTGCCATCCTCAGCAACTATCACCTGCCAACTGGAAACACATAAAAGTCAGCGTTGCTGAGTGAGTTCTAGTTTATAATAAAAAATACTTTACTTTCATTAAAAACCGTTTGTTACTTTTGCATGATCACACATCATACTTACACATAGATAATATCGTTATTATCTTCATCATTCATTCATACTTTAACTTTTACATTCTTTCATCATTACATCTTTTCCTTTCCATCAAACCATAAACCTTACCCTTCTGTTCATGGTACTGGACCTAGGCCTATCATAGACCTTCTATAATGGTGCATCACACCTCATGGCCACATCACCTAAGGTAAAGTTTAGGTGTACCATTGCCATATGCAATACCTTTCTGTTCATGGTTCTGGACCTAGGCCTATCATAGACCTTCTATAACGGTGCACCGCACCTCATGGTCACAGTACCTAAGGTATGCAGCAATGGTTCTATACAAATGGTCAATCACAAAGAAAGACCCCGATGTGCATCCTCCCGGGGTAGCGAACCCACACACCATTGGGCTAACACCTTTTAATGGTGTGTCCCGACACACAAGGCTTGCAAGACTTTCTTTACTTTCATCATTTATTAATGCATGCATTCATCATGTTCCTCTTTTAATTATCTTTCACTTTACGTTACATGATACTTTCAATTCATTCATTAACATAACACGTAAAACCACAGGAAAGATAAACATTCATCATAATCGGGAACATCATACATACATAACATACATCATGCATAAATATGCAACATCATCATCATCATACCCAACATACCCCTAAGGTCTCAACAGTCATCTTACATGAACTTACGGGAATTACCACATCAAAACTTACATCTGCACTTTCCCCCGAAAGTCAGTAATTAACTACACATTTCCCCGGGTACAACAGTCCTACTTGGGCGTATGGACACCCTTCAGTCGCATGGCCTCCAGGCGACTGAACATCATGTGAATGGACCAATGCGGATGAACACCTATGCGGATGAACACCCAGTCGTGCGAATGGACCTCATGCGGATGAACAACCAAACGAATGAACACCCATGCGAATGACCTCATGCGGATGGACTCAATGCGGATGAATCCTATGCGAATGGAGTTAATGCGAATGGACCTCATGCCGATGAAACTAATGCGGATGTGCACCTATGCGACTGGGCCCTCAGTCGCATGACTCCACATGCGACTGGCCCCCAATCATACGAATGAATCCTCAATCGTGCGAATGCACACTCAATAGTGTGAATGAACCCCAATCGCACCTCAATCGGCCGTATGGCCTCCATTCGGCCGCCTAGCCCTAGCTGATGCAGAATGGAGTTCATCACGAACCCAATCTGCCATTTTCGACCTCCAAGCTCATCCAAACCCATTCTAAGCCTAAATCAACCATCCTAATCCTTAGGAATGCATACCACAAAAACCATTCAAGCACACACAAGCCCGAAAACAAACTCCAAACGCATCACACGCAAACACATACAAATGGGTCAAACACACACATACAAAAATGGGTTTTCTAAGTGTTCCAGCCCCAAAATCGTTTGAAAACATGTAAATGAGGGGTCCTAGAACTCACACAAACGACCACAACGAGAAGAGCTTTGATTGGACTCGCTACACGACGATTTGGCACTCTAGAATCCACCCGAACCAACTTTTCTCTCTTTTTCTCTCTTCTTTCTCTCTATTGCTGAATTTTTGGGTGTGGGAGAGGGTAAGGGCTGCCCTCTCCCTTCAAATACCTCCACTCACCCAACTTTCTCTCGTTGGCGAGTTTGGTCCCTCGACTTTGGACTTTATTTCTTTTCTTCTTTCGTCGGCTTCAAAATAAATAACCGGGTGTTACAGGTTCGTGTTTGCCTTATTGACTTTGGAGAAGTTGGGATAACCACCTATTGTTAGCGTAAATTCTTCTATACAAACATTATCATATAAACATAGGTATGCCTATGTATAAATGCTACATGGGAGAACATGTAAAACAACTATTTGTTGGGGTGATATTAGACAAAAGTAATCACGGAATTTGGAAGTCGTTATACTTACAATGTAAAAGCTTAATAAGACCAGCCTATATGAAAGCTGCCAAGCATAGACATAAATCATAAGTAGATAAGTGGCATAGACGAACAAAGTTTAATGTGAACGATAAAATTATGTTAAAGGTATGTCCATGCAAGGTACGTAACATCTAATTTTGCTAGCAAGGCAAGTTAAGTGCAAGTATTGTTGGACACCATGTTGTAACCATTGCTTATAATTTGGAATTGCAGATGAACTAAGGGGCTGTTTGGCAACTTCTGAATGATTAAGTGCTGAACCAATAAGAGGTCTGAACCATTAAGTGCTGAACCATTAAGAGGTCTGAACCATTAAGAGCTAGTATATCGTTTAACTATTCAAATACAAATGTCTGACCAATTCAGATAAGATGTCTTAACCATTCAACATTAGACCTCTTAACCATTCAACACTAGTATAATGCTTAACCATTCAGAGGCAAATAGCTGAAACATTCAGACATTTGCTCACGAAACAAACAGTCTGAACCATTAAGTGCTGAACCATTTAGGTGCTGTTTGTTTTTTCTGTAGAAAAACATCTGCAGTCTGCTGACCACATCTACAGCAAAAGAGGTGGACAAATGTCTACAGCCTGCAAGAAAAAGACTGTTTGTTTTTTTAACATCTGCAGAAATGCTGAAATATTCTGTAATTAAACTAAACCTATTTTTTAAACTTTAAAAATAACTTTAACATTAATATATAAATATAAGTCATACAAATACATTAAAATATAAATAAAAGTCATAGAACACTGCAATAATATTCATAAAAGCATACAAATACATTTTTAACATAATGATGCATGTGTTTAGTTTGCAAAATTGGAGAAAAATGATCTTGATAACACTACGTTTGACATCAAAAACCAAAAATCTGGCCCTTTCTCTTGAAGAGGGGTTTATAACATACAGATAAACAACACTATATTCGATGTTATAACTAGTGCAAGCATAATTGTACTGTTATATGGATCTACCACTTCACATCAAATGCCAAAAGGAAAAAACAATAAACCAAAATAATGAAATCCCAATTGTTTGAAACAAATGTGAAGCATAATTTTCAGAAACCCAGACCTAATTAAGTTGAAAGCCAATTACTCAACAATAAAACTGAACTAATGCATAATCAATTTAGTAAAATCAAGCAATTGAAAATTATGAAGAGTGAGTGTAAGTACTAAAAAAAGGAATGAAAAATTAAAACTTGCTGATAGGGGGTGTAGAGCAAAAGAGCAACGTCATTGGAGAATTTGGAGGTGACCTCTTTAGAAGATGAATTGGGGGAGCCACCGAATCCGACGTAAGCAACGGCAACGTAGAAACAATCAGGGTAAAGGAGAAGAGGTTGGTTGGAGGGCGGCGACGGGAGGGATGAGGCGGAGCGGGGCGGCCGGTCGGAGGGCAGTGGTGTGGGCGGCGGCGGCCGGAGACGGGTCTGCAGTAAGGAGAGGAGAGGAGAGGAGGGTGGGTTGAACACAAATGAGAAGAAAAGTCTGAAAGGGCTGGGGGTAAAGGAAAAGAGGTTGAGAAGACTTGAGAAGTGGTAACACCACATCTTCTTCATGCAGACGTGAGGAAGACATTTTTAAATGAAACGTCTTTAAAAAAACAAACAGTCTGCGCACTAAAAAGCTCTTTGCGCATCTGCGTGCGCGCAGATGAAGAGGTGGGGAAGAGCTTTTGCCCAAAAAACAAACACTACCTTAGACATCTGAACCATTAAGAGGTTGATTAAGAGGCTGTCAAACAGCCCCTAAGTGTGCTCCGTTCTACCTTTCATTTGCCATGTATACATAAATGTTTAGCATACATAGGTGCTCACGTACCAATAATTAATATTGAGGTAGACAAAAAGTTGAACCATGCTATGAGCTAGTAGAAATACTGGATTGAAAGGAGAACAACTTTCACATCCTAAATTTTTCTTTATCCTTATGATTATATTAAAAATCACTATTTTTTCTTTATTTTTAATTAAAAATATCTTTATCATTATCTTTTCTCTCTCATACACCTCACAACCACTTTCATTCAAAAATAAAAAAAATTATAAGCATTGACAATGTTTTTTCAAATATACATGAACGTCTATATTTTCGCGCACAACCAGTCTTCCGCACCATTTCATCATTCAGAGATTTCACTTCACAAAATTTTAAGGAACATGATGCGGATGCTCAAGTGGGTAAAAATAGTCATTAAACAAGCAAAGGTTCAATGAAAATCAAGAAGGATTAAAATCAACATGGGAATTTGAAGAATAAATGAAAGAACATTACCCACATATATTCATCTTGTAACGGGTTTTGAGGACGAAACCTATTGTAAGAAGGATAAAGATGTAAGATCCTAAGTTTTAGGTAACTTTGAATTTACCACTTTGGTGCCAAGTTGTAAAAAATTGAAACTTATATTTGAAAGATTTAGGGTGAAAGTGTAGCTAAGCAACGTTGGGTGTAATATGTGGAATTAACCCTAATTCTTGATAAGACTCGACCAATGTTGTTTCTTTTCTTCCCCTTGGTACTCGATGAACACAAAGTAGAGGCAAGAAGCCACCATTGATCGATTTTGGTGCAATTAAGATTAGGATTTGTCTATTTTTGTTTGTTTAATAATGAATCTTCAAACACTTTGGATTTTGTTCATGATTTAATTGAACTAGGGTGTTTCGAGCGGGTCGATTTTTTTAGGGTTGAACATCACTTTCCACTAGGTTGTGAAATTAGGCATTTTACCATTCAAGGTGAATTTAAATTCCCCTTCTTAATTGTTTTTAGGCTGGTATACCATTCCTAATCAAAATGATTACAGTTTATGTTTAAATAATGTGTTTTTGATGTTTAAAATCTAACCATAAGATTGTCCATATAGAAAGCCTACATAAAATTGCCGTCGTTCATAAAAATTGATGAGTATTTGAGTTTGCTGTTATAAAATAAGACATCAACAACCCTTCATAACCACTATATAGTGTCATCAAATTCTTTAACACATTTCCACTCCAAGCATCACACTTTGTCTCTTTTTTAAAAAAGAAAAAAAGATTATTGTGTCTAAAGTTTACATAGGTTAAAAGTTACAACATTTCCCTTTCCAAGTACATTTTCTTGTCTAGTTGATGAACCTAGTTAGTGACATAGCATTAGCAAACACAATTGAACCATTGCCACTTTATCTTTATTAAGCACAAGCTAGAATCTTGTACTCATTATGCTCTCAATTATACCTCTTGGTTGCCTAACCCCGCATGCTCTTTCCCCCACCCTTAATTTCTCTCTCCTCTCCATCAACCACACCCCTATATAACACTCCCCTATCCCCACCCCTCTATTCAATTCCCAATCCCCAACTCCCCACTCCAACACTCAAAACTCACAATCTTTCTTCAATACTCACTATCTTTAACCACTTCAATGGCTGTTTCTGGCTTTGAAGGCTTTTGAAAAACGCCTAGAGCTTCAATTCTCCAGCTTTAACCTGTGATCGGCATCGGTCTTCGCGCTCTCGACTTCAAGTCACTTGAACTAATTCTTCACCAAGTGCAATGCACTGTGGTCTCTGCACTTGGTAACCAACACTTTGATTCATATGTACTGTCTGAATCTTCACTCTTTGTTTACCCTACAAAGATCATCAAAACATGTGGCACCACACAACTCTTGAAGTCGATTCAACCCTTCATCAACATGCTCAAACCCTTGATCTTAACGTGGTATCAGTGCGGTATACACGTGGTAGCTTCATCTTCCTGAAGCTCAACCATATCCTCACACAAGCTTCCATCAAGAAGTTGAGTATTTGGAGAATAATATACCTGAAAGCCTTTGTTACAGAAAAGCTTGTGTGATCCCATCAAAACTCACATCTCACTCATGGCATGTGTTTTCCGCCGGAGTTAACGAATATTCCGGCGAGATTCCGTTCACCGTTGAGGTTTGCATGACGGAGCTGGACCAAACCCTAGCCCGGAAGTTTTTCCGGCATCCGAACGATGCAAAAACCGGCGATTCAGCTGGAAGAGAGATGACAGGGTTAACAGGTATTGACCGCATAAACCCTAATGCAAAAATATGTGATTTTGCGTTTGACCCTTGTGGATACTCGATGAACGGGCTCGACGGCGACTGTTATTCAACAATTCACGTGACCCCGGAAGACGGGTTCAGCTACGCGAGCTTCGAGTGCCTCGGGACGACGTACAGCGACATAGCGGAGATGGTGAAGAGGGCGGTGAAGGTCTTCGGGCCCACGACGGTGTCCGTTGCCACCACGAGCGCCGGTGAGGACGTGTGCATGAGGATCAAGGGTGCGGTGGAGCAATTGGGGATGAGCTGCCGGAGTTGCAGCATGGATATTATTCCGGCGGCCGGAGCGGTGGTGTTTCAGACGTTTACAAGTCGCCGGAGAACATAATAATAATAAAATAAAATTATAGAAATGATGAAGATGAGGGTGCATGGGAGATGACTATAGGGATGATGTTATGATGTTGCATGAGTGATACCAATGTGCATGTCATAGGATGGTGGTTGACTTGTGTAAAGAGATTATTAAAAAGAAAGAAAGAAAAAAATTAGAGAAGTGAGAGAGATATGGCAAAAGAAAATGAGGGGATGGTGGTATGTGTTCATTTAGATAATGATAATGTACCCCACTTTGGTTTGTCACGCTTAGGATTTTGAGGAATATTGTGTTTTCTAGTGGAAAATTAATATTTGGTTCTTTATAATATTCTTTTAGTGATGGAAAATGGTTTTGCTTTTTGGTTAATTTGCGTTTCACATGTTTGAATCTATAAAGGTATAAGTGAGAGATGTTTGATTAAATTTTTATCGGTACGGTCTTGGGTTATGCTTTGAATTTTATCGGTTTAAAGAGCATTTTTACGTGGTTGGTCGCGTTAAGATCAAAAATACATGTGATAATAATCCGAGAAGGGTATATCCGGATTCAACCAATGCTTAAACACCCACGAAGAACTTCGATATGTCTGTTGTAATAACATCTAAACATATATGATGTTATCCTTTGAAAATGCATAATCACTTGTGTGCATGTGAACTTTTATAATGATAACAATGGTTATACATTTCTGTTTAACTAGAAAAGTTAACGTCAATTATCTTATTTATTTATTTAACCAAAACACAACAACACCATGAAGTAATTAAATAAGTTAAAATATTTTTTTAATACACTTATATTAATTAATAAATATTATCATGGGTCAAAAACTATAAAGTTTTGACTGTGATTTTTTTAATTCTAGTTGTCTCTAAAAACAACAACATTCATTATAAACGGTCTTTACAAATTGAACTTGCTAATTCACTCATGTTGATTCTTGATTATAATATAAACAATCAAATATTTGTTTAACCAATTATTGATTGGCACGTTGACAAAGAATGGACTTCACACAATGAGTTCATATATAATTAATATCAACTAATTACGCATGCATCTATATGCACGAGGGTGACAACATATAGGCGGCACTCATATTATTTATATTCATACAACTTTTCATTGCGCCCTATTAAAATGATAATTAATCGTGATTTATTTATGTCTTTATAACAATCTTATTAATAGGGTTCAAAAGACCACAAACCAAAAAATACCAAAAGCCAAATCATACACGTAAAAAAAAAACCAAATTGTGAATTCGGTTTATAACTATATCAGAATTATGAATTTGGTTTTCGATTCGGTTAACACTTACACAATATCTTGCTCGTTCAGTTTGATTATACAAGTAAACCAAATATTAAGCGGTTTAATCGGATAACTGAACCGAATAAAACAAATAATCGGTTTAAAAGAATTGATTTCATTTCGATAATTAGGCCTACTTTTAATTCAGTTAGATTGGTTAATATTTAGACATATTAAAATTTAATAACTGAATAAACCTTTAAATGAATCATTAACATCTTAAAGGGCCGTTTTGTTCATGAAATTTGTTGGAAATATAATTTGAATTTTAATTCGAAGGAATTGTATTTGGAATTCATTATTTTCCAAAGGATTTGAAATTAAAGGAATTGAAATGCATAAGGGGAATTTAAATTCCAGATGCTTTCTAGTGATAAAACACTTATGGAATTGAAATTTACCGCCATCACCTCAATGACCACCGATCATCGCCACTATATACCACCGACCGCCGTCGCAGTCACCACCAACAATCGACTGCGACCACCAACCGTGCCCGTTGCCGAAAACCGATCGTACCCCACTGCCGCCACCAACCGATAACGCCCGTCGTCGAGACACGTTTCAAAACTACAAGCGACAATAGTCGATGGTTAGGGGTAGCGGCGGTCATGGAAAACAGTGTGCAGCGGTGGTCGGCGTCAGGGTTGTGGGGCGTCGGTGGGCGGCAGCAGCAGCATCGACAGGCAATAGTCGGCGATCGGGGGCGGCGACAGTCGGGGGCGGCGACAGTCGGGGTCGTGGACGATCAAGGGCGATAGCGGTCGGGGTCGGTGGCGGTCGGTGACAGACGGCGGTCGGGGGTGGACAACGGTCGGAGCGGGTCCGCGGACGACGACGACGGTTGGGGTGGCGACGTTCGGGTTCGGGGGCTGGCGGCGGCGTTAGCGGTCGGGGGCGTCGGTGGTTGGTTTGCAGTGGGCGCGATGGTAGGCGGCGGCCGGGGGCGTCGGAGGCCGGGGTTGGTGGCGGGCAGCGGTCAGGGTCGGCGGGGGGCGGCGGTGGTTGGCGGTCGGCAGTCAAGGTCGTCGGGTTTGGCGGTGAGCGGGGTGGTAGGTGGCGGTTGGTGGTGGAGGCGGGGGTCGGTGGAATATGAAATCCAATTTAGAAGGATTTTGAAATCCTTCATTTGAAGGAATTTGAGGGAATTAATTCCAATTTCCAATTTCAATTCCTTTCTCAACCAAACACGTTAATAATGGAATTTAAATTCTAAACAAAATAAGCAATGGAATTCAGATTCCAATTCAACTGGATTCCATTGACTTCCTGCATACCAAACGACCCCTAAATCTTAACCCTTCTAACATTCTAATTTTTAATAAAGTATTTTGTAAATATTTTATTTATTAAGGTAAAAATAAATACTTATTTATAACAGAGTAAATTACGGGTTTTGGAGTCGATGGATTAATCGGAATTCCCATTTTCATCATTTTTTCCACATTCACATTTAGGTTTTCTATACTTTTTCATTTCAATCCAGATTATCAACGTAATTAAGTAAGTTTTGTTAAACTGAAATAAACAAAATACTTTTCTCTTTTTAAAAAGTAGTAAAATAAAATATATTATTAAATATTTTTCATATCCATCCCTCAAAATAGGGTTACCCTCCTCCTCCCAACCCTTCTCTTCTATACGAAGAGATTTTTTTATGTTTTAAGTGTGGGACCTTATTAATCTGATTTCAAAGACAAAAAAACCAATTTTAGATCTTTTTGCTAATTCGATACTATAAATACCTAATGTGTCATGCCTGGGCAGAAGAGGTTGATAATGTGACAAAAAGGGTTCAATGGTATGTTATAATCACAAACGAATGTCAAAGTGTAGGTTCTAGGGTTTTTCAGTTGCATGCATGTTGTGTCGTAAGGAAGATCCCCTATTCAAAGTATCAGAAGTGGATCATTACAACGAGATCACTATGTATCGACGACCCCTATACCGATGTAAGATCCTGGAAAACCACAAATGATTGATCTCAGTCTATCAAACGTGAAATGAATGATGATTAGAGTAGTTAAACAACATGAAATCTAGAAAAACACAAGACGTATTATAATTGCACTTAGTATTCTAAAGCAAATTTTTAGTACAAAATATGAAATGTGTCAAGTGTTACAATTACAAAAGCTAAACATGTATTAATTGTAGATATTCTTGCACAAGAAGTAGTTCTTGCATGGTAACTAAGTCCTCGCGCGACTTGTTCTTTAATTTTTCAAAACTTGATTTTGATTTCCCAAGTCTCTAGGTTTTATCTTCGCAATCTCACCCTAGAATCGGTAAATCAAATCTTCAAAAGTCTACATCTGCAACCTTGTAACTATCTCCATAAGCATACATTTTGTTGTTCAGGGCTTTTGTAATCATCGATCCAAATTGTGCTGCAATGAAGTGTCCTAATTCATTAGCTTTAATTGGACTTGCCTGAAGCTTTATCAAATCGTCTCTTCCAAACTTTAGCAAATCATTTGGATCGATGATTCTATAATTTTTATTCACACTATAGATCACTGCATGCTTAGGATTATTTTAACAAGTCCATCTTATTAGCTTAGACAAGCTGTTACTTAGGATCATGGATTGGAATCTTTTTGAGATACTTGGGATGCTTGAACACTCTTAACTTCATTAGAGCGTTAGTGTTCGAATATATTCTCGTCTAATCTTCGATTACTTTAGACTCTGCAGTCTTAAAGTCCTTAAAATTAGATTTGCTCTACGTCAAATCATGTTTCTAATCCACTTGGCTTTACCGTATTTTCTTGGATTGTGAAATGGCACTCCCCCTATAACATACAAATCAGTTCCTCTAAGCATATGGAAGTTATGCTCATCTTGGTAATACACAATAACACCAACTTTTCTTTTTATAATGTATAACATTTTCTCCTTATCATACCCCTAGCATGACATAAGATCAAAATTGCCATATCTTGTTGCAGGACCTTTTAAGAGATGGTCAATACAATCAGTCTCATGATGAGAAGAATGTTAGAACACTTAACAAATCAAATAGGGAACATGGCTTGAGTAAATGATACTAAGAACACAAGAAATGAGACGAAACAAAGAACAAGATAAGTATGGTTTTCAAGAATGTTGTATATTGCTCTGAAGTTCTATTACAAGTGTTACAAAACAAAAAAATAAATACAAGAACCTGAGATACTTTATACTATATCCTATAGCCGGTTATACTTTGAAAGCCAGCTGGAATACTAATCTAGACAACAACATCCATGTATAGTCAAAAGGCAGATTGCCTTTTGACTTGTGACTATGACATGCCATAACTCACATCCTAATATATTACAAAAAAGATAAAGGTACAAAGTAGAAAGTTACATAATACAGAGCATAATCTACAATTGATAAAAGCATGAACCTTTTCACCAACTTATATAAGTTGGTGAGTCTTCAGTGTGGCAGCGGAAAGTTGTTCAGCTTTTATCAAAAGGTGATCAGAGAAAGCATGTCTTCTATGACTTTAAAATCAGTCTTCAGTCTTTTGGCTTCGGAATACTTCATCTTTGGATTTGAAAGACTTCATCTTTGGCTTCGAAAGATTTCGTCTTTGGCTTTGGAAGATTTTACACTTAGAATATTTTCTCTGAGTTGTGTAAATCTTCCAAAGTAACTCTACTATGCACTTCATGCTTGTATGCTGGAAGCTCTTTGATTGCTTTGATTGCATCATCCTTTAAGTATAAACCTTACAAACTTCCCCTAGGCTGATGCTACCAAAACAGAGAAGGTTTACTCAGATATTAACAGTGCTCATCAGGATTAAGACCATTCCTTTCTTCATCATTTGGTCAGGATCCCTCAGACTCTCAAAGTACCTCCTCATGTCATAGAGATCACGTGGAGGAAGATCAAGCATGTCTTGCCAGAAATAGACATCTTTACCTCCTTGATCTCTGATGACATATCATCTGTTTGGACTTGCAGCAAAAGTCTAGGACATGATGTGTCTTCTAGCTGCAAAAGGCTCTACTTGTGTTCGACTTGGTTGAGCAGCCTCTTCTTGATCTACCTTAGGATGCTCCATCTCATCCTGAGGTGTAGAGGTGGATGCCTTAGACTTCTTCTTCTTCTTTTCTTAGTGTGCCTCTTCATGGCCATCTTTTTCTTCCTCTGTGTAGACTTTAACTGAGAAGACTGGCCTTCAGCACCAAGTTGTTCTTGTGTGTCTTTCTCAGTTGGGTCCTCTTCCCTCACAGGTTCAGAAAGAGAGGGATCAAGACCCTACTGTGGATCAGAAAATGAAGTTGGCTATAGTCCATATAAGGCCCCGTTCCCGGGACGCCTACAGTTGGTCATTCGTCGCACTCAAACATATAATTACATTTTTCTTTTCTAAAATAGTTGCAGCGGAAACATTAAAAACATAATTTCATTCCATCAAAATACTTTTGCACTTTAGTACAATCGTTTCTTTAACAATATTAGGTTACATTTATTACAAAAGCATTAAACATAAAGATGCCATCCAAAATACGCTGAGTAGCCGCCCCGTGCCATCCTCAGCAACATACTGCCAACTGGAAACACATCAAAGTCAGCGTTGCTGAGTGAGTTCTAGTTTTAAAATAAAACTTACTTTTCTTTCGTAAAACCGTTCTTTACTTTCCTTATAAAAATATTCGTTACATACATGCGTTCACACATCATACGTACATACAGATAATATCATTATTATCTTCATCATTACGTTCATTGCATTCATCATTCACCATACATCATTATCTTTCACTTCTTTCTAGATCCTGTCAGACTTTACCCTCTTCATGGCACACAACCACGATTACTGAGGTCGAATGACAAGGATCCCATACCGTACATTATTAGGATCATTCGTTAACATTCATTTCATACATTCATTCTTTCATTCATCTCTTGCTCATTACCCTTCATTACTCGAATCTTGTCTTATGCAATATCCCCGACTCATGCTCGAAAGCTGATGCTGTGCCGCGACCTGCTCACAAGCCCCCGACACATGTCCGAAGACTGACACAACACCGGGATACGCGATAAAGATCCCATTATGAGTCAATCACAGGGATTGAACTCCATCCGAGTCTGTTGCAAACACGAAGTCGCTCACCTCAATAGCAATCTCAATGATTACACGCTATCCGAGTCTTTTGCACCCCTAGGGTTGCTCACCTCATTGCCCATCTTAATGATAGCTCACTATCCGAGTCTTTTGCAACAACAGAGTTGCTCACCCCAAGGCAACATCACGATAGCACGTTACTCGAGTCTTTTGCAACGACGGGTTGCTCACCTCATACATATGCATGGCTTTACGCTACACACCCCCGGGAGTTATGCGTAACCCGGGTAACCATCATACATTCACACACCCCCACATTATGGGTACTACACCCCCACCAAAGTGGGTACATCACCCCCATCGAAATGGGTACATCACCCCCACCGAAATGGGTACATCACCCCCACCGAAAGGGGTACATCACCCCCACCGAAATGGGTACATCACCCCACCGAAATGGGTACATCACCCCCACCGAAATGGGTACATCATCGAAGGTCAGCCACAAAGACTGGAACCCTTGCGTGCACACTATAGACTAGCTGAACCTCTCACGGTTGAGCTTAAGGCATTAGAGCCGTGCACCTCACTACGCTTCACTTACTAGCCTCTCACGATTTCATTCATTAATGCATGCATTCATTCATTACGTTCCTCTTTTCTTTATCTTCCACTTTACGTTTAATACTTTCATTTCATTCATTCAATAGCGTTCAACGCAAAGCCAAAGCAAGATAAACATACATAACAGGAACATAAACATAAACATAAACATAAACATGCAGCATCGTCATACATACGCATCAATCATACATCACATCATACATACGATGCAACAAATGCACCACCATGCCTAACATAACACATAACATCATACATATCATTATCATCTCCATCAACATCATCGTCATAATCTCATCATCCTGCATCACCTTATACCATCCATGCCCTTTACATCGCCGAGGAATTTCATCTCGGCTATCATTTCTGAACACTTAGGCAAATGGGCATCTATGCGAATGGACCCTATGCGAATGGAATATGGGCGAATGGACCTCTATGCGAATGGACTCCCAGTCGCTTAACTCTCATGCGTATTGCCTTCAGTCGCATGACTTCAGGCGTATGGGCTTCAGTCGCATACTCTTCATGCGAATGAACCTCCGTCGCATGGCCTCCAAGCGCATGGACTTCAGACGCATAACCTCCGTGCGAATAAACCTCAGTCGCACCATCACTTTATCGCATGACTCCCAAGCACATGAACTTCAATCGCATGACCATCATGCGTATGGACCTCAATCGCATAGCAACGTGCGTATGGACCTCAGTCGCACTTCAGTCGGCCGAATGGCCTCCAGTCGCCCTCCAGTCGGTCGCCTAGCCCTAGCTGGTGCAGAGTGCAGTTAGCTCGACTGTAGCCGCGGGTTTTCGACCTCCAACCCCTTCCAAACCTCTTTTAAGCTCAAATTAACCCTTCTAAAGTTAGGAAAATATACCATGACCTCATACAAGCATAACCAAGCAAGAAATCAAGCCTCAAACGCATCATACACATACATACATGCATCAAAACGGGTCTTCACCCAAAACTTGAAAATAGGTTTTTGGACGTGTTCCAGCCTCAAAATCAGTTGAAAACGTGTAAAGAGGGGTCCTAGAACTCACCTTAACGATCCCGTCGAGTAGAGCTTCGATTTGACTCGCTCCACGTTGAATTCCACGCTCGTATCCACCCGAACCAACTTTTCTCCTCTTTTTCTCCTTCTCTTCTCCTCTCCTCTCTTGGCTGAAAATGGGGGAATAGAGATGTCTTCCCCCTTTTATACTCCCGTGCATTAAAATTTCTCTCGTTGGCGGGTTTGGTCCCTCGACTTTGGACTTTTTTCTTTTTCTTCCTTCGTCGGCTACAAAGGAAATTTCCGGGTGTTGCAAGTCCACCCCCCTTATATAGGTTTCGTCCCCGAAACTGTTATTCCTTAAACCGTCGCGAGCAATTCTTTCTCATCTCTTTTCCAGTCTCCCACCTGAAGTTCAATCGGTCTACGTCGCTTATCCACACACGACTTCTTATCTATCTTTGGCTAGCTTCATCAATGCTTTAATCCTTTCGAGCTTCTCGATCGTGGCCTCGAATCACCTCATACTTTCTATACCATTTGGTGCTCAGCCTTCACTTGTGAACAAGGCATTTAATCTTGTATCCACCATATCGCGCTTCATGCACCTTCCCGCCACTGTCATCGAAAATCACATTCGAATCGTCGTGACTCAACACCCTTAAGCCATCACCTGATCCCCTCAGCGCTATCAACCCGTATCATCTTTTTGGCAACACATAGTGTTCGCTCCGTAGTCCGCCAAACAATCCACTCTTAGGGTTATATCGAATGGCGTATCTATATTCTTACCATTAACAGACAATTTAACATAGAAGCAGCAAGAATAAAACTTTTACTAACGCCAACATTAAATACACAAGCTAAAGATCTATTTACTAGGAACATACCTGACATAACATCGAAGTCCGTCCTAGCGTCCTCCGATCTTCTTCACTCCCGAACCTCCAGCCCTTTGCTTCTTACTGTCCCTGCTCTTATGACCTTCCTCACCACAAGAATAACACTTCCCCATACCGCAGTTCTTTGCTACATGCCTGGTCCTTCTTCACAACGAAAGCAGGCATCAGTCCCCAATCTACATTCCCCGGGTGCCTGTGTTCACACTTGTCACACCTTTCCGAACCCACATCATTTATGACCACACGCTGGTCATCCCACCCGTGCACCTTTGTTACTTGGAGCGGCTACGCCGTGTCCCAATCGCTTCCCATTCCAATCCCGATCACCATCTCCTTTCTTGCTACCCTCTGTCACCACCATCAATCTTTCGTCGTATAATCTTCCCTAAATCAACCGCCGACCTAAACGTGCTTGGTCGGGCAGCGATCATATGCCTGCGGATGTCCGTCGGCAGCCCTGAATTACCTCTTGATATTTCGTGAGAGGGGTGTCACCTGATCCGGCACCAGTCGTGCCATTTCGTTGACTTGGTGGTGTATTGCTGATGCGTCATTGTTCCCCGCCTCCAGCTGCAGGAACTCTCTTTCGACTTTATCCATCTCACGGTGAGGACAGAATTCCTCAATCACCAGCCTTTTCAATTCTGACCATCTCATCCTCCCGATGGCCCGACTACCCTTAACTTGGACTATGTTGTCCCACCAGCACAAAGCTGAGTCCACAAAAGAGTGGGTAGCAAACTTTACTTTCTGATCCTCTCGGCACTCGCTGATATTTAGAACTGCTTCCATCTCCCTCACCCACCGGTGAGCAGCAGCAGCAGTGCCATTACCATCAAAAGTAGGGGGCTTGCATCGCTGAAACGCCCCATAGTTACAGCCTCGTGCCGCCTCCGGCGCGGCTCTTCTCTTCTTCTTCCTCTTCGTCATCGGAGAGAACCGTTTTAGTCTCATGTCGTCTCCTTTCCCTGAAGGTCTACCCCTTTCCCTTCTCTCTTCATCTCTAACCGTCTTTATCACCTCGGTCACCACAGACGGTAGTGATCGTCTGCAAGACCTGATGCACTTTCTCCACAACCGCCTCTCTCATCGAGGCCCTCTGATTAGCATTCTCATCACCACCCTCAGGATGAGGGGTCACAGGTTCTTCATGAACTACCCTTTCGGCCCTTGACCTGCCTCTTGTGACCCGTGGTTCAGCACCACGTCCACCGTCACCTCCACCACGAGAAGCCTTCGAAGATCTTCCACCAGCCATTCTCTAAACACACTGAAAGATTCAAACACTAACACGGTCATTCAAGGAACAACTCAGTTATGTCAAGTATAGTAAGTCCCTAATTACAGTGACCAGTTGTGATTAGCCTTACTTTACTTTCATACTCCGAGCATTACCTATCCTGACTACATCAGTATCTAAATCTACCAGCAACACATAAACCATATAACATGCGCACGTAATACCGGTTAACTTTACAAAATACCTGATGGCACGCAGCTACTCAGATTGGCATCCCATCTCCCTTCCGTCCCATTCTCAGTTTAAGATTAGGTTGTTGAAAATATTTACCCAATTCACTTAAACTTTGGCTCTGATACCAACTTGTAAGGCCCCGTTCCCGGGACGCCTACAGTTGGTCATTCGTCGCACTCAAACATATAATTACATTTTTCCTTTCTTAAATAGTTGCAGCGGAAACATTAAAAACATAATTTCATTCCATCAAAATACTTTTGCACTTTAGTACAATCGTTCCTTTAACAATATCAGGTTACATTTATTACAAAAGCATTAAACATAAAGATGCCATCCAAATACGCTGAGTAGCCGCCCCGTGCCATCCTCAGCAACATACCTGCCAACTGGAAACACATCAAAGTCAGCGTTGCTGAGTGAGTTCTAGTTTTAAAATAAAACTTACTTTTCTTTCGTAAAACCGTTCTTTACTTTCCTTATAAAAATATTCGTTACATACATGCGTTCACACATCATACGTACATACATATAATATCATTATTATCTTCGTCATTACGTTCATTGCATTCATCATTCACCATACATCATTATCTTTCACTTCTTTCTAGATCCTGTCAGACTTTACCCTCTTCATGGCACACAACCACGATTACTACTGAGGTCGAATGACAAGGATCCCATACCGTACATTATTAGGATCATTCGTTAACGTTCATTTCATACATTCATTCTTTCATTCATCTCTTGCTCATTACCCTTTATTACTCGAATCTTGTCTTATGCAATATCCCCGACTCATGCTCGAAAGCTGATGCTGTGCCGGGACCTGCTCACAAGCCCCCGACTCATGTCCGAAGACTGACACAACACCGGGATACGCGACAAAGATCCCATATGAGTCAATCACAGGGATTGAACTCCATCCGAGTCTGTTGCAACACGAAGTCGCTCACCTCAATAGCAATCTCAATGATTACACGCTATCCGAGTCTTTTGCACCCCTAGGGTTGCTCACCTCATTGCCCATCTTAATGATAGCTAACTATCCGAGTCTTTTGCAACAACAGAGTTGCTCACCCCAAGGCAACATCACGATAGCACGTTACTTGAGTCTTTTGCAACGACGGGGTTGCTCACCTCATACATATGCATGGCTTTACGCTACACCCCCCGAGTTATGCGTAACCCGGGTAACCATCATACATTACACCCCCAATTATGGGTACTACACCCCCACCGGTGGGTACATCACCCCTATCGAAATGGGTACATCACCCCCACCGAAATGGGTACATCACCCCCACCGAAATGGGTACATCACCCCCACCGAAATGGGTACATCACCCCCACCGAAATGGGTACATCATCAAAGGTCAGCCACAAGACTGGAACCCTGCGTGCACACTATAGACTAGCTGAACCTCTCACGGTTGAGCTTAAGGCATTAGAGCCGTGCACCTCACTACGCTTCACTTACACAGCCTCTCACGATTTCATTCATTAATGCATGCATTCATTCATTACGTTCCTCTTTTCTTTATCTTCCACTTTACGTTACATAATACTTTCATTTCATTCATTCATTAGCGTTCAACGCAAAGCCAAAGCAATAACATACATAACAAGAGCATAAACATAAACATAAACATGCAGCATCATCATACATACGCATCAATCATACATCACATCACACACCATCATACATACGATGCAACAAATGCACCCCCATGCCTAACATAACACATAACATCATACATATCATTATCATCTCCATCAACATCATCATCATAATCTCATCATCCTACGTCACCTTATACCATCCATGCCCTTTACATCGCCGAGGAATTTCATCTCGGCTATCATTTCTGAACACTTAGGCGAATGGGCATCTATGCGAATGGACCCTATGCGAATGTATTATGGGCGAATGGACCTCTATGCGAATGGACTCCCAGTCGCGTAACTCTCATGCGTATGGCCTTCAGTCGCATGACTTCAGGCGTATGGGCTTCAGTCGCATACTCTTCATGCGAATGAACCTCAGTCGCATGGCCTCCAGGCGCATGGACTTCAGACGCAAAACCTCCGTGCGAATGAACCTTAGTCGCACCATCACTCAATCGCATGACTCCCAAGCACATGAACTTCAATCGCATGACCATCATGCGTAGGGACCTCAGTCGCATAGCAAACGTTTGTATGGACCTCAGTCGCACTTCAATCGGCCGAATGGCCTCCAGTCGCCCTCCAGTCGGTCGCCTAGCCCTAACTGGTGCAGAGTGCAGTTAGCTCGACTACAGCCGCGGGTTTTCGACCTCCAACCCCTTCCAAACCTCTTTTAAGCTCAAATTAACCCTTCTAAAGGTTAGGGAAACATACCATGACCTCATACAAGCATAACCAAGCAAGAAATCAAGCCTCAAACGCATCATACACATACATACATGCATTAAAAGGGGTCTTCACCCAAAACTCGAAAATAGGTTTTTGGACGTGTTCCAGCCCCAAAATCAGTTGAAAACGTGTAAAAGAGGGGTCCTAGAACTCACCTTAACGATCCCGTCGAGTAGAGCTTCGATTTGACTCGCTCCTCGTTGAATTCCATGCTCGAATCCACCCGAACCAACTTTTCTCCTCTTTTTCCTCCTTCTCTCTCTCCTCTCCTCTCTTGGCTGAAAATGGGGAGAATAGGGGTTTTTTCCCCCCTTTTATACTCCCGTGCATCAAAGTTTCTCTCGTTGGCGGGTTTGGTCCCTCGACTTTGGACTTTATTTCTTTTTCTTCCTTCGTCGGCTACAAAGGAAATTTCCGGGTGTTACAGTCCAGCACTAGGTCCAGGTTGTTTTGTCTCTTAGGGGTCAACCTTGACCTTAATTTTAGGTGGAGCTTGACTTGGTAGAGAATGCAAGTCAACAAGCTCCCCCTTTTTAATCTTTTGCTTGATCACCCTAATGTGCTCATCCATGGTGGATAAAGACATTGGATTAAGCCTCCTTCCAGAGAATCAATACAACTTCAAGAATCTCATCATCCCCTGCCTATCAGCAGACTTCTTTTGGCTTTTTGGATGATTGCTCCTGACTTTGCTGCTTATTCCCTCATCTTCCTCTTAGCAGCCTTTTGTTCTTTTATCACTTGTTGCTCAAGCTGCTTGAGGTATTCAAATTCCGTGTATTCATAGGATAAGGGAAGAAGTGCAAATGTGTAAGGCCCCATTCCCAGGCACCTCACAGTTGGTCATTCATTGCACATAAAACATTTTAAAACGTACATTTATTTTGCAGCGGAATTTAAAACTTTCATTAATAACTAAAACATGTCATTTCATTCATTTACAACATTTGTTTTCATCTTAAAATACAATGACTTGTCCAAATATGGATGCCAGCCTCAAAACGCTCCCAATAGCTTATGCATCCATGCCTGCAACTCCTCAGCATCAACAAAACACCTGCCAACTATCATGCATACAAAAGTCAGCGATGCTGAGTGAGTTCTAGTTTTTATAATAAAATACTTTATTTCCTTTAAAACACTATCTTTACATTCATTCGTTCATTCATTCATTTCTTCGCTCACTACTCTTCATTACTCGAATCTTGTCTCATGCAATATCCCCGACTCATGCTCGAAAGCTGATGTTGTGCCGGGGCCTGTACACAAAGCCTCGACTCATGTCCGAAACTAACACAGCACCGGGATACGCGACAAAGATCCCATTCGAGTCAATCATAGGAATTGAACTCTATCCGAGTTTGTTGCAACACAAATCTCACCTCATTATCTCATCTCATGCAATACCACCGACTCATGTCCGAAGACTGATACTTTTGCCGGGGCCTGATAAAAAAACCCTCGACTCATGTCCGAAGATTGACACAGCACCGGGATACTCGACACGGATCTCATCATCCGTTACTTTCATGTTCACCATTTGTTATCTCATGTGTTCATTTCGTACTCTATCGTATTCGTTCGTTTCGTACTTTATCGTTATCTTTCACTTTGTTACATAATACTTTACGTTCGTTAATTTATTCGTTCACACATCACACCACGTAAAATCATACATAATGTATTATAAAACATAATACGTACGTTTTGAAAACTCTTTCACGAAGAAAGATAACACATCACTCACACATATACACATCATAATTTCATCACATCACCATGCACACATCAATCATAAGTCATCACATCATAACAAGGCCTATCTCCCTATTTTACCCCTTAAAACCACTTAGAAAATCCTAAGTCCAAAATGGGTGCATGGGACTTTTTAGGCGCATGAGCATAAAAATTCTGTGTAAAACAGTCTGGGCGCATGGGCACTGTTTGGGCGTTTCTGCCCTGTTCAGGCGCTTTGCCACTATGCAGGCGCATGGCACCTATTCAGGCACATCAACAATTAGCCGTTTTAACACTTGGGCGCATGGGTACTATTTGGGCGTCTGAGCTTACACTTAGATATTAACTCTTACGCATGGGGTTGGGCGGTTGGGCATACTTAGGCAGTTCCGTTTGGCGCATGGGAACACTTTTAGGCGTATGGCCCACTCTTGGGCGCATGGCCAACACTAGGCGTGGTCACATGCTGGGTGCATGGCCAACACTTAGGCTCATGGCCAACATGCTGGGCGCATGGCCAAACTTAGGCGCATGGCCAACATGCTGGGCGCATGGGCCACTGTTCATGCGCATCAGAACATTCTGAAATGTTTTCTATGCTACTAACTGTTAGGACCTGGTATTTGAACGAAATACCGAGTGATTAGCGTGTTAAACCAACTCAAATAGTGCGGAATCCTATTTGATTGGCGATCCAATCAGTGAGAACACACGAAGAATCAATCAAGAATTGAATCCAACGTTAGAAATCGATTAGGAATCGATCTAATGTGTTCTGTGAACTTGGAGAACGATTTGGGAGGTCTCTGGACGGCTAGGGTACGTCTGGAATCGTAATGGGATGAATGCTTACGTTTTTCCACAAATTGGGTCTATTTATAGGTTAGTATTGTTCAATCGTGCGACTGGGCCATAAGTATGGTTCAGTCGTGCGATTGAACCATGCGGTTGATTCATCCGCACGACTGAGTGTTCAGTCGTGCGATTGAGTCAATCTTATGTGTCAATCATACGACTGATCCAGTCTCCTGGTTCAGTCGTGCGATTGAGTCAATCGTATGAAGTTATTCATGCGTGTGGTCCATTCGCATGGGCCATTCGCATGAGAACTTCATTAAGTTAAGTTTGAATGTTTTAATTAATATAACATAATGTGCAATCATTCAAACAATCATAAACCCAATCAATTCAATTACGACTCATTAATGAAATATTAAACATTACAAGTAACAACCAATTCATGTCATTTCATTAGTCAATACAAATTACATCATAATCAGACAGACAAGTTCATTACATTACAAATCATGATCTAGGGACATACATGCATCAACAAACTCCCCCTTGGACCTAGATCTATCTAATCTCTTGTCTTCTGCATAACCTCCTTATACTTCTTGTACTTCTCCTCTCTGGTGACTCCTGCGTGAATCTCAAACGCAAAGCAAAGTCGTATAACGTTTTGGAACTAGAGGGCTTGTACAATGTCCTGTGTGTCATAGAACAGTGGCCACTTGTATAATGTATAGACATCATTAGCAGACAAGTTGGTTAGCCACATCGGGTCGAATACCCTGATAGTATCCATTTGGCCCTCTTTATTCAGAACTATGACAGCTTCAGCAGTTCTCCAATCATAGTACCACCATTTGAAGTGTGGAGTGAAGTCCTGTGGCATTTCCCTGAGAGGGATTCTCGACATAGTGCGCGGAGGACTCCACTTCAACACAATCTTGGGCTTGCCAGTAATGGCATCAACCTCAGACCTTCTTATGTACCTCGTAGGCTGTTGTGGTCTGAAGTTAACCCATCTGGTGTGGTACTCCTTCTTCAGGGCAGCCTCGAACCAGCCTGACATCTTTCGTGGGTCAGCATACAGCAGCTTTAGCTTAGCCAGCTGGTTGAGCTCAAAACCAGGTAGAGTCTTCAGATCATGTGGAAACCTGAAGTACTCTATGCCCTGTTCCCTCTTAACTGCATACGCGTTAAGGTCATCAAAATAAGCCCATGCAATAATCCTGCCTGACACCTTATGGTGTTTTTTGACTCTGTAGAGCTTGGTGTAGGCATCTTTCTTTGGTGCAGCACGCTGGGCTCTCACTTCTTCAAAACAGGCAGCCCACTCAGCCTTGCGAATGTCTACGTCATCATTGGAGGCTTGGGCTGTTCCTTCAGTCTTTTCGGTTTCCTGCTCCATCTTGTCTAGTACCTCAAACGTATCACTGACTAGGGACTCACCCAGATTGGGGACCACATTACCCTCGTTGTCAGCGTACTGAGGGTACTCTTCTGCAGTAATATCTTCAACCTCAACTTCATCAACGTCATTTAGTTCTTCATCACTGGTTGAATCAACTGTTGGAGCATCCTTGACAATTTCATCAGGATTGAGTCTGAACATCTCTGCCAGTTGCTCGTCAGATAGGTCATGAATTATTTCCCCTTCTTCAGGGGTATAACTCACAGACCTTCTTACAATCCCTTGCAGATCAAGAATCATGGTTAGTTGAGTCTTGACTGTTGAAGGGGAGCAATGTCAAACTCATCCCTTTGAAAGTTTGGATCTGTTTGATTTAAACATTCAACACATAAACCATTAGTAAGTAATCAAACAGAATTATATCAACTTAATATATAAACATTCAACACACTTGTTTTTCATTACATGATTCAAATACAAAATAAATAAATACATAAGACATCTAATCTGTACTTTTGTCTTGAATCATGGCGCGTCGCTCGGAGGAGCAGAAGTGGTAGATGACTGGTCCTGTCGATGCTTAGATCTTCGTCTTGACCAGAAGCAGAGGCCGATGCAGCCGCATCCCCTCCTTCTGCTTCGTCATCATCATCTCTACCTTCTGTCCTTTCTTCCTCAGTCTCTTCCTCATCCTCATCATCTTCCTCATCATCATCATCATCTTCATCATCACCATCTCCATCATCCCCATCACCCTCCTTTATCTTCAAGGGCTCATCCTTTGACCCCTTTAACCTCAGCATAATCGTCTTGTTGGTAGTCTCCAACTCCTCTATACGTTTGGCTGATTGGGCCTGCTGGTCCTGGAGTTGGGACATCTCGACTCTCTGAGCATCGATTAGCTGGGTCTGCTGATCTATCACGGAGCCTGCTCTGCCATCTGCTGAGACTGGGCAGCAGTCAGGTCGGTCAGCTGGCGAATCTGCGCCGCTTTCTCCTCATCTGCAGCTAGCAGGCGCATCACCATACGGTTAAGCGCCGACAGCTGCTCCTCTACCCCGATGTGAGGTAGAGTAGATCCATATACATGTGATGGCTGGGCTGAAGGTCCGGCATGATGTGAGGTGGTGGTGGTAGTAGCAGTGGTGAATATGGGTCGGTAAGCAGGTGCTGGTGATGTAGGTGTGAATGGTATGGTGGTGGATGGGAAGGATACAGTGGTGGTAGGTAAGGTGTGGCTGTGGTAGCAGTAGTGGATGTGGTGGCTGTGGTGATGGGTGGTATGTCAGTGGAGGTGGTAGTGGTGGCTGTGGTGGTGGAAGTAGTGGCAGCAGTGGTAACGAAGGTCAGGCGACGCTTCTTCTTCTTCAGTCCATGGGGTTGAGCCATCCTCTTCCTCCTAGTCCCGGTGGAAGTGGATGCTCCCCCTGCAGCTCTGCCCACTGAACCCGGAGCATAGCTCGGGTCAGTCTCTCTCTCTGTGGAGTCCCGAGGGTGTTCACCAACCACCCTAAGCCCGTGTTCTGTGGGAACAACTTTGCTTCCCACAGTCCTAGTGAGGGGCTCCTCATCCGACTCCTCCTCCTCTTGATCACCAACTACGAACTCCTGATGGAAACCGGCCGTCTCAGCAACCTCTCCGGCAGTGGCAGACCCCGGGGGAATAACATCAGAATCAGTGCCTCTATGTGGAGCAGGCATATCATCCCCGGCGTCGCCGCTATCATCATCATCAGAATCCATATCTGGTAGAAGCAATCTCTCATCATCGGAGTCGCTGTCATCATGACGCCATTTGCTCTGCCAGGCGCCACATACCTCTCGTTGGCCAGGTGGCCAATCAGTCTCTTCACTTGGGGCTTTACCTGCTTTCCCCTGTAAACTCTCATCCTGCCCAGAGTAGTATCATCCATAATCTCCAAGGCCACTGCGTCATGACTCTCTTTGGCAACTGTGGCAGCTTCTCGTTGAAGACGAGCTGTAAGAATCTGGGGTACATACTAAACCCCTCTTTACCCTTGGCCTCCAAGTTCTCCACCAAGTAGGAGAATATCATGCTGGAAAAAGCTGAAGGGGTGGTTCAGAACCAGTGCCACGTAGGCATTTTGAATCTGGTCTGAGAGGTCGTCAAACCCACCCCTCCTCGATGCCACACACTTGAGGATCACGTGTGCTAAGTACTTGTACTGGGGGCTCAGGTTGCTCTTGTTGAGCACACCTGAGTTGATGTCCCCAGCGTACTTTATCCTCAGGAAGCATCCTCTCACTGTCAACGGATGTAGTCTAGTAGGATGATCAGTGTCGTCCCCAAACTCTAGGACCCTCTGAATGTCGGCAGCAGAGATCTCAATATCATGGCCCAATATAGAGCTCCTAATACAGTACGGCTCACGGGAGCGGTCCACCGAGGCATTCTCCCAGAAAGCCTGATGGAGTGATCTATATGGCGTGCAAGGCGTGGAGATAGCCTTATGAATCCGGGACCGTCTCAGAAAGGCTATAATGTCAGTAAACTCGGCCCCGTTCCTGGTGGTGTGATCCAAATGAGCACAGATGTTGTGCTTTGGATTTATGGACCACCTTTCTGCCATTTTCCTGAAACACACAAGACATAGAACCATTAGTACATAAGACATGAAAAATTCTGTTCTAAGTGTAAAGTTGAAAATCATTCTGATTCATTCGTGCGAATGAATCATGCGACTGAAGTCAGTCGTCTGTTCTTTCATGCGACTGACTCATTCTGGTCAATGTGACATGCGATTGGGTTCAGTCTGCTGACTGAGTCTGCGAATGGTTCAGTCGGCCGACTGAGCTCAATCGTATGGTTCATTCGGCCGAATGACCCAATCGCAAGATTCAATCGTGCGATTGGAGTTCATCCAGACGACTAGTCGCCTGTGGTTCGAGTCTTGATCAATACAAGTGATTTAACATGGATTACCGGTTCAATATACTCGCATTCTTGTTACTAATAACCTATTAACCTTAATTTTAACATTTTGCATAGTTTAAGTAGGTTATTAGGTCACGTTCTGTCTGTTTCTTGTTTTCGTTCGAATCTTCACCAAATTAGGGTTCAATCCTTCTGATTTCAATGAAACAAGACTTCAATCTACCTGTATGATGAATGGCGAACGTCAGTGAATCAAAAGGAACGATAAAACTAGGGCTAATAAAATTTTGGCAGCGTAACGGTAGGGAGTGCGATTTAGGGGCGATTTGGGAGTGATGAGTGAAATGCGATCGACAGAGCCCTTTAAATACTGAAGCTGGGCTCAGTCGGCCGACTGGCCTCAGTCGCCCAGTTCATTCGGGCGACTCAGGCTCAATCGTACGATTGGCCCAACCAGTCGCATGCAACTGACCGACTGAGATTCAGTCGGTCGACTGGCTCAGTCGTGCCTTTCATTCGCATGTTCAGTTGACCGAATGAGTTTCAATCGGTCGACTGACTCATTCGCCCTCTTCCAATCGGTCGAATGGGCTATTCTGGTGAGCCATTCGTGCGAGTGGAAGCCATTCGCATGGTTGGTCCATTCTCATGGTCCAATCGTGCGAATGGGTCACACTTAGTTAATTTTCTGCCATTTTTACCAATTTACTTTTAAACCCTTTTAAATTAATTGAAATTAACGTTATGATCCTTTGATCATCTCAGACATGATCATTTTATCTTGAAAATATTTTGATCACCTCAGACGTGATCCTTTTAAACACTTTAGTCACCTCAGACGTGACCCTTTTAAAAACACTTTGTCACCTCAGACGTGACTATTTTAAACTTTCAAAGCACATATGGTCATCTCAGACATGACCCTTTTAGTGAGTTGATTCCTTCTGATTTTCCTGATGTAGCCCGACACACGACTAAAATTAAAATTAACATAACTAATTTAAAAATCTTAAACTAATTACATAAACAAACTTATTTTTGGCTTTTTGTGAGAGATAAATCCAGAGATTGATATCTACGGGATTTGGTTCGGGAGTAGATAGCTTCAACTTAGATTGATCATATCTGGACCAATTCAATTTTGGAATCATACAGGTAAGTCAAATCATTTGGGACTAGTTATTAAACCTTTTGATGCTCAAATTCTCGGTGTTCATCCAGAGTCGTTAGCAACTTAAGGAAATCATACTGAAACTCTTAGATTTTCACATTGATTTGAACCTTTGAGAATGTAGCCACAATGATTGTCAGTATGTTTGTCCACTTAAATCCATACACAGACTTTTGACACAGACTGGTGACTTATTTAGGTTTAATTATTTCAACTAACATTTGTGGATCCCACACTTATATGGTAATCAACATTCCTCAGGAGCTTTTGAGCGGTCTACGGGTATTATTACAAGAAGAGACTATTCTTAGAGCTTTCAAAGAGAAGCCTGTCCTCAGGTCAGTGCCATCGCACAGCAGAGAGGCGGCAAACAACAATGAATTCTAGAATATCTAGGTTATGCTTATCCTCAGGTCAGTGCCATCGCACAGCAGAGAGGCACACAACCTATCTCCTTGTTAGAGCAGCTTATTTTATTTTACACAAAATGCACCAACAACATAAGTCATTAGCTTTATTGCATTTGTCTTTCATTTTTTTTTTTGCTTTGCTCTAATTATGGTCATCCGCACACATTTGTGGCGTTTAAAGCTCATTACCCCTTATTGGAATATTGTTGATTGTGTTAACCAGTGATAAGATGGAAGCCCACAGTCAGTTGAACAACTTAGTTTGATCTTGAGATCACCAATCAGGTCTAATTGTCTATTGTGTTGAATCTACCAACATATCATTTGTGGTCTAGCAGCCTCTAAGTCTACTTTCTTTGTGTCACCTTAGGAGTTGCCAGTTTTCTATCATCTTCCCTTTTTATATTGCTTAGACTACACAGACTTATACTTTGAACTTTTGCATCTTTTCAAAACTTAAAATTTTAAAGTCCCTCTTGATTTGTTCCTGTGTACTATCATTTTCCAAAGGTATTGAATCGGTATCACAGACACAATCTACCTTATTTCAGCTAGTTACTCCTTCTCCCTCAATTTTTTTTTAATGTTAACTTGCTGACATATTCTCCCCCTAAAATACTAAAATCATTTCTGGTTTAATTATTTTAGGATTTTAATAAACAGCAAAATAACATGAGTTTAAATAAAACAGACGAAAATAAAACAAATAAAAAAATAAAATAAACTTTAACTAAACTACATCGGACTACACATTATCATCATCAGGAATTACCTCACTTTTCTTTTTAACGCCGTTGACCTCTAGCAAATATTGAAAACGTGGTTTATCAAAGGCTTTAGTATAGAGGTCAGCGCGTTGAAAATCAGTATTAATTTTAACCACATCAATTAAGTTCTTTTCAAAGCAATCTCTTATGAAATGGTATTTAATACCGATGTGTTTGGTCTTAGGATGTTGAACCGGATTTTTAGTTACTGCAATTGCAGCAGAGTTATCAACAAAAATAGGAGTAGATGAGAATTTTAAACCGTAATCCCGCATTTGCTGTTGAATCCAGATGATTTGTGAACAGCAACTTGCAGCAGCAACATATTCGGCTTCACAGGTTGACAATGCAACCGATGTCTGCTTCTTACACTGCCAGGTAACTAATCTTCTCCCAAAGAATTGACACCCCGCTGATGTAGACTTGTAGTTCATCTTGCAGCCCCCGTAATCCGAGTCACTATACGCGGTAAGCTCAAAGTCATCATCATGAGGATACCACAATCCAAGTGTGGGTGTACCCTTCAGATAACGAAAAATCCTCTTGACCCCGATCAGATGGTTGACCTTTGGTTTAGCCTGATATCTAGAACATAAACATGTAGCATACATAATATCAGGTCTTGAGGCAGTGAGATACATGAGGGATCCAATCATTCCTCGGTACATAGTGGCATCTACAAGATCTCCATTCTCATCAGGTGCTATATCATGATTCGTAGCAAGTGGAGTCCCAGCAGCAGAAGCATTCTCCATGTCAAAGCGACTGAGAATGTCTCCTACATACTTGGTCTGATGTAGAAAGATCCCATTAGGTGTTTGATCCACCTGTAACCCGAGAAAGAACTTCATCTCCCCCATAGCACTCATCTCAAACTCTTTCTTCATCACTGCTTCAAACTCTTTGCATAACTCTTCGTTCTTTGACCCGAAGATTATGTCATCAACATATATCTGTACAAGCAGTAGGTCGCCATCCTTTTCTTTAATAAACAGTGTACAGTCAATGACTCCCCTGCGAAAGCCGTGTTTCACAAGATGAGTCGAGAGTTTCTCATACCAAGCTCGAGGAGCTTGATGAAGCCCATATAAAGCTTTGTCGAGCTTGTAAACTCTATCCCGATGATAAGGATCTTCAAATCCCTCGGGTTGACTTACATAGACTGTTTCCCTGATTTCCCCATGAAGGAATGCACTCTTCACATCTAATTGGTAGACTTTAATCTTCATGTACGATGCATAGGCAAGGAAGATACGAATAGCTTCCATCCTTGCCACGGGTGCAAACACCTCATTATAGTCAATCCCCTCGACTTGGCGAAAACCTTGAACCACCAGTCGAGCTTTGTTCCTGATAATGACTCCTTGGTCATCCTTCTTGCATTTTAGTACCCATTTGGTGCCAATGACTTTAGCACCTTTAGGTCTATCAACCAGAGTCCATACACCTAACTTCTTAAACTGCAGAAGTTCTTCTTGCATGGCACTCACCCACGCCTCATCATTTAGTGCCTCACTGACATATTTTGGCTCAACCTGCGAGACAAAACATCGATAAGCACCATCATGAATGTAACCCTTCTCCATAACTGAGGCGTAATCAGCTGAGTATAGCTGATTTCGGGTTTGTACTCCTGATCTGACATCCCCAATAACATTGTCAAGGGGATGATAGACGTTTAGTCGTGATCCTGGAGTAGTAGGAACAGCCACCTCAGAACCGAGATTATGAACATTTGGTTCTGCATCTGAGGTAGTTGGAGTTTGAGGTTCCGAAGTCGAAGGTGCATCACTCGTAGATGCTTGTGGACTTTCAGGAACTGGAACCTGTTCCTCCTGACTGTTCTGGTCATCTGCTTCAGTTTCATCTTCAGAGGAGGAGTCACTGTCATCGACTACTCCCCCTGACTGAGTAGATGATTCTCCCTGTGTGCTAGATGGTGTATTCAGAATATCATACATCATCCTAGTAGCTAACTCATCATCCGAGGGAGAGAGAGGAATGTTGAAGGACTTGAAGAATCCATCATAATCGAAGAAGTATGCAGGTCCTTTGCCTGTAGGTGGTGTGGTATATCTCTGAACGTCGACATTACACCACACTTCTACAAGACCCGTTGAGTTATTGTAAACTCGCTTGTTCGGTATGTTGTATCCTAGAAAAATTCCTTCATCTGCCTTCTCGCTGAATTTTCCTTCTTGTGTCTTCTTCAGAAGTGTACACGGCGCGCCAAAAGGTTCAAGATACTCCAAATTCGGTTTGCGTCTTTGTAGTAGCTCATAACATGTCTTTCCGTGGCGCTTGACTATTAGGACTCGATTCAGTGTATAACATGCATTTGCCACTGCCTCATTCCAGAATTGGATAGGCAGTTTCGAGTCCGCCAGCATAGTCCGTGCAGTCTCTATCAAGCTTCTGTTCTTCCTCTCAGCAACACCATTCATCTGAGGCGTGTAGGCAGAAGTGAATTGATGCACAATTCCCTTTTCCTTGCAGTATGCCTCCATCCATTGATTCTTGAATTCTGTCCCGTTGTCTGAGCGTACTTGTCTAACTTTAGCTTGTAGAGAGATTCCAGTGTGGTTACTAATTCCTTGAATGACTCAAATGTTTCTGATTTGGATTTCAGAAACATTACCCAAGTGAACCTTGAGTAGTCATCAGTGACCACAAAACAGTACAAGTCGCCTGCAATGCTCCTTGTACTGACTGGACCAAACAGATCCATGTGAAGAAGTTCAAGAGGAAGTTCTATTGAATGAACTTTCTTTTCCTTATGAGACTTCTTTGTCTGTTTGCCTTTCTTGCAAGCTACACAAAAGTCAGGAAGTTGGAAGTTCTTGACATTTACTCCTCTCACTAAATCCTTCTGAATCAAATGATTCATCTTCCTTTGACTAATGTGTCCCATTCTCCTATGCCAGGAGATTGAATCCTTCTCAGTAGCTTTAGATAGAAAGCACTGAACCTCATGATCCGTTGTAGCAGCTGTTGACAGATCCAAGACATAAAGGTCTTTATATCTTGAAGCAGTCATCAGAACTTGGTCCTCTGGGATCATGTAGTCTTTCTTCAGCACGTAACACTTCTTGTTGTCGAAGATGACTTTAAATCCTTTATCGCAGATTTGGGAAACAGAAAGTAAGTTATTCTGAAGTTGTTGAACGTAGTTCACCTTATCAAACTTAACTTTCTGATTTCCCACTTCTCCCTGAGCTGTGATGTATCCTCCCTTGTTTCCTGCAAAGGAAACATGCCCTCCTTTTATTTGTTTGACGTTTGATAAAAGGGCTCTATTTCCTGTCATGTGCCTGGATGCTCCGCTGTCTATAATCCACGTGTTAGTCTCAGCGCTGTATCGAACACCCTGCACATACAAAGTAAATGTATTAGTTTAGGTTAGGAACCCAAGCCTTTACTGTCTTGGGTTTCCCAGAGGCATCACACATCATAAACTCCACCCATTGACCCTTAGAGGGTGAGGGTAGCTCAGGTTCCTTCTTGTCATCAGTATCAGACACGCAGGATGACTTTCTTTCCATAAGCCAGATTTGTGCAATGCCTGTTTATGATAAACAGTCGTCTGGCTTACAGGTTGGACTTTAGGTTCACTAGATCTTCTAGGTGGAGTTAGAGAACTCCTCTTAGAAGACCTAGGTCTAGAGTCCTGAAGATCAATCTTCTTCCTAGGTGTCTGATAGAAAGGACAATAGGAAGCAATGTGTCCACATTCTCCACAGTTGTAGCATGACCTGCTATCAACTTTATGAGTAGACTTTCTTTGTGGAGAAGTGCGTGACACTCTAGTAACATCAATCACTTTAGGTTTTGACTCTTGTATGTTTGATGTTTTCTCTGGTTTAACAAAATTAACTGTTTTAACCTGTTTAACATGTTCCACTTTTTGGTTAACTGGTTTTTGACTTGAAGCATGTGAAAAATTAACGTTTGAAGTCCTTTTAGGTTCTGATTTGACTCTGTTTGACCCTGACTTTAAGTTAACTTTTTCAAATTCATTTTCCAGATTAACACAAGGCAATTTACCCTTTGCCTTTGAAGTGGCCTCCTTTTGTTTCTGTCCAGATTCAGTAGATGAACATGAGGTGTCTGGATCAGTAACAAGAGGAGTAGTCACCACATGATCCTTGATGGGGTTATTATTTACTGGTCTAGACTTAGTGTTCATCAAGGTCTCAGGTGGTGGTGGAACCACTTTGTAGCCTAATCCCTCCCCGTTATTCCTTTCTCTCACTAAGTGTTGAACTATGTGTGAAGAACTAGTCCAACTATGCAGTTTCTGTTTTAATGAATTAACTTCTACTTCTAGAACTGCCTTTTGCTTCTTAGTGTCTTCTAGGGAGTTTAGATAGTACCTAATGTCATTTGCTTGGTTAAAGGCAACTACTTCGGTTTCCCTAAGCTGTTTAGTCAATAGGTCTATCTTTTCTTTATAACTATGCTCATTTTGTTTTAGTACTCTATTAGCCTCAGTGCACAGTTGTAAATCTTTTACTAAGTTATCATTGTGATCTAATAACCTAGCAAATTTTTCATCAATGCTATTCCTAAAAGTATCACAATCAGAACAAGCATGATTATTAAACATTTGGTCAGTTGTACTTACCTGTGTTGGTTCAGAAGAGTTAGCCATCAACGCAGCATCAGATGTCTCTGGTTCTGGTGATTCTGACTTTTCTGTCTCTGACGTGGAAGTCTCCTCCTTTGGCTTGTAACTGACCTCAGCTGCAGTTGTTTCTTCACTATGTGACATTGCTATCTCAACTGCTAGATCACCTTCACTCGCAGAATCATCATCAATATCCTCAACACTGGCAATGTTAGATTCTCCTGGTGAGACAAACCTAAAACTCCAATCCTGTCCTTCATCATCATGAGCAGTCAAGGCTTTTGGATCCTTGTTTGATGAAGTAGAACTGGAGGCTTGCTTGTCTTGGCGAGTAAAGGACGAGAACGGGTTCCCATTACCCGTCTTCTTTGGCTTGACACATTCTCTCTTGAAGTGCCCCTTCTCTCCACAGTTGAAGCAGGTCACTTTGCTCTTGTCAAAGCCAAATGTGGTATCCTTAGTAGCTACCAAGTTCTGTCCAGTCTTCTTAACAAACTTCTTCGCCCTTCGGACAGCGCTAGCTAAGGCCCACATTATATCCATCCTCTCAAGCTCCATTTCGTCCACCTGCTCGTAGTCCTCATCTGCCAGATGGCAGTTTCCAATCTTCCCGGCAACAAGTCCATCATATGAATGAACCACTGCAGCTAAAAGATCCATATGCTCTCGAGCTACTTCTACGGTCACATTACCGAGGTTCTCGGTCTTCAGTTTGGTAGCACTTGCTTCTGATCCAATATAGTGGGTACATGACGACCCTGACGTGTCTGATCCAGAAGGAGAAGCATGTGAAGGACCTGACGAGCTAGACACAAATGCAGTCTGGAGAGGTGCTCCAGATGTCTTAGCTTGAGGCGTGGCGTTGTATAAAGCTGGATTTTGTGTGTACGAAGACTTCTGAGCTCTATACTTCATCCTTAGTGCTTCTTCTCGCAACTTAAGAATGAAGTCATTAATATCCAGCTTTATAAGCATTCCATTCTGTCTAGGTTAGACACGAATGAAGCCCACTTATCAGGCAATCCGTCTGCGAAGTTGCTTACTTTCTCTTCCATAGTCGTTTCCACTCCATGTGTATGCAATTCGCTCATCAAGTGGTAGAATCTGTCTATGACTTCGTCTAAACTCTCGTTACCAATCGATGAGAAGTTATCGAATTCCTTCTTTAACTCCTTTGCCTTGATTGCCTTCAATGACGCATTCCCATCATATCTCTTCTCTAGCTCATCCCACAGTTTCTTGGACTGTTTGTTCTCTGAATACTGGTGGAATATGTCTTTGGGGATAGACTGAGTGATCAATGCATAAACCCTTTTCTCTGCATTGTACTTTACTTTCTGTGCGTCTGTCATCCCACTTAACGTTAATTTAACTCCATCAGCTCCCACCGGTGTACTATAACCGATCTCAATGGCTTCCCACAGATTAGGATCTACTCCATTGAGGTAGATCTCAAAACGTTGTTTCCAGTGGGGAAACTCATCTAAAGTCAAGAGCTTTGGTGGTTTATTGTGATTACCCACCTCACTCTCAAGCAACAGCAGGTTCTGAATCCTCGAGTCCTTCCCAGCAGTAAAGGCTGACATCTGATCTTCCATGGCTAATAAACTTAGAATCTAATCAAACAAACTTTCACTGATGCGACTGAAGGATGCGAATGGTCTAATCGTGCGTATGAACTCTGCGAATGGTTCAATCGTGCGGCTGAACTGGGCGATTGGTTCAGTCGTGCGAATGAATCTGGTGCGTATGAGCTATGCGAACGAACGGTTCAGTCGGCCGAATGAGGGTGCGACTAGGTCCAATCGTGCGAATGAGCAATGCGAATGGAGTCCAGTCGTGCGAATGGGTCACTCGTGCGACTGAAGCTGCTGTTTTGCGAAAATTTCTAGGTTTGACGGGTTTCAGCCGTAAAAATTCGAAATTTCACAAGTCCTAATCGCCTAAGTCCGTAGAAACCAAACTTCGATGAGCAGGGAACGTCCAAGATCACTTTTGATGCCAAAGATTGCGTTTTTAGTGCAAAAACACAAACTTTTATGCAATCTTGATTGAATCAACACGTAATCAAGAGCCAAAGCTCTGATACCACTTGTTAGGACCTGGTATTTGAACGAAATACCGAGTGATTAGCGTGTTAAACCAACTCAAATAGTGCGGAATCCTATTTGATTGGCGATCCAATCAGTGAGAACACACGAAGAATCAATCAAGAATTGAATCCAACGTTAGAAATCGATTAGGAATCGATCTAATGTGTTCTGTGAACTTGGAGAACGATTTGGGAGGTCTCTGGACGGCTAGGGTACGTCTGGAATCGTAATGGGATGAATGCTTACGTTTTTCCACGAATTGGGTCTATTTATAGGTTAGTATTGTTCAATCGTGCGACTGGGCCATAAGTATGGTTCAGTCGTGCGATTGAACCATGCGGTTGATTCATCCGCACGACTGAGTGTTCAGTCGTGCGATTGAGTCAATCTTATGTGTCAATCATACGACTGATCCAGTCTCCTGGTTCAGTCGTGCGATTGAGTCAATCGTATGAAGTTATTCATGCGTGTGGTCCATTCGCATGGGCCATTCGCATGAGAACTTCATTAAGTTAAGTTTGAATGTTTTAATTAATATAACATAATGTGCAATCATTCAAACAATCATAAACCCAATCAATTCAATCACGACTCATTAATGAAATATTAAACATTACAAGTAACAACCAATTCATGTCATTTCATTAGTCAATACAAATAACAGAAGAGAGAGCGCACAGAAAGGAAAGAGAGATAAAGGGAGTTGGTAGCATTCCCCTGGCTTTCCATTTCCAATAAGTCTGGGATAAACTAGAAGACTAACTCCTTCCCCTCCTAGGGCTTCAGCAAGGTGTTTATTCTGAGGCTTAGGAGAATGAAGCAGCCCCGGCTGTGAGTGGCTTGTGAAGGGAATGAGGTAGGGTAGCCAAAGCCCCCAACAAAGGGATATGGCAATCCTTCCCAAGTAATGCATAGGCAAGATCAGGACTAGAGGGGTGTGAAGAGTAGGGGGATCTCTTGCGCAAAGCAAAGATTACATCATAATCAGACAGACAAGTTCATTACATTACAAATCATGATCTAGGGACATACATGCATCAACACTAACATCACCCGATTATCATTCTAATAATACCCAAGCACAGATCTAACATACTAAGGGCACCTAAGCATGCTAAACATTAACACTAACCCATAAACCAACTCTAAACATACATACATAGAACATCATCGAACAATAGGCTGAAACTCATGGTTTTACTTGAAAACATTTTCTTGGTATGCATAATAGCCCCAAACAAGTTGAAAATCAGTAAAAGAGGGGTTCTAGAAACTCACCTTGAGTAGCCTTTGAGCAACACACTTCAAGTTCGAGACCCACCTTCAATTCAGCTCTTAAATCCCAAAAACAAACATTAAACACCAAGAACTTCGGTCAAGAACTCGAAACCCAGCTGAAACAGAGCTCATATAAGAGAAAACTCATCTTTGCAGCTGCTTCTTCCTCTTTCTCTCTCTAGAACCAAGGGTTTTCTCTCTCTTCTTTCTTCCTTTCAGCCAAATGGAGATGGTGAAGAAGGGATGGGCGGCTATGCCCCTTTAAACCTTAAAATAATAAGGTTTTGTACTTTGTACACTTTATCCCCTCCACTTGTGCTCATTATCTATTCTTTCTATTTACTTTTCTTTTCCTTTCGTTTAAATAAAATTCGGGTGTTTACAAGTCTAAGCCCCTTAAAGTGGTTTCGTCCCCCGAAACCTGTCGCTTCTCAAATTAACGGGTAACACTGTCTCACCTCTTCCTTCACCTTCGCACTTAAACTTAGATCTCTTTAGGCTTCACTGCACCCCGCACAGTGAGACCATCATCCTCCTTAGCCCATTATCTTCTTCTTCTTATTTGTAATGGACACAAGTTGCTTCTGTAGTTGAATATCTTGTCCATCTTAGTGTTCTCCAATGGCATGATCATATCCTCATCGGTTGAAGCACTTTCTTAGACGAGATGCATGGAACATCAGATGAATTCCACTTAACTCATCGGGTAGCTCCAGTCGGTGTGTCACTTCTCCTACCTGAGCAACAACTGGGAATGACCCTCTATACTTTAGTATTAGCTTTACTTGATTTCCAAATCAAACAATCCGCTTTCCTGGTCGAAGCCTTCATCATAATCCATTATCGTAGGTCGACACCGAACTCTGGTCGTGCACGGTTGATCAATCCATCTTCTTGCAACACTTGGGGTTTGAGTCATAGATTACTGATCAATTCACCCGGAGATGCATGTCTATCCACCTACGTCTGTCTTGAACAGTCTAGTAGGAACAAGCGCTCTCTCTCAATTCTATCGCGCAATCCTCTAGGGCATTAGGTAACCTTGTGGACTTACTAATAGCAATTCTTACATCGAAGGGCTCATCGATCTTCCTACTCCTAACGTGCAACATCACAGAAGATAGCAGCAACAAAACTACTACTAGCGCCACAATTAAAGTATAGATGCATAAATCTAAATTACCAAAATGTACCAGACGTTACCTCGGAGTCTGATCTAGCCTCCTCCCGGTCATAGCAAAGGCTCTAGCCTTCACCTTCTGTTCTCCTTCCTCGTACCGGAGCTTCCTGCCCTCGACTTCTTGCAGTCTCTGCTCATGTGTCCTGTCTTGCCACAGTCGTAGCATTTAGCCATTTGACAGTCCCTTGCTCTGTGGCCCTCCTTTCCACACTGAAAACAAACATTCAGTCCCCACTTGCACTCTCCTTCGTGGCCTCTACCACACTTCTTGCATACCTCTCCCTTCCTTGTTATCCTCTTCTGATCATCAACCCTACATGTCTCACCTCCAGAAACAAATCCACCATCATTGCCTCGCCTTCCATCCCCAGTGTTAACATGGTCCCGCTGCTCCTCTTCGTCCGTTATCGCCATCACCGCTCGCTCATCGTACAATCTCCCGGCTAAGTCAACCACTGATCTGAATGTACTTGGTCGGGCATCGATCAAATGTCTGCGGATGTCTCTCGGCAGTCCTTGAATGTATCTCTTAATCTTTCATGACACAGGCGTCACTTGATCTGGCACCAGCCTTGCCATCTCGTTGAACTTAGTGGTGTACTGCTGGTGTGTCATCGTTCCCGCCTCTAGCTGTAAGAACTCTCTCTCAATCTTGTCCAATTCCCGGTGAGGACAAAACTCTTCGATCACCAGCTTCTTCAGTTCACTCCACCTCATCCTTCCGATTGCCCTGGTACCCTCAGCCTGGACAATGTTGTCCCACCAGCACAAGGCCGAGTCCACAAACGAGTGAGTGGCAAACTTCACCTTCTGGTCCTCTCGGCACTCGCTGATCTCAAGGACAGCCTCCATCTCCCTCACCCATCGGTGAGCAGCAGCAGTAGTGCCATTACCATCAAAGGTAGGGGGCTTGCACCTTTGGAATGCCCCATAATTACAGCCTCGTGCTGCCTCAGGCACACGCTCTTCTTCCTCCTCTTCTTCATCAGTAGGGATAATCGCCTCGGTCTTCGGTTGCTCTCTCCTTCCCGAGGACCTATTCCTCTCCTTCCTTTCGCCTTCCCTAACAACTTTAATTACTTCGGTCACTACAGACGGTAGAATCGTCTGCATAACTTGATGGACCTCTTCTACTACTACCTCTTTCAATGAGGCCCTCAAGTTCGCGCTCTCATCACCACCGTCGTGGTGTTGCATCTCGGGCTCCTCACGTGTCCTTGCAGTAGCCCTAGCCCTATTCCCTGTAACATGCGGTTCAGCACCACGTCTACCTCCAGCCATTATCTAATCACTATAAGATTCAAACACTAACACGGTCATTCAAGGTAATAGCTTGGATTATGTCAAGTATAGTAAGTCCCTAATTATAGTGGCCAGTTGTGATTAACCACTTACTTTACTCTTCATCTCCCAAGCATTCCCAATCCTGACTACATAAGTATCTAAATCTACACAAAAGCACACTAGCCACATAACATGCACACATAATACTGGTTAACCGTTAGCTTACATAAAATGTTTACATAAAACCTTTATCTGTAGGCACATAGCTACTAGGACTGGCATCCTTTTCCTTTTAGTCCCATTCTCAGTTTAAGTTTAGGTTTCTTTTGAAAATATTTACCCATTTCACTTAAACTTTAGTCTCTGATACCAACTTGTAAGGCCCCATTCCCGGGCACCTCACAGTTGGTCATTCATCGCACATAAAACATTTTAAAACGTACATTTATTTTGCAGCGGAATTTAAAACTTTTATTAATAACTAAAAACATATCATTTCATTCATTTACAACATTCATTTTCATCTCAAAATACAATGACATGTCCAAATATGGATGCCAGCCTCAAAACGCTCCCAGTAGCTTATGCATCCATGCCTGCAACTCCTCAGCATCAACAAAATACCTGCCAATTATCATGCATACAAAAGTCAGCGATGCTGAGTGAGTTCTAGTTTTTATAATAAAATACTTTATTTCCTTTAAAAACTATCTTTACATTCATTCGTTCATTCATTCATTTCTTCGCTCACTACTGTTCATTACTCGAATCTTGTCTCATGTAATATCCCCGACTCATGATCGAAAGCTGATGCTATGCCGGGGACTGTATACAAACCCCCGACTCATGTCCGAAGACTGACACAGCACCGGGATACGCGACAAAGATCCCATTCAAGTCAATCACAGGGATTGAACTCTATCCGAGTCTGTTGCAACACAAAGTCGCTCACCTCATTATCTTGTCTCATGCAATACCCCCGACTCATGTCCGAGGACCTATACTGTGCTGGGGACTGATAAACAAACCCCCGACTCATGTCCGAAGACTGACACAACACCAGGATACGCGACACGGATCTCATCATCCGTCGCTTTCATGTTCACCATTTGTTATCTCATGTGTTCATTTCGTACTCTATCGTATTCGTTCGTTTCGTACTTTATCGTTATCTTTCACTTTGTTATATAATACTTTACGTTTTTTAATTTATTCGTTCACACATCACACCACGTAAAGTCATACATAATGTATTATAAAACATAATACATACGTTTTGAAAACTCTTTGACGAAGAAAGATAACACATCACTCACACATATACACATCATAATTTCATCACATCACCATGCACACATCAAGCATAAGTCATCACATCATAACAAGGCCTATCTCCCTATTTTACCCCTTAAAACCACTTAGAAAATCCTAAGTCCAAAATGGGTGCATGGGACTTTTTAGGCGCATGAGCATAAAAATTCTGTGTAAAACAGTCTGGGCGCATGGGCACTGTTTGGGCGTTTCTGCCCTGTTCAGGCGCTTTGCCACTATGCAGGCGCATGGCACCTGTTCAGGCACATCAAAATTAGCCGTTTTAACACTTGGGCGCATGGGTACTATTTGGGCGTCTGAGCTTACACTTAGATTATTAACACTTAGACGCATGGGGTTTGGGCGGTTGGGCATACTTAGGCAGTTGGCCGTTGGGTGCATGGGAACACTGTTTAGGCGTATGGCCCACTCTTGGGTGCATGGCCAACACTTAGGCGCATGGCCAACATGCTGGGGCATGGCCAATACTTAGGTGCATGGCCAACATGCTGGGCGCATGGCCAACACTTAGGCGCATGGCCAACACTTAGGCGCATGGCCAACATGCTGGGCGCATGGCCAACACTTAGGCGCATGGCCAACATGCTGGGCGCATGGGCCACTGTTCATGCGCATCAGAACATTCTGAAATGTTTTCTATGCTACTAACATCAACCGATTATCATTCTAATAATACCCAAGCACAGATCTAACATATTAAGGGCACCTAAGCATGCTAAACATCAACAGTAACCCATAAACCAACTCTAAAACATACATACATAGAACATCATCGAACGATAGACTGAAACTCACGGTTTTACTTGAAAACATTTTCTTGGTATGCATAATAGCCCCAAACAAGTTGAAAATCAGTAAGAGATGGGTTCTAGAAACTCACCTTGAGCAGCCTTTGAGCAACACACTTCAAGTTCGAGACCCACCTTCAATTCAGCTCTTAAATCCCGAAAACAAACACTAAACACCAAGAACTTCGGTCAAGAACTCGAAACCCAGCTGAAACCGAGCTCATATAAGAGAAAACTCACCGTTGTAGCTGCTTCTTCCTCTTTCTCTCTCTAGAACCAAGGGCTTTCTCTCTTTTCTTTCTTCCTTTCAGCCGAATGGAGATGGTGAAGAAGGGATGGGCGGCCATGCCCCTTTAAACCTTAAAATAATAAGGTTTTGTACTTTGTACACTTTATCCCCCTCCACTTGTGCTCATTATCTATTCTTTCTATTTACTTTTCTTTTCCTTTCGTTTAAATAAAAATTCAGGGTGTTACAAAATGCTTGATAATGGCCTATGGCACTCAGGTAGCAAATCATGTTTTGTCTGTCTGCTTCCTTGTTTATCGGAGGTTGTCGCTCAGTTGCCACAACCTCTATCTCAGGGCTTTTTGAACTGGAGAGAAGGTAGGAGCATGTTTGTAGAGTCTTTTCTTCCTCCTTTCTTCCTTGATATTGAGGAGCAATTCTGCATCCTCTGCCTTCTTCTTCTTCTCCTTTGACAACTCTATGTCAGTCAGTTTATTAAGCTCTTCTAAGGTAAGAGAGATGAGTTCATCTATGTTGTAGTTCCTGATCCCTTAGTAATTTAATTTGGCTGCCCTCAACTCATCTTCTTGAGTGTTTGGCCTGGGGGCAGCCTTGATTGTAGCCTTGATTGCTGCCCTCAACTCTGTACTCCAGCCTATATTTCTAAGGTTAAATTATATCAGGATCACAACATGGAAATTAAATCTGATATTGAGTCTTTAAACATATTAAAATTGATTTTAAGATAGCAGAATCTGACTATAAACTTAAAATTGAAGAGTCAGAGCAAACTGTATCCTATTTTAAACATGAACATTCAAACTACAGGACTTAAATAAAAGACTTAATGTTCAAGTTGATTGAGGTTCAAGCCCAGCTAGTAATAGCTGAGGCTAAAGCAAAGAAGTATGCTATTGAAGAGCATAACTTCAACATCATCATTGTATCATCCTCCCACTCAAAGGTGTGTTATCAAAACAAATAAAGGGTTGGGAACCAATGAAATTGCTCCACCACACTCTTATGTGTCTATTAGACAACCAAATCATCCCTTAAACAATGCATTTAGTCAAGAATCATCTATAACTAACAAAATCTATTTTATTTTCTATAGAGCACGAGGTTGCATGTACATTACAAATAAGGCATGCCATATAAACTTAACCACTCCATCTAGTCATATAACTATTAGCTGGATAATCGTCATCAGTCCATAATAGAACAACACGCATCCTGGATACAACTTTGATTGACGCATCTTTCATTTGAAATCATTTTGCCCAGAACATGTTCCACTCTTCTATTAAAGGCTCTAGAAAAACATCAATGTCCTTTCCAGGATATTCGGGTTCGGGATTAGTACGTTCAACAAAAAGGAAGAACTTTTTATACATAACCACGGTGGTGTGATATATGTTAGTTATGAAAAGCCAAATTCAAACATATATTTCTTAGATTCTTTGGCAAAATCAGTGATTTTTATTCAAATTCTTGACATGCCTTCCCATCAATCGGATGATGCATCATACCATCCGTTGAGCGTCCAGCATAATGTCATTTTTTTCGTTTGTTGTGAATCTTAAACTATACCTTCATTGAAGTCGAGAAGTTAAATGTAAGGCCCCGTTCCCGGGACGCTTACAGTTGGTTCCTCATCGCACATAAAACATAGAATTACATCAACTTAAATAAAACGTTGCAGCGGAAACATTAAAAACATTATTCCATTTCATCATAAAAGCTTTTACAAAATAATACAATCGTTCATTTCAAAAAATCGTTAGTTCGCATTACAATGCAAAAACATTAACAAAAGAATGCCATCAAAAGAGCTGAGTAGCCGCCCCGTGCCATCCTCAGCAACCATTACCTGCCAACTGAAAACACATAAAATTCAGCGTTACTGAGTGAGTTTTAGTTTTATATAAAACATACTTTACTTCCTTTTTAAATTCATCCGTTAATTTCGTACGTGATCACACAACATACATACGTACAGATAATATAATTATTATCTTCCATTACGTTCGTTACATTCTTCCATTCATTAATCATCGCACAGTAGTTTATCACTCGATTCATTCATTCATAATTTCTTTTCTTACGTTCTTTCATACCACACATATCGCACGTTTGCATATTTCGCACTTTCGTATCTTCGTACCCATCGTACATACCGCACAAATCGAACAAATGGAGTGGTCACTAGGACAGACTCCCCCTGTGTGTGTGTGTACTCTTAGGGGTTAAGCCAAAATCGCACGCTATCTTATGGGTTAGCCAAAATCGCACGCTACATAGCACACAGTGAATACCACATGGCACGTATCGGGGCAATTACCAAAGCTGAACCCCCCACTATGTGTATGAACCCACATGAGTTAGCCGAAATCGCACACTACATAGCACACAGTGAACACCACATCGCACGTATCGGAGCAGTCACCAAGACTGAACTCTTACTGTGTCTATGGTCCCTTATGAGTTAGCCAAGATCGCATGCTGTAATTACACACACAGTTTAGCTAACAACTCTCAATGAGTTGTGAACCTCCTTTCTTTTACTTGCAAGCCATTCTTACTCTCATTCATTCATTCATGCATGCATTCATTCATTCATCATGTTTCTCTTTTCGTTATCTTCCACTTGACGTTACATAATACTTTCATTTCATTCTCTAACATTCATCGCAAAACCACGGGAAGATAAACATACATAAACAGGAACATCAACGAGATCATGCAAATCATCATACATATCAGCATGCATACATAACATATATCACACATACCATCATGCATAACATCATACATAACATCATCAACATACATCATCATCATGCCCATCATAACGTCTACGACCTCAAAAGTCAACTTACATAAACCCTTGGGAAACTCACAAGTCAAAACCCACATCTGCACTTTCCCTCGAAGGTCTGAAAATAAACTATTGTTCTTTCGGGCGTATGAGCCCTACTTGGGCGTATGGATACCCTCCAGTCGTATGGCCTCCCAGGCGACTAAACACCTAGGCGAATGGACATCAGGCGAATGGACCCTATGCGAATGGACATCAGGCGAATGGACCCTATGCGAATGGACCTATGCGGATGGACCTGTGGGCGAATGGACACCTATGCGTATGGACTCTCAGTCGCATAGCTTTCATGTGTATGGCCTTTAGTCGCATGACTTCTGGCTCATAGGCTTCTGTCGCATACCCTTCGTGCAAATGAACCTCAGTCGCATAACCTTTTTGCGTATGAACCAGAGTTGCATGGCCTCCAGGCGCATGGACCTCAGTCGCATAACCTTCAATCACATGCCTTACAGGCACATGAACTTCAGTCGCATGACTTTGATGCGTATGGACCGCAGTCGCATGGCAATCGTGCGCATGGACCTCAGTCGCATGCCATTCGGCTGTATGGCCTCCAGTCGCATGCCATTCGGCCGCCTAGCCCTAGCTGATGCAAAATGCAGTTCAACCGAACGCAAACTGCCATTTTCGGCCTCCAAGCTCTCCCAAACTCGTTCTAAGCCCAAATCAACCATCCTAAACCTTAGAAACACCTACCACAATACCATTCAAGCACACACAAGCCCGAAATCAAACCCCACCTGCATCAAACACATACACATACGCATACAAACGGGTTCAACACCAAACTTTTCAAAAACGGGTTTTAAATGTGTTCCAGCCTCAAAATCATTCAAAAGTGTGTAAAAGAGGGGTCCTAGAACTCACACAAACAACCCCGACGAGTAGAGCTTCGATCCAACCCGCTACACCTCAACTTTCACGCTCGAATCCACGAAAACCCGAAGCTTGAGACCACTTTCTTCCTCTTTTCTCTCTATGGCTGATTTTGTGAGTGTGGGGGAGGGTGTGGGCTGCCTTCCCCTCTTTTATACTCCCACTCATTCAACCTTCTCCCGTTTTGGCAAGTTTGGTCCCTCGAATTTGGACTTTATTTCTTTTTCTTCTTTCGTCGGCTTCAAAGAAAATTTCCGGGTGGTACAAGTCCACCCCCTTATTTAGGGTTTCATCCTCGAAACATGTCATTCCTCGAACAAACGTGGTAATGCTGTCTCATCTCTTCTTCAGTCTCCCACGTAGGCTCAGATCCCTTTTTGTGCTTCCACTGTACGTGCACAAGTGGAACCACTTTATTCCTCAGCCTCTTCTCTCTTCGATCGATGATTGCCACTAGTTGCTCCACATAATTGAGCCGTTCATCTACCTCGATATCATCCAGTGGAATAATCATATCCTCGTCCGCCAAACATTTCCTCAGATGAGATACGTAGAGTGTCGGGTGAATCCCACTTAGCTCATCTGGTAACTCCAATCTATAGGCCACCTCTCCTACTCGAGCAATGATTCGAAAAGGCCCCATGTATCTCGGGCTCAATTTACCTCGCTTTCTGAACCGAATGATACCCTTCCAAGGTGAGACTTTCAACATAACTCTATCACTCACCTAGAACTTGATCGGTCTACGTCTCCTATCGGCATACGACTTGTGTCTATCTTTGGCTGCCTTCATAAAGGCTTTGATCCTCTCGAGCTTCTCAGTCGTAGCCTCGATCACCTTAAACCGTCACCGTGACCCCGTCAGGCGCTGTCAACCGTATCATCTTCTTGCGACACGCAATGTTCGCCTCGAAGTCTGCTAACCAATCCATCCCGAGAACCAAATCGAAGGGCGTATCTATATTCTTATTACTAACAGGTAATATAGCACAGATAGCAGCGGAATAAAACTTTTACTAGCGCCATAATCGAATGACACAAACGCTAAAGGTTGATTTACTAGAAACGCACCTGACACAACATCGGGGTCCATCCTAGCCTCCTCCTGCATCATCGTGTAGGCGCTGCGCTCGCCCTCTGTCCTTCTCCTCCGGTCTTCTTCACTCCCGAACTTTTCGCCCTTGGCTTTTTACAGTCCTTGCTCATGTGGCCAATTTCTCCACAGTTGTAACATCTCACAACCCCATATTCTCTAGCCTTATGACCAGGCTTCCCACACTTGAAGCAGGTATTTGGTCCCCTTTTGCATTCTCCCGAATTCTCCATCCCACATTTACCACATCTATTCGACCTCACACCAGGTGGGACCACACTGCGGTCATTCCCCCGTGCGTGCTTATTATTCGTCGGGACACCACCCCGTCCAGTCCTCTTCCCACTCCAGTTCTGGTCTCCATCATCCTTTCAACTCACCTCTGCTATCACCACAGTCCTTTCATCGTACAACCTACCCGCCAAATCCACTGCCGACCTAAACGTGCTCGGGCGGGCGGCGATCATGTGCCTGCGAATATCCGCTGGCAAACCCTGAATGTACCTCTTGATATTTCGTGATAGAGGCGTCACCTGATCCGGCACCAGCCGTGCCATCTCATTAAACTTGGTGGTGTATTGCTGATGTGTCATCGTTCCCGCCTCCAGCTGCAGGAACTTCCTCTCAACTTTATCCATCTCACGGTGAGGACAGAACTCCTTAATCACCAGCCTTTTCAACTCTGATCATCTCATCCTTCCGATAGCCGGAATACCTTCAGCTTGGACTATATTGTCCCACCAACACAGAGCCGAGTCCACAAAAGAGTGGGTAGCAAACTTTACCTTCTGATCCTCTCGACATTCGTTGATGTTCAAAACAGCTTCCATTTCTCTCACCCACCGGTGAGCAGCAGCAGCAGTGCCATTACCATCAAAAGTAGGGGGCTTGCATCGTTGAAACGCCCCATAGTTAGAGCCTCGTGCCGCCTCCGGCGCAGGCTCTTCTTCATCCTCTTCTTCATTGTCAGAGAGAACCGTTTCAGGCTCCGGTTGCTCCCGTCCTCCCGAAGTCCCGTTTCTTTCCTTTCTTTCTCCTTCCTTTACAGCCTTAATTACTTCAATCACCACAGACGGTAAGATCGTCTGCATGACCTGATGAACCTCCTCTACAACTGCCTCTTTCACTGAGGCCCTCAAATTCGCACTCTCATCACCAGCCTCCGGATAAGGGGTCTCGGGCTCTTCATGATCCACCTCTTCAGCTCTGGGTCTTCCTCTCGTGACCCGTGGTTCAGCACCACGTCCACCACCACCTCCACCACGAGAAGCTTTTGAAGATCTACCACCGGCCATCCTCACACACACGGAAAGATTCAAACACCAACACGGTCATTCAAGGGAACAGCTCAGTTTATGCCAAGTATAGTAAGTCCCTAATAACAGTGGCCAATTGTGATTAGCCACTTACTTTACTCTTCATACCCCGAGCATTACCTATCCTGACTACATCAGTATCTAAATCTACAAGCAGCACATAAACCACACAACATGCGCACGTAATACCCATTAACATTAAGAAAAATACCTGATGGCACGCAACTACTCAGATTGGCATCCCTTCCCTTTCCGTCCCATTTTCAGTTTAAGTTAAGGTTTATTTTGAAAATTTACCCGTTTCACTTAAACTTTGGCTTTGATACCAACTTGTAAGGCCCCGTTCCCGGGACGCTTACAGTTGGTTCCTCATCGCACATAAAACATAGAATTACATCAACTTAAATAAAACGTTGCAGCGGAAACATTAAAAACAACATTCCATTTCATCATAAAAGCTTTTGCAAAATAATACAATCGTTCATTTCAAAACATCGTTCGTTCGCATTACAATGCAAAAACATTAACAAAAGAATGCCATCCAAAAGAGCTGAGTAGCCGCCCCGTGCCATCCTCAGCAACCATTACCTGCCAACTGAAAACACATAAAAGTCAGCGTTGCTGAGTGAGTTCTAGTTTTATATAAAACATACTTTACTTCCTTTTTAAAACCATCCGTTAATTTCGTACGCGATCACACAACATACATACGTACAGATAATATAATTATTATCTTCCATTACGTTCGTTACATTCTTCCATTCATTAATCATCGCACGGTACTTTATCATTCGCTTCATTCGTTCATAACTTCTTTTCTTACGTTTGTTCATACCACACATATCGCACGTTCGCACATTTCGCACTTTCGTATCTTCGTACCCATCGTACATATCACACAAATCGCACAAATGGAGTGGTCACTAGGACAGACTCCCCCTGTGTGTGTGAACTCTCAGGGGTTTAGCCAAAATCGCACGCTATCTCATGGGTTAGCCAAAATCGCACGCTACATAGCACACAGTGAATACCACATCGCACGTATCGGGGCAATTACCAAAACTGAACCCCCTACTGTGTGTATGAATCCACATGAGTTAGCCAAAATCGCACGCTACATAGCACACAGTGAATACCACATCGCACGTATCGGAGCAGTCACCAAGACTGAACTCTTACTGTGTCTATGGTCCCTTATGAGTTAGCCAAGATTGCACGCTGTAATTACACACACAGTTGAGCTAACAACTCTCAATGAGTTGTGAACCTCCTTTCTTTTACTTGCAAGCCATTCTTACTCTCATTCATTCATTCATGCATGAATTCATTCATTCATCATGTTCCACTTTTCATTATCTTCCACTTTACGTTACATAATACTTTCATTTCATTCATTAACATTCATCACAAAACCACGGGAAGATAAACATACATAAACAGGAACATCAACGAGATCATGCAAATCATCATACATATCAGCATGCATAAATAACATATATCACACATACCATCATGCATAACATCATACATAACATCATCATCATACATTATCATCATGCCCATCATAACGTCTACGACCTCAAAAGTCAACTTACATAAACCCCCGGGAAACTCACAAGTCAAAATCCACATCTGCACTTTCCCTCGAAGGTCAGAAAATAAACCATTGTTCTTTTGGGCGTATGAGCCCTACTTGGGCGTATGGACACCCTCCAGTCGCATGGCCTCCCAGGCGACTGAACACTTAGGCGAATGGACATCAGGCGAATGGACCCTATGCGAATGGACCAATGGGCGAATGGACACCTATGCGTATGGACTCTCAGTCGCATAGCTTTCATGCGTATGGCCTTTAGTCGCATGACTTCAGGCGCATGGGCTTCTGTCGCATACCCTTTGTGCGAATGAACCTCAGTCGCATAACCTTCTTGCGTATGCACCTCAGTCGCATGGCCTCCAGGCGCATGGACCTCAGTCGCATAACCTTCAATCGCATGCCTTACAGGCACATGAACTTCAGTCGCATGACTTTGATGCGTATGGACATCAGTCGCATGGCAATCATGCGCATGGACTTCATTCGCATGCCATTCGGCCGTATGGCCACTAGTCGCATGCCATTCGGTCGCCTAGCCTTAGCTGATGCAGAATGCAGTTTATCCGAACGCAAACTGCCATTTTCGGCCTCCAAGCTCTCCCAAACTCGTTCTAAGCCCAAATCAACCATCCTAAACCTTAGAAACACCTACCACAACACCATTCAAGCACACACAAGCCCGAAATCAAAATCCACCTGCATCAAAGACATACACATACGCATACAAACGGGTTCAACACCCAACTTTTCAAAAATGGGTTTTAGATGTGTTCCAGCCCCAAAATCATTCAAAAGTGTGTAAAAGAGGGGTCCTAGAACTCACACAAACAACCCCGACGAGTAGAGCTTTGATCCAACCCGCTACACCTCAACTTTCACGCTCGAATCCATGAAAACCCGAAGCTTGAGACCACTTTCTTCCTCTTTTCTCTCTATGGCTGATTTTGTGAGTGTGGGGGAGGGTGTGGGCTGCCCTCCCCTCTTTTATACTCCCACTCATTGAACCTTCTCCCGTTTTGGCAAGTTTGGTCCCTCAAATTTGGACTTTATTTCTTTTTCTTCTTTCGTTGGCTTCAAAGAAAATTTCCGGGTGTTACATTAAAGAAAAGTAGCATAAAACTTTTGAGGCACTTTCTTCCCCCTTGTGTTTTTTTAACCGAACTACTCTCAATGGATAGCTTTACATCAACTTATTTTCTTTCCAAACCAAAGCATAATTTTTTATGCAAGCATGTATAGATTCATATCCTAACCAATGTTTTTCAATCTCTTTTTAACTTCATAGCGTGAGGCTAAAATTTGATATTCTTTCGGGAATGCAACTCTTTAAAACTCTAAATGATAGTTGGATGAACTATTTGTCCATTTTAAGATTATTGAATGGTTTTTGCTAAAAAATGTTAAGATTGAAAAAGAAAGTGAAATTTATCGGTTTGAGATTATTGGTGAGGAAACTAGAGAAAGTGAAAGAAAAGATGATAGTGGTTTTGAAGAAGTAAGTGATCAAGTTGATGTGATTGATGTTGATTGCCTAGAAATTTTATTGAGATTACTCTAACATACATAGTTAAAGCTAATTGTACTTTTATTGTTGTTGAGATTACTCCAACACATGTTAATCAAGATGTTACTATTCCAAATGCTTTTGTGATTACTCCAGCAATTTTTTTATGATCAAAAGAAAGAATCCGTCAAGAATCTTGAAATAGTTTCAAAGGAAGAAATGTTGAATGAGAAGGAGGTTTTAAAGGCGTTCATGGTGATAGAAGTGTCTTGTGTTGGTGAATCCTCAACTGCCAATTTAGAGGGATATAATCATTTATGCACTAATAATTGTTTTGAAAAAGTTCAAAAATATCGATATTATAATGAACACTTGATCTTAGTGCTGGATCACATCCAACTTCATCTTCTGATCCATAACCTGGACCTAGTGCTTGTTGACTTGCATTCTCCATCAAGTCAAACTCCACCTAAATTTCAGGTCAAAGTTGAATCCTACGAGACAACATAACCTGGACCTAGTGCTGGACCACAACCAACTTCATCTTCTAATCCACAACAGGGTCCTGATCCCTCTCCATCTGAACTTAGGAAAGAAGAGGACCCAACTGAGAAAGAGACACAAGAACAACCTAGTGTTGAAGGCCAGTTTTCTCAGTTAAAGTCTACACCTCAGGATGAGACAGAGCATCCTGAGGTAGCTCAAGAAGATGTTGCTCAACCAAGTCCAACATTAGTAGAGCCTCTTGCAGCTAGAAGACCCATCTTGTCCTGGACTTTTGCTACAAATACAGACGGATGGTATGTCATCAGAGATTAAGGAGGTCAAGTTGTCTATTTCTGACAAGACATGCTTGATCTTCCTCTGCATGATCTCTATGACATGAGAAAGTACTATAAGAGTCTGAGGGATCCTGACCAAATGATTAAGATAGGAATGGTCTTGATCCTGATGAGGACTATCAATATCTGAGTAACCTTCTTTGTTTTGGTAGCATCAGCCTAGGGGGAATTTTAAGGTTTATACTTAAAGGCTAATACAACCAAAGAGCTTTCAGCATGCATGCATGAAGTGCAGAGTAGAGTTACTTCGAAAGATTTACACAACTCAAAGAAAATATTCTAAGTGTAAAATATTCCGAAGCCAAAGACCGAATCATCTGAAGCCAAAGATGAAGTCTTTCAAAGCTTCAAAGACAAAGCCTTCCAAAGCTAAAATACTGAAGACTGATTTCTTCTGAAGGCATTGAAGTTAGTGAAAATTTCCGCTGCCACTCTAAAGACTCACCAACTTATATAAGTTGGTGAAATGGTCTATGTTTTTATCAACTGTAGATTATCCTCTATGGTCTGTAACTTTCTCCTTAGTACCTTTTATCCTTTTTGTAATAGATTAGGATGTGAGCTATGACATGTCATAGTCATAAGTCAAAAGGCAATCTGCCTTTTGACAATACATTGATCTTGTTGTCTAGATTAGTGTTTCTAGCCACCTTTCAAAGTATAGCCGACTGTAGGATGTAGTATAAAGTATCTCAGGTTCTTGTATTTATTTTTATGTTTTGTAACACTTGTAATAGAACTTGAGAGCAATATATATTATTTCTGAAAACCATACTTATATTGTTCTTGTTCTTTGTTTTGTCTCATTACTTACTTATGTTCTTAGTATTATTTACTCAAACCCGGTTCCCTATTCGATCTATTATATGTTCTAACACTATCCTCATTGTGAGACTAATGCAAGATTGGTGTTTGTCTCTCAACACAAATTTATCCCTCAAACTCACTTGGTCTCACTCGAATAGATGAAGCAGAATCTCAAACTAATAAGTAAATCAACACAAAATGGTTTTTCAAGATACTTGTATATATTACTTCTGAACTCAGTTTTACAAGACTCTTACAAGCATAACTTAGTGAATTAGAATTAGAAACTATATATACTACTATCTACAGCCGGTTATACTTGAATAACCAGCTGGAATTTACAACTAGACAAATGCTACATTGCTAGAATTAAAGCATCTAAGATAAAATATTATCCTAGACTAGTTCGTCATGGAAGTTAGTCATGACATGTCCATGACTTACCTTTTGTCAATAATTAAAGTTGGTAACTGTACTAACTGATAAAAGGTAAATAATGTATTAAAGTATGGTCAACTACATGGGCGTGGAAAAGCGTCATCAGTATATCAGAGTTGGTAGTGAGTGTCAGTCGGACCATACTTTTGTCCCTGGTTCATAGTTGGTTCTTCTGAAGCTTAAATGACTTCGGAAGAATAAGCTCTTCTGAATCCATTTATACTTCAGAAAAATCAACTTTTTCTGAGACTTCTGCAAGTCTTCATGACTTTGTTCTTCGGAAGACATTGTCTTGGATCTTCTAAGTGTTTATACTTTGAAAGGAGAACTACTTAGTCTTGGAAGACTGAGTTCTTCCTTCGGAAGTTCTTCATTCTTGAGCTTCGGAAGATCTTCATATTGTCTTCGGAAGAGCAGCTTTGTCTTTAGAAGACTTCTTTAGTTGTACTCAAAATCTTCTAAGTGTTGTTTTGGTTGGACCAGCCTCATATGATCCAACAAACTCCACCTAGGCTGATGCTACCAAAACTTCACTCTATTCTACTTCTCAAAGCTTTCAACACCATGTAAAAGAAGTATTTGTCTGTCTTCTTGTTCTTTCCTGATATGGTGTTGAGAAGCTTTTACAAGTCATTCTTAGATAGAAGATCTAGTCTGTTGCTCTGAATGACATGTACCCTTTGTTGTGTCCCTCTAAAGAGTGTTAGTTGACGGGAATAGTAGTTATATTGCCATATAACTAGGGAATCCGAAGTAGGGCCTTCAATCGTTTGAAGGAATGTTCTTCCTTTTGTAGTTGCACCCTCTTCTTCTTCCTTTCTCATCTTCAACTCCTTTTCAGACTTGGCTTTCTTTGTTAGCTCAGCAAGATGAAGGTTTATGTTGGAGCTGTAAAAGATAGTCTGTACTATCAACACAATGAAAGTCAACAAAAGTCAACGTCATGGTCAAAGTCAACAAAAGTCAAACCCGACACGTTCGAGACGAGGAACCGAGACGAGACGTTGAAGATTTAAATGACTAGGAGTTTTATTGTAATAAATATATTTTGTGTGAACAAAATATTTTTATCTTGTTTTTAGTCATTTTTATGCTTAGTATGTAATTTTGTGTTAATTAGCCTAAGTCTAGGGAGTTAAGTGCAATTAGTGAATATTAGTCTAGACTATAAATAGGTTAATTGTCATTAGTGTTGGTTAGGGGTTGAATGACCAATAGATTGAGGGATTATTTGTAAACACATATTTTGCAATCTAATTGAAGATCAAAGGGGATTTATTGTGATTATCATTATTTTGATCTAATTCTTCATGATTTGATTCAAGTTTGATCATCCTGGATTTACAATTTGGTATCAGAGCCATTTTGGATCAAATTCACTGAAGATTTGAAGGTTTTTAGAGAGAGAAGTTGAGGTTTTGGTTGTTTTTGTTCATATCATGTTTTCATCAATTTCGGATCACATTTGAGTGTTATTGATATGGAAATTGATTGAAGTTTGCTTGTTATTAGTTGGGAAAGCCCTGTTAATCATCAGGTTTCAAATCCATTAAGATTTGGGCGTTTTCAGATTGATTTCGTGTTGAAAAAGCTTTTCAGCTTCATCCAGCGAAATTACCAATTCATCTAGCGAAACTGCCTGTTCTTTCAGCGAAACTACAAGTGTTTTACACTTTGTAGTTAATTTCAGCATCTCAGCAAAAGTAGTGATCTTAAACGAAAGTTCAACAGTGCTTGTGTGCATATTACAAGCGAAATTGCTGCCGAAAGTATCTTTGAATGAAAGTTCAAGCTTGTTTTGTGCGAAATTGTCGACGAAACTAAGCAATCTAAAGCATTTGGCTAGCGAAACTGCTGCCGAAATTGCCAGCGAAACTACTGTCGGTTCAACAAATCTAGAGTTCTCAGCAAAACTAGCTCTGCGAAAATATAATTTCGGCGAAACTATCATTTCTTCAGCGAAATTCGAATGTTAAAAATGACTTTTCCCCTTTAGTTGGGATTAATTGAGTTCATCCCGATAAAGAACAAGCTGACCAGGTCAGCTTGACCCAGTTGCTAAGATTGTCTAGCATGACATTTAAAAAGAATATATTTTTTCCGAGGGAGAATTATTCAAAAACTTTGGGAAAAATATTTTTGGGGCGTTTAATTGTTCAAATTTTTTAACACTATAATGTCATCTTCAGAAGACTTTACATCAGATAATCTCACAACGACACAAAGCCGGTTTGACTCTTTTGCAGCAATGAAGAAAGAAAAATTGACAGATTTGATTGATCGATTCTTAAAGGTGGCAAATAATCTAAAGAAGCATGTTCCAGATCTCAGTAATCATGAACAGATTCAAATGCTTCTTGACTCGCTTCCGTCTTCATGGAATTACCAAGTTAAAATGCTAAAGCAAGAAAGAGGTTATGTCGACACAAAACTTATGGATATGATCAACAAACTAAAATCTCTCGAGCTGGATATTCAAAGAAAAGAATTTCAGCAAGCCGTGTTCTCACATCAAACCAACAACCTTAATACTGATCTTGTTTCTTCTGTAACAAGCATACTTAATCACAAAGAAGAGATGATTGAAAACTTGAAGTTAATGAGAACTGATTCGAATGTGAATTTTGAATTCAGAGAAACTGTTGAAGAGAACTATGAAGCTCTGAGAGTCGACAATGACACTAAACCGGAGTTTGTGAGAACTGATGATGATAAGGTTAGAAAAGCTGATAAAAGAAAGAAAGAATCTGAGGCGGACGAGATGCTGAAAGTCAAAGAAGAGGAACAACAAGAAATCATAAGGGTTTGCAACTGTGAAAAGAGCTTAGCTGCAGAACGAACTATCATGGGTCTTCCCTATGAGACTGTTCAGGATATGTGTTCTTCATCTTGCAAAATCAGATTATTTGGGATTTATAAGGCCAACAGATTGTTACTGGAAAATGAAAAGGAATTAAAAAAATAAATCAGGAACTAAAGAAAAATGAAATTGCTTTTTCAAGGAAACTTAATGAAGCATTGGCTGAAAATGATCTTTTAAGAAAAACCATTTTGGAGCGTAACGTTGAAATTAATATTTTGAGAGAAAGGGCTGTTTTAGCTCAATTTGAAACAACTCAGCTTCAAACAAAGCTTGTTAAATGGACCCTTTCACACATGAAAAAGGATGAGCTTATTGCTAAACAACAAGGGGTGCGGGTAAAACATGGGATTGGATATAAATATGATAGTGAAGCTGTATTTAATTCAGTTCCACCTCCTTCTACGTTATGTTATTCACCAATCCCCAGACCTCATTTAACAAATGATTCGATTGAAGCTGCAGAAACTAATTGTTTAAATGCAGGATTAAGCAGCGTTAATCTTAAAGAGGTTAGAGATGTGCAGGATTCACCTGTAGGTTTAGGAATCCTCAGGCAGGGGTCTGATAAGAAGATTAATGATGATTCCATTTCTGATACTTCATCTCTAATATCTGTTACTTCTCCAACCTTCTTCAACAAATTCAAAACTGGTAATATTCCTTCGTTTGTTCCTGTCAAGTTTGTTAAAGAAGGAATGGTTGTCGAATCATCAAGCAATCAGAATCCTATAAGCGAAGCCGACACAATAGAAGATGTCAATCAAGATCCGTTGGAGAAAGATCTGTGTATACGAGACTGGACAAGCTCAGATGATGAATCCATCACAGAGGTGCGTGTTGGTTCCTCACAGATCAAGATGTCTCCTAACATTGTCAAGTCACAAAAGCTTCCAAAAGCTGAATCAAGACCTATACGGATCTCTTCTCCAACTGCAAAGCAACTCAATCAATCAGTGAAGATCTCATTCACTGTTCAGCATAGCAAATGCCAAAACAAGCAAGAATCTGCTACAAGCTCAAAGCAATCCTTCTCAGCACCTGCATCACACGGGACTACAAAGAATCAAAGCCTTTTAAGGCTTGTTTTGAGTGTGGAAAAGAATGTCATGTGGTAAAGAAATGTCCTCAAAGACTTGTTTCGGATGGTAAAGGCAAACCGAATTGTTTTTCTGGAGCTCCAACAGTTTCTTAGATGATTTCTTATGTGAGCAGCTACTTGGGAGTTGGAGGGATTGGAGAATGGTTTCCCTACTAACTTAGCAATATCAAATCTGTTGGAGTGTAGTAGAGATGTTGTGTCAAGTCTGTTGACTTTACCATTCACCCTTCCAAAAACAAAACCGTAGGAAGGTTCATCGAACCTCCACTGGACAATTTGCTTCCTAGGATTGAGGGGCTTGTTTGACAGTTTGTCCCCTTTCTTGGTGTCCAGCAAAGTCACCAATCTTCTCCTCAACTTCTTTTCTTCTTCTTTGAGTGTATCTGAGTTGGTTGCTAGAAGTTGAAGAACTTGGTCTAATGTTCCCCTAGGTAGATCAAAGAATGCATCTCTTATGAGAGAACAGGAAGAGCCATCAATATACTTCAGCTTAATGGACTCTTCCTCACAAGAGATGTCACTCAAGGTTGTACAGTTGATGAACTTCCTTTTAATCTTCTTGAATTAATCTAAGGTCAGGGCTTAGATGGTTCAGAGGGTTTGGGTAATGGTTGGGTTCTGGGTTGTGTTATGGGTTTTAAGATGTAGTGGTGGTGGTTGTTGAGAGGCAATGGGTGAGGGAGTAGGTAAGGCTGATGGTGTGGGTTCAGGGGTATAAGGTACAGTGGTTGGTTCGGTTTTGATAAGAAATGGAAGAGGTGTGGGCTCAGGTTTTGTTGGTTTGGGTAACATCCACTATACACTTTGGCTTTGTGGCACCTCCTGCCTTCTTCCTAAGCGAATGTCAGCTTTGATGTCACTGAGATAAACTTTCATCCATGCTTTGTCTCCCACCTTTTTGGCAGCTGCAATTTGGGCCCCTTTCTCCCTCTTCTTCTTCTCCCTTAACTTCTCCCTTATAGCCTTCTTTCTCTTCTTATTGATTTGATCTTTTTCTTTGTGATAAAGAAACAAGATCGTATCATTCTCATGAGGAGTCAACTCCTCTTGAGAATATCCCCTTGTGCATAGAAAGGCTATCCTCTCCATCCTCTCCCTTTGCAGAGCCTCTTTCTTATTCCTCCTCCATTCGTCCTCTATGGCTAACCTTGCTACTTCCTCCTTCTCCTTTTGCAGCAAGGTTGCCTTCTCTAACTTTACAAGCTCATCAAGTGGGAGTAGAAGCATCTTTTCATTATCTACTCCCAGGCTGATGAGCCTGTCTATTGCCTCCACTCTCCTCCTGTTGTTGATACTCTCTTGAGTCGTTGTTGCTGCTTGCAGCCAACAGCTTCCCAGTATCAAGTCTACCTTTCTTCTTTAGCTTCTCTAACCTTTCCTCCTCTAGAAGCTCCTCAGTAGTCATCATCCTTTTTCCTTTAGGATCTAAGGAAGATTTAGCTTTTTGAGATTCTGGCTTAGAGGATTCAGGTTGGAGAGAGTGGGGTTGAACTTGTGGTGCTTGGTATGTCTAAGATAGAGGAGTTTTGGGTAAGTCCTCAATTTTTACTTTAAAGGCTAGATCAAGGTTAGTCTCTGTGATAAACAGATCATCAAACAAGGATGACAATTCCATTATCCCTTTCACAGCTTGAATTTCTACTTCGAAAGAGATTAGGACTACACCACTTGTCCCTTCTTGCTCAGTTGTTAGGCCATCAATCCTTATTTCCCCTTCGAAGTCAATCTCAGGTTCAATATGGACCTTAGGTTGACCAACTTCCTTCCGAGAGGTAGATGGTGCACTCAACCTATGAAGCTCTTCAGCTCCAAAGTAAGCAATGGCAACATCAAAGGAGGGTTGTTCAAGAGAGGAGCTTATTAGGAATTTGGTCAAGAATCTGTTAAGATCAATAATCATCCTTGGGTCCACTTGAATTGTAATGGGAGGTGGCTAAGGGAAGATGGTTGTAGGGTGTTGTTGTGTGGGGTAAAAAGAAGAGAGAGACGTTGTGATGACCAAACTGGGTTCCTCATGTCATTGTTTCTGAACATTCTCCCTTTTTGATAGCATCATCTTGAGAAGTAGATGAGCTAGTGGGTGAACTTAAAGAAACTTAAATAGGTACGTGCCTAAAAGACTTCTCAATCTGTTTCTCAGCTAGTTGTGCCTTGAGGTTTTCAATCTGGCACACCTTTCTTCGAAAGTCTTAACCTTTGATTTAAGGTTTGAGACTTTAGAGAGTAGGTCTCTGATGGTAATTTGCATATTACCATCATCTTCTTTTGAAGAATCACGGGGAGATGAGATAACATACATGGTATGTTCATCATCACCACCAGATATGGTTTATTGGCACCCGATTCCCATGCATACTAATGTCTCTTTCAGAGGCATCAATTGGCAAGGTTGTCGTAGACTCAATCTCACTTATGTTGCCACTGCCCAGAGAGGCCAATGAGACACTCTCAGTAGTAGCAGCTACGTCTACATGAATCCCCTCCACTCTAGTTTGACTCACCTCGGTATGGTCTAGCTGATGTTGGCTAGATATCAGAGGTTTCCTGAGGCTCAGTTGATCTTAAGAGTGGTGGGAAAGATCAACATCACTACCTTGATGAAACATGATATCTTCATCAGATCAGGTAAGTAGATCAAGAAAGGATACAAAGGTTAAATCTATAGACCCGGGACCTTGGTCAACACCTAATGGCTCCTCTACAATCGCAGCTGAGCCAGTGATGTAGCTGTCCCTTTTTGGCTGCCCAGGGGAGTGTTGAGACTCACCCTGAGGGCTTAGGGTTTGGGTTTCAGGCTCATCAGGTAGAGACTGAGGAAACTCAACACTGATATTGAGGTCAATGGTGGAGGATGGTTGGACCTCTAGCTAAGTAGGAGCCCTAACTCTCTAGCCCTTTTGGTTTTAACAAAGGAGACTTGTTTAATCAGAGTAGATTGAACAGGGGTTCGTTTGGGGCATCTTTGGTAGGTGAATTTGATTGGGTGGGAAGAAGTGATTGGCATTGAAGTGGTGGTGGCTGAATGAACCTGGGATACATGTAAAATGGATCTTGTTGAGGTTACCTCATAGGTTGTTCAACACAAATTAAGAGTAGTTGAAGCGTAGGCCTTTGACCAACTCGTGGACTAGGCAGCCCAAATCAAATAGGATTTGATCCCAACCCCCTAATTTGTTTGAGTGATCATGTAGAATGATATGCAATAAGAACTTCCAGTTTAGGAGAAGTTGAACTTGTAGATTTCTCACATCGCCACCATATCCCATTTGTTTGTAAATGTCCTCCAACTCAGACTTGGGGAACTCAGTAGGGACGCCATCATCATGAAGCTCCAGATGCTCCCTGATGATTCATTCACTGATTATAATTTCTTGACCGCAGATCCTAGATCAAAGGTCAGTCACCTGGAATCTTAGGTGGCTACCTTACAAAGGCAGGTGCTTAATTAGCAACTTGAGACCACCGATCTTAAGAGCACGCTAGCTGAGAGGCTTGCCAAGCATGCTCAACCATGGCCATAAGAACATATGGATGTAGTGGACCTAACCTCCAGCTCACTTGCAAGTAATGATGCTACCAAAATGGGGAATAAAGTCACTACAATTATAGAACATGGGAGCACTACCCAGAGAATAGACATTGAGGATTCACCATGCTCACTTGAAACTGTCCAAACTCAAAAACCTCCTCCGGCCCACACTAATATGGATGCCATCCTTCAAAGCATATTTGAGGAGGGTTTTATACCAAGAGCCATTTCACCTTCATCCAATCTTACTGATAATCCAATCATAGGACGGGGGTATGATATTAATAGAAGGGCCTTGGTGCTTTCTAGATTCCAGGGTCAACAAGAAGTCTTCAACATATATAACCTGGGATTCATGAAAGCTTCCCTCTGTCAATCCTACCATTCGTCAACCCAAGTCAAAACAAACATGCTGGCAGGTTGGCAGAGAGGATTCAAAGGAAGGTGTCTGAGGAGTTCGAAAGAAGAACAAATATGTATAAACAAAGGCTAGTAGGAAAAACAATTGGTCAGCTGGATACTGAGTTGAACCTTAAGATTATCTTCAAAGAGGAAACCTTAGTTGCAGGCCTGATTATGGACACTGTGAATCTTGAGACTCCTACTCCTTCAGCACCAACCCATTAAGTGAGACACCATTTGGTAAAGGTGTCTCAAAGCCTCTCCCTGGCTTGAGCTCAAACTAAGAACAAATACAAGAAGGCCAAAGCTCTCTCCTCCCTGAGTCACATAGGCTAGTGATTGACAAGGGAAAGAAAGTTCTAACTGCAGAGGAGATTGAGGAGGAGAAATAGGAGAGGAAAAGGAAGACAAGGGAAGAAAGACAGAGAGAGACTCCTAGTTTCATGCATGCTGCAATCAGGGCTGCCCAAAGGCCAAATACTCAAGAAGATGAGTTAAGGGTAGCCAAATTGAACTACCTGGGAACTAGGAATTACAATGTTGATGATCTAATCTCTCTTCCCTTAGATAAATTGAATGAAATGGCAGACAAAGAGGTGTCTAGAGAGAGTAAGGAGGCTGAGGATGCTTCTTTGCTTCTCAAAATCAAAGAAGAAAGAAAGAAAAAAATTATATCAAGCTCCTATCCTCTCCCTAGTTCAAGAGATGCCTGAGGTAAAAACTATGATTGTAGAGTAAAGAGCTCAAGTAGACAAAGAAAAGGATAAACAAAACATCATCAACTACATGAGGGCCACAGGTTTCTACCAGGCAGAAGCTTTACTCCCTCTATCTTATGACTATATAGAGTTTGAGTATTTTAAGCAGCTGGAACAAGAAGCTATTAAAGAAAGAAAAGCTGTTAAGAGAAAGATGAGAGAGGAAGCTTAAAAATCAAGGGCCACCATCAAAGCTAACAAGAAGAAGTCTAAAGATCGAAAAAAGATGGTGAGCTTCTTGAAGCTCTATGGGTTCTCTAGATGGAGGCTTAGTCCTTTGTCTCTATCCATAATGATGAGCATATTAAGGTGATCAATCAGAATATCAAGAGCTGTGAGCATCAAGACTTGTATCTCCACCAAGTCAAGCTACACTTGAAGATGAGTTCATGGTTAAACCCAACCAGACAACAGAACCAAGACATACTACTGATCCACAGCCAGCTTCATCTTCTGACCCACAACAAAGTCCCGATCCTTCTTCTAAACATGTGAAGGGGAAGGACCAAATTGAGAAGAAAAAAAGACAAGGTGATCAAGACCAACCTTCTCAGTTGAAGTATATAAAGAGGGAAAAGATGGCCATTAGAAGAGACTTGAAGTCAAAGAAGAAAAAGAAATCTAAAGCATCCACCTCTACATCTCATGATAAGTCAGAACATCCTAAGGGTGAACCAAAAGAAGCTGATCAACCAACTCTCTTACATGTATAGCCTCTAGCTGCTGAGAGACCCATCATGTGTTAGGTATATTCTACAAACCTAGACAGATGGTATGTCATAAGAGATCGAGAAGGTTAACAAGTATTCTTCCGGCAGAACATACTTGGGCCTACATAAGGAGATACTATGAAAGCCTAAAGAATCCAGACTAGCTGATGAAGAGGGGAATGGCTCTGATTCTGATGATGGGTGCAAACAAGTGAAAGATCAATATCGATAGTAATCTTCAAGTTTTGGTAGCATCGGTCTAGGAGGAGTTTGTAAGATCAAGATGATTATCTTAGAGGCTGATGCTAACCAATGATCTCTCAACATGCAAAGAAGTACAAGGAAGTACTTTGGAAGATTTGACAATGTACAAAGAAATAACTAAGTGTCAAATCTTCTGAAGTCAAAGACAAAAATCTTTTGAAACCAAAAATGAAGTCTTCTGAAGCTTAAAGACAAAATCAACTGATGCATGAAGACTGAACTCTTCCGAAGACTAAGAAGACATGTGTGTGTGACATACTTTTGACAAAAGCAGAAGTCCTTTCCGCTGTTAGCTCTAAAGATTCACTAACTTTTATAAGTTGGTGATTACCTTTTTACTTTTGTCAACTGTACATCATGGTCTTTTATCTATAACTTACTACTTAAAGTACTTTTATCCTTATTGTAATACAATAGGATGTGAGCCATTGCTTGTCATAGTCACATGTCAAAAGACAATATGTCTTTTGATTTTACATTGATCTTGTTTTCTACATTAGTGTACAGCTGGCCTTCAAAGTATGATCGGTTGTATGATGTAGTATAAAGTATCTCATGTATCAGTCTTTAGAACCAAGCTTCGTAACACTTGTAAAACACTTGAGAGCAATATACATCATCCTTGCAAACTAATCTTTGTGCTCTTAAGTGTTTCTTAGTTGTTATTCATTGTTTCCTTGTCTGGTTCCTTTTTTGATCTACTAAGTGTGTTTAGTTGATAATCTCCAACTATGAAACTGTTGTGAAGTATTAAACGGTCCTGTAAATCCCCTTTTGTTAATTACTTTTCTAAAAATATTTTCACCATCAATTTAATTCGTGCTTTGTGAATAACAACGTGAAATAGTTACGTTATTACTTTATGGTTATCCAAAGTGTAACTTTTTGATTGTATCTCGATAGTAATATTGATAATATCAATGATCAAACATCTAATATCCACCATAAACCCTAGAAGAATCATATAACATGGAATAATTTTATGTTTAAAATATCTAGATCTATAGTATACATAACTATAAGTATGCATACCAGTCAAAATCATGTAAAAAGGGTATCTAAAACTTAGTATGGTGATTTGCTCGAGCAAAACCCTAGAATATAACTTCTTTACTACGAGATCTATAAAAACATACCAAGACACCCATCTTTTTGTGAGATCTTGTTAGAATGATGTTTTTAAGTATAAATAATGCTTAGATCTATTAAGAAGGATAAGAATCTTACCTTTCTTATCCTTTAAGACTTTTTTTTTCTCTTTACCAGAGGGGTTTTTCTCTCTACTACCCAATTTGAAAAGCTTAAAGTGTTAGAAAACAATGTTAGATGTGGATATCTTCATTTTATAGGAGGAATATTAGGTTTGAATACTCTTTCTTATATTTACCCTTTCTATCTTTTGTTGTTTTCACTTTTAACCCAAAACTTTAACATTGATCTTTATTTTGAAAAATTTAAGGTCTTACATCATGGTTAAGGATAGTTTATGTACGTTAAAAAGAACCAATGGTGGCCACACGTGAACATACGTAAACCATTAAGAATTCTAATAACTAATGATAGACTAACAATGACACTCATCATTATAGGATAAATACTGGTAAACAATATTGGAATTAATTTTATCTATTGTTATCATCATTATAAATTGGTTGTTAATGTAAAAAAATATTTATATATTATTGTACTTATAATGCATAGTTATTACAATATTTGTAAAATTTATTATTTTCAGAAAATCATAAATGATTTTGGTTTTTATTTCTCTACTATAAACAAAATATCAATGAACATCTAATGACAATCTAATGGTGGATGTTCGTCGAGTGTCTTTTATTAAAGCTTACACTAGAAAGTACGTAAACAATAATTTGTCGGTGACAATTTCATCACTGACATGTTAATGAAACTTCATGATTTATCATGATCCATCGGTAAAGTCTTTACCAACGTGTGGCTTCCCCACAAACCTTTACTAAGTGAAAATATACAAAATAAAAAGAATGTACATAGAAAATATTGAAACGAAAATTTGACGTTGTTGAATTAGTTGATCCAAGTTCTAATTTCTTATAATTGTAGATTGACAGTTTTGAACATTGATAATACAATTAAGTTTAATTAGAAATGAAATTAGATGAACATCTTAAATTAATAATTAATAAGAGATATTATGAGGTGGTTTAAAATCTGATTGCTTGAGAAGTTGCCACATTCGGCCTTGTTGTCTGTAAACATAATCATGATTCTTGTATGTTGCATATACATTCGAGAGGGAAAAGGGTTAAGCAATGTGCCAAAAACTAACGACAGAATAAGTGACCTACCTTTGCATGCCAAACTACACATTCCACCACTTATTACATAAAAGTTTAGATAGTAACCTTTAGAGATTTAGTGATATTATTAAACATTACATTGTATATATTCACTAATGAATATATATAAATACTTAGTGGTTCTTATTCAAACTAATTACATGTGTTTGTATAATAGAGGGTGATTATTGATCAAAGGCTTTTTTTTTGCTAATTGTAGGAATCCATCAAGATCGACACGTGTATTGTAACCGATAGGCATACGCCCACAACAATTATATACTAACATATATAATTTACACACTATACATAGTACTTACGTATCACAAAGAAGGCCCACCAGAAAGAGGGGGACCCCGGAACAATGTATGAAAGAGACTCTTGAAAGCTATCGAAGTGGACAATAGAGTGCTGCTTCTTATGAAAAAGCCCTCAATGCTGTGTGAAAGAGTGGCGGGGAATGACTGGGCTCAGGAGTAAAGTCAACATAGTGTGGAAAGTGGGGTCGACCTTCTAGCGCGCCTTGTAGGGAAAGAGAGGTTCTCTAGGCAGATAGATCGAAATGGCAATGAATGTAAGTGTGCTCTCTGGGCCTTACTTATTGATGACTCAAGAAATAAAACAAGTTCGAATCTATGCTGGTACGGGCGGACCCAGAAAGAAGAGAGGAAGGAAAGGCACGAAGCGGAACTCCTGGAACAAAACAAGCAGTTCCCGTCGGACCAAACCAAAAGGAAGAGCAGCTAGCTACACCGGAACAACTTCAACTAAGACACCGACAAATCGTGAAATCACGCACCATAAATTTTAAATAATTACGCAACATCTTAAAAAGTTGATATTTTAAACTATAGTAACAATATACTCAAATTAAAAAAAAAAATATCTATATTGTGGTATATTCTAAAAATATATAAATTATATAAAGGTTATTTTTCAATAATTTTTAGCCCAAATGATTGAGATGAGATATCTCAAAACTTTATAGAAATAGGGAGAAGTATTGTGTTCAAGTCTCAACTATGACATAAAAATGGGTGTTTCAGGTTGGGTAATGGGGTTTTGTCGCCGAATGTGACTTTCAATCCTGTAGGTGATCTAATGTTCAAGATTGATGGGACAATCTGATGTACGAACTTTCATTCGGGGACATGACAGCTTAGTGGCACAATGTTTCGTACTCGAGAAATGAAGATGTTGAGACGCGCGAGTGATCCGTCAGTGATCCAATATATATATATATATATATATATATATATATATATATATATATATATATATATATATATATATATATATATAGGGGAGGGATCCTAAGAAAACCACTTATTTTTGAGAAAACCAAGAAAACTAAAATCAACCAATCATATAATTTATAAATATATTTTATTTTTTATTGTTTAAAGGTTAGTTTTGTAAATTGCCACCTGCTTATTTTTTGTAGTTATATTATTTATTTTAAATTCCTTGATTTCCTCTCTTTTTGTTGACTTTTATTTTTCATTCAATTCAATTTTATATAATAAGTATACAGATTTGCAATTTTGTAGACCACCCCACCTAAAACACTTTTGTTTTTCTCCAATCTTGATGTTGTACATACAATGTTTATTGTTTTTTTCTTGACGAATCCATCTAACAACATGCAGTAGTGGTCTATTTGGTTTGGAAAATAACACCAACATATCTGGATTTTGAAATCATGAAGATGATGGTGCCGGTCAAAGTAAAACTATTGATGAAGATGAAGATGAAGATGGAATGGTAATGTTTACGTATACGTAACTGATGAGTATTAACAATGGACTTGATGACCAGTATCCAACAGTTGAGTAGTGATTGTGAACTCGATGAACAACATGATTTTATGGGATCTAGCACATCTTCATCCTTAAAAGCGCCAATAAGAGACGTAAAATATCCACTCGCAAAACCACCAAAATAGAGGTTATCGTCAGCTACAGTTCTGAATCAGGATCAATGGAAATATGTTTAAAAGTTAGGGTTATTTGACATTGAAGATAGCGACATGACGAAGGAGTAGACGAATGATTATGCTTGATATCGTTGAAATGAAAAGGAGGTATAATTCAGGTATATTGAGTGAAAATAAAGATGTAAATATATATAAGATGATGATGCATCATGTTTTTTCTTATATTACGATTTTTTTGTTCATCTCCATCTTCATTGAGTTACATATACGTAAGCAGATTTTCATAGTGCTTACATATACATAAGTTGGTTTACATAGAGCTTCAAATCTATTTTTGTAAAATTTCTTTAGATTCAAGTGTTCTTTTTAGTGATATGTATATGTAATTATCAAGTTACACATACCTTTGCATACATATAAATCAAGTTACATATACGTATTCAAGTCTATATATGTGAAAATTTTCAAGTGTAATAATATCTTTTGCACTTGTTATATATGTTATAGTAACATATACGTAAACGAAAATGGTTGTATATACATAGAAAGATTTATCGACATGGATTAGTTATTTAGAAGATTTGATATTCGATTAGATTGCGGCATTTAACTTGATTGGGTTACGTATACGTAACATAGTGATTCATAAGCGCGTAGATCAATGTTCCATATACGTAACACAATTTTACATATTGATATATACAATTGTTTACTAATTACATACACAACTCAGTGGTATTTATTCGTTTGAATTCTTACTCTATTTATATTCAAATATTCCAATATACAAAAAATAGTTTGTTATAGTGTTAAATTTGTTATAAACATGTTAGTGATAGAGAGAGATAGAGATTTTGGTTTTAATTGAGAGAGAAGAGAGAGAGTGAGTGATTTTAGGAATCCAAATAATTAAATGAGAGTTTGCATATATTTAAATATGTGTTTTGCCTATTATACCCTTATTAGCTTTTAATTAAAACCTTTACACACTATTTATTTACAATCTTGCCATGATATGATCTCAACCATTGATTACACAAATCAATGGTGGATTAATGGTTTTTTTGGTTTTCTAGTAAAAGATGGTTTTCTCTTGAACCCTCCCCTATATATATACATATATATATATATATATATATATATATATATATATATATATATATATATATATATATATATATATATATATATATATATATATATTCTCAAGATTAAACCAGTGGGTTTTTCCAGTTGTGTGTTTCCTACTGAGTGGGTTGGGGTGCGGCCCCGGATGAAAAACGGATAGATGGACGCGATTAAGATAACACATATTCTCCAAAATATTATCGTACATTTGTCGTTTAAATAAAGTTATCTGACAATTAATTAAATAAACTTACATAATTATCTCTAACTTTTATTTAAATTCAATTATCCAATAATTAAATAAACAAATAATATCATTAACCAACGATTAATTAACAATTCTCAACTTTGTACATTCAAAAAAAAATATCAACCGTATTTCCATATTTCGTATTTATTATTTAATCAAATTAAATAACATAAAATGTTTGTTGTTCAAAGTATAAATATTTTAGAACGTACTGTAGTTAGGAGGGTTGATTTATCGGGATCAGACATATAAGTCCACTAATCTCCCACTTGGACACTACCCGAATAATTCTCTCTACACAAGAGTGAGCAACGCTCTAACTATGGATTGTTATCCCAAACAAGGTGTGATGGTTTAAAGCCATTAACTATATTGTTTGGTACAAGGTTCAGTCGTGCGACTGAGCCAATCTTATGTCTCAATCGTGCGACTGATCCAGTCTCCTGGTTCAGTCGTGCGACTGGTCCATTAGCATGAAGTGTTCATGCGTATGGTCCATTAGCATGGTCCATTCGCATGAAGACTTCATACGATTAAGTTTAAACACATTTCTCAACCATTCTTGACTAAGAACTATGTAAACAACCACAAACCTATATAATTAGTTCAATATGCGTTATGATACAATAAACAATGAAACATTAAACAATACAATCATCAATCACATATTTCATTTCATTCAACTCATTCATTACATATAGACATGAAAGACATTTTACATTATGCTCCTAAACTAGGTACATATGTATCAACAAACTCCCCCTTTGACCTAGTTTACATCATTGTCTAACATTCTTCATCAGCTCCTCAAACTTCTTGTACTTTTCCTCTCTTGTAACTCCGGCATGTATCTCGAATGCGAAACAGAGTCTTATCACGTTCTGGAACTGGAGGGCTTGTACGATATCCTGCGAGTCATAGAATTACGACCACTTGTATAAGGTGTTGACATCATCACCAGACAAGTTGGTCAGCCACATAGGGTCAAACACCCGAATAGTTTCCATCTTGCTCTCTTTCTGTAAGACTATGACCGCTTCACCTGTTCTCCAATCGTAATACCACCATTTAAAGTGTGGAGTGAAGTCCTGTGGCATTTCCCGTAAGGGAATTTTAGACATAGTACGCGGATGACTCCACTTCAGCACAACCTTTGGCTTTCCAGATACCGGGTCCACTTCAGACCTTCGGATGTACCTCTTCGGTTGTTGAGGTCTGAAGTTTACCCACCTGGTGTGGTATTCTTTCCTTAGCGCAGCCTCAAACCAGCCTGATATTTTCCTCGGATCAGCGTATAACAAGTTTAGGCGCGCCAGCTGATTGAGCTCAAAACCAGGGAGAGTCTTTAGATTATGTGGGAATCTAAAGTACTCTATGACCTTTTCTCTTTTCACTGCATACACATTCAGATCCTCAAAATAAGCCCATGCAATGATCTTGCCTGACACCTTTAAGTGTTTCTTGACTTTGTATAGCTTAGTGTAGACATTGGGCTTTTGTGCAGTACGCATGGCTCGGATCTTAGCAAAACAGACCGCCCATTCAGCCTTTTTGATGTCAACATCGGCGTCTGAGGCTTGGGCTTGACCCTTGGTCTTCTCAGCCTCTTTCTCCATCTGATCCAGCTTGTCAAATGTATCACTGCCGAGAGTATCACCCAAGTTGGGGACTACATTTCCCTCTCGGTCAGTGTACTCTGGATAATGGTCAGCAGTGACATCCTCTCTCTCGATTTCATCTATGTCATTGAGCTCATCATCACTTGTCACCTCAAAAGTAGGAGCATCCTTGACAATCTCGTCCGGGTTCAGCCTGAACATCTCAGCAAGTTGATCGTCAGTCAGGTCATGAATGATTTCTCCTTCTTCGGGAGTATAGCTCACTGACGGTCTGACAATCCCTTGTAAATCAAGAATCATTGTGAGTTGAGACTTGATTTGCTGAAGGGGAGCAACATCGTATTCATCTTGCTGAGATGTTTGATCTGCTTGATTTAAACATGTAACACATCAATCATTAGTCAATAATCAAGACAGTTAAACATTAAATATATATAAACATTAAGTACAAAATTTTAATAAATGATTAAAGTACAAAAGCTTTCAAATACATAAATATCTAATCATTACTTTTGCTCTGAATAGCAGGCTTGTCAGCCGGAGGGGCTGAGGATGAGGCTCTTTGATCCTGAGCCTTCTTTGACCGTTGCTCTCTAGCCTGTGTGGATGCTGATGCAGCATCATCATCTCCTTCATCCTCATCTCCTCCCTTCTCCTCTCCTTTAGCTCCATCACCTTCTTCATCCGTCTCATCATCATCATTGTCACACCCCCGCTAAAAGCGGAAACACGGGGATGTAACGAGATCGGGATCGTCATAACACATGGTAAACAGTAGAGATGCAATAATAATATATGATGATAAAGCGTGCCATGACGACACCCGACACAAATGGAGACTTGTGTCGTGTTTAGTCAATATTCACGACAGCATAGCCATAAGCATAAACATGTTAAAAGATTTACATAGGCAAGCAGTAAAAATTGTAATGTAAATTCCCACAACCCGGAAACAAGTATCAAAAGAATAATATTGTTTTATCAGACTACAACATTGTATCAAAATGATTGTTTGTCAAATATGTTTAGTCTCAAAAATGCATCCTAGGGTCTCCACTAAGGCAGCACACCTAGATCCTCAATTTGCATGATCACCTGAAAAGATATGCTCAAAATGGTCAACAAAATTGTTGGTGAGCTCGCAGGTTTAAATAGTAAATAAGTAATGATGCTGTGTAGTAAATGATGTGGAATACCGTGTATACAGTTATAAGTAAGTATAATCACATGATAATGAGCTTTGCAACCAAACCTAACGACGTACACAAAGATCTTGTCGGAATATATTCACCCAAGGGCCCGTTCCTGGCCACTGATGGTACTAACTAGTATACCAACAAACAAGGGTGGGGGTGTCAACCCAGTAGTACTACCAATACCTATCTGTCGGTTCCTACACTGGAATTAAATAGTTGCAAAGAGAGTACCACACAGCAAACTCAAGCATGTATCAGATAAGTACTCACAAAACAGTAACACGTTGATTCCAAGTATGTAAATTGTATGTAAATTGTGTAGCATTGAAAATGGGTGAGCATACTTTTCCCCCAAGTTTGTAAATGATTGAAATGTTGTATAAGCATAAAAAGGGGCCACGAAACTCACTTGTTAGGTAGTAAGTATGAATGATCAAAGTATCCAAATGTAGTATGCAATAAACGGTCAAACACCTATTGAAATTTATTGTTAAGCATTAATGATATGTATAAAGTAAATAATAACGTTCGGTCGGTTCGGGTTGTATCGGTTGGGTCGCGTGTAACACACACAAACAGACACACGCACTAGATCTTATGTAGATCCAAGTACCAGGAATCATTGCCATTGTCGATGTTATTTGTGTAAAAGTTCCATTGTTATTAAAGAAGTATTTGGTAAACATTAGTAGTTACAAATCGGTTATTGATACTTGTAAAATGTTGAGTTAATTTAATTTGGAATAACATTAGTAAGCTCGATAACGTTGACTTTAACATTGTCATTAGCAATGGCAACCGTGTCGATATCACCTTAACACCACACGACATACACACATCACACACAAGAAGGAAATCACACACAACAACTTCAGTCGCACGACAGGACCAGACGCACGACTCAACACTCCATTCGCACGAATCAACCCTCATTCGTACGAATCAGCTTCATTCGTACGATTGAACCTTCATTCGTACGACTTGCATTCAGTCGTACCACACAACACTCAATCGCACGACTCAACCTCCATACGCACGAATCAACCTTCATTCATACGAATCAGCTTCATTCATACGACTGAACCTTCATTCGTGCGATTGGCCTTCAGTCGTGCGATACACGCACAATCGCATACATTCATTCGGTCGCATGACTCAATCGCACACATTCATTCGCTCGCATGACTCAATCGCCCACATTCATTCGCTCGCATGACTCAATCGCACACATACACCCAGTCGCACGACACACCCAGTTGCACAACTCAGTCGCACGATTGACTCAGACGCATGATTCAGTCGCACGACTCACCCAGTCGCACGGCTCAATCGCATGACAGACCCAGTCGCCAGAATGGCAGATTCGCGGCTGCAGCTGAGCAGAGCAGCCTCTGGCTGCTCCGAGCACGAGTTTTACACAACAAGGACTTCCAGAAACACACTACAAACATACACAAACAAGAAGAACATGCAGAAGGACATCACACGCACCCACACGACCTCATGTGTTCGGGTTGAACCCGAACACCCGAAACCCTAGTTTGGACAGCCGTGAATAAGCAAGAAAAAGGACAACCAAGGTCGTCTACCTGCAAGAATGGAGTAGACTCGGTTGTAGTCGAAGTCTAGACGATGAAAACGTAACGAAAATGAGCGGTTTTGGTGCAAGGAGGAGGAAGAAGGGTGAAGAAGAAGAAGTGAAGAAGAAGATGAAGAATGGAGGCTAGGGCTGGAAATGGGGTATTTATACCCAGCCCTAGTTTGGGAAATGTTACATTTAGTCCCTGCACTTAACCCCCGAGTTTCCCAAATTTGTTTCGGTTGAAAAACGACTTTATTAGGTTAGTTATATTAATGATAAAAATGTATTTAATGATATTTGTAACTTAAAAATGGTTTTATTAATGACAATGTTGGACCAAAAGAACCAATGAGCCGGATCAGAAAAACCTTTAAGTCCCATAGACGTCACAACAACTACTGAAGTCCACAACAGCTGAAGACAACACCTGATGACAAAGTCTGAAGACAAGTGCTGAAGACAGTCTGAAGACATAAGTGCTGAAGACAAAGTCTGAACACAAGTGCTGAAGACAAAGTCTGAACACAAGTGCTGAAGACAAAATCTGAACACAAGTGCTGAAGACAAAGTCTGAAGACAAATGCTGGAGACCAAGTATCAGACGTTGTCATAACAGCTGAAGAGGACTTCTTCAGTAGTTGTGACGGTTTACTTTCAGTAGTTTTATATTTTCAGTAGTTTTGTAAAACGACTGAAGAGCTTGTTCTTCAGTCGTTGTAGTTTCAGTAGTTTCTTATCAGTAGTTTTATGTTTTATACTTAGCACTCTGACATGTTCTCAGTAGTTGTGAACATTTCAGTAGTTTGTTAAGTGTTAGTTATTTTTGTAATAGATCTGCCAGTTGTCACTATCCCATGATAGCAGCAGTGATTGCACTCTATATAAGGAGTGTCAACCTTATTGTAATAGGTGAATGATTGAATAGAAATATTTGGTATAATTGAATCATTCCTTATCACAGAAATATATTCTCTCGTATTTGTTTACAAATATCAAACTCTTGCTATAATTTGTCTAATTCTTGATCTTATTCCGCTGCATTACTCACTAATCCATCGAACTTGTGATCACTGATCCTGACAAATGGTATCAGAGCTGGTTAATCATTGATCGATCTAATAATTGATCATTGAAACTGCTATTCAAGATCCAAGTTTGATTGAATTAGCATTTTTGCAAGAAACGGTTATAGAGATTGAATTTTCTGTGTTTTTTGGTCATTCATCCTGAGATTTATTCTTGGTTTTCATTGAGTTTGTTGTGGTCTGTCTAAAATCTTTTAGAAGCTTGAATAAAATTGTTTTTGGACCCAAAATGACTACTCCTTCCAATGATCCTCACAATACTGGTTCCTCAACCAAGCCTCCAATGCTGGTTAGGAATGAGTATAACATATGGCAACGACGTATGCTCCATCACCTGTCTGTTAACAGCTCAGGTTGTTGGACATCAGTGGTACATGGTCCACACAAGCCTATGGTGAATAACCCGGAAACCAATCAAATGGTTCTGAAGAGGAAGGATCAATACTCAGATGATGATAAGAAATTGTTTGAGATTGATGCAAAAGCCCATGGAATTCTGGCCATGGTACTACCCAATGAAATCTATTCTGGGCTAATGCATTATGAATCTGCCCATGACCTCTGGAATGCCTTGAAAGAACAATTTGGAGGAACAGATGAGGTCTTGGAAAATAATAGAGAGATCCTTGCCCAACAATATGAGACATTCTCTCATAGGAAGGGTGAGACACTGACTCAACAGTTTGAGCGGTTCTCTTGTTTGATCTCTGAATTAAAAATGGTCAAACATGAGTACACCAATATCCAGATGAATAACAGATTTCTCAGATCACTGCCTGAGAGATGGGACACATATACTATTGTCCTACGCTCCAGTGCAAATTTGGACAAACTATCTCTCACCCATCTCCATGGGAAATTGCTCACATTTGAGAGAGAGATAGAACAAAAACGAAAACTGTCTTCATCTGGTAAGCTCACTGAAGACTTTGTACCAGGCAATACTGCCTTGGTTAGTCATGAGTCAGAATATGCTTCATCTGAATGCCAGTATGATGAGCATATTGATTTCTCCTCAAACATTTCTGATTCTGCATTTGTGAGTGTTGATAGTCAGTTTACTGGGTGTAATAATGACAATCTATGCTTCATCATGGATGATCTCAAGGGGATTGCTGATGATGACTTAGAAGAGATGAATATTTTGAGCCAAATGGCCTTGATAAATATCAGATCTCAGAAGTTCTACAAAAGAACTGGAAGAAAATTCCCAGGACTCTCTGGCAAAACCAAAGTTGGTTTTGACAAGAGTAAGTTGAGGTGTCACAAATGCCAAAGGCTTGGACACTTTGCTAGAGAATGTAGATCATCTGGATCTAATTCCTCTGCACCTTTTGTGACTTTCCCTAGTAATAGTCAACAAAACAAAGGGCAATATCCTGTCAATTCTAGTCATCATTCTCAACCACAATCTTCTGCATATTTTGTTCCTCAGGGTCAAATGCCATACCCTTACCCTTGTTATTACATGCCACAAACCAGTCAAGTTCAAGCTCCTATGGTATCACAACCTCATGCACTACCAGAACCTCAACCATCTCATCAACCTCCTCAACCTCAACAACATAGCTTCTTCACCCCTGAAGTTGTTGACTGGAGCAGTTTGCCAGATGACATGTCTGGTCATGAACAACTGTTCACAGGTGCTGATCAACATGGTGGTGACAGTCCTTTTGGGAATCTAGCACTTATGACTCTGGAGTCTACTGAGGGTTCCTGCTCAAATGCATCATCTTCACAGGTAACTCAGGTATCTTTAGAGGCTAAAGCCAAGTTATGTTCTGAATCATGCATAGCTGCCTTTGTCTCTATTAGAGAGGCAAATGTAGCATTAATAAATCAAAAACTTGAGTTTGAGAAAACTATTTCAAAAGAAAAGCTGAGTATGAGTCTGCTCTCAATAATAAAAGTGATGAGATTTATAAGCTTAAATGCCAATTAAATGATGAAAAGGCTAAGCTAGAGGTTATTTTGGAAGACCAGAGAAGTCTCAAAGAAACCCTTGCAGTCACCCAAGTAGAGTGTGATCGATGGGTACAATCATGCAAAGGTTTTGAAATGCTTCTTAGTAAGCAATCTGCTTCCAATGTGAAGTTTGGCATTGGTTATACTCACACAGCTCCTCCTACAGATTTTGCTTCAAGAGCAGAAGTGAAATCTGATGGAGAAAGCAATAACCAATCCACCTCATCATGTGGTTTACTTTTTGATAGAGCATCATCAAAAGTAGAAGTCAGCAATAAGCCCTCTCAGAACCAATCAGCTGATGTTGATGGTTCCATTGCTGACACTCACATGATCAAAGAGTTGATCAACTCAGGAGTTATTTCTGGAAGTCCTGAAAGGACTGGAGAGCAAGATTTAACACCTGAAGTTCAAACTCCAACTACTGTCAGCATTGAAAAGAAGAAAACTGTCAGTAGAAAGAGTTTGAAGACTACTAAAGAGGAAGTCAAGAAAGCAAATAATGCTTCCAAAGTACTGAAGAGCAATTCTTCAGTAGTTTCATCCTCTTTAGTTGATGATCAACATAAGATGAAGAAGAAACCATGTGAAGTATGTGGTTTGTTTAATCATCTTACAGATGATTGTTGGTACAAAAGAGGATCCAAACTCAAACATAAAGAGGAAATTAAAGAGAAAATGGTTAAAATGAAAAATGAGTTTGAAGCCACATTTGTACCAGCAACATCAAATCCTGTAACCCTTAAGTCCAAAAAGAAATCCAAAAAGGAAGGGGTTAAACAGGTAACAGCTGAGATTGCTCAAAAGAAGAAGGTGCAACATAAGAACTCATCAAACTCCAATGCTAATGTGTCTGAAGAGCTGAAAGCTTTATCACAAAATCAGACACAGCTGGTTATGATGGTTCAACATCTATTGGGAAGAGTTAACCAATTAGATGTTCCTATGTTGAAACCACAGAAAAGGAGGTCCAAGCCAAAGGATTCCTTTTCTTCACCATCTTCTTCCTCTCAGGCTGTTGTTTCCAACAAACCTGTTAGTTTACCATCTGTTGATGTGAACAGGCCCAAAACCAAAATGGTTTGGGTCTCAAAATCTAACTAATTTGTTTTGTTTTGTAGGGGTCTTCAACATGCCACAGAGGCATCTGGTATGTAGACAGTGGAGGATCCATGCATATGACAGGAAACAGATCACTTCTTAATGACTACTCTCAAGGAAGGAAGGGGTTTGTGTCTTTTTGCAACGATGCAAAGGGTTACATCACCGGCAAAGGCTTTGTTTCCAATGGGGAAATAAAGTTTGATGATGTTAACCATGTGGAAAATCTCAAGTACAACCTCTTGAGGGTCAGTCAAATGTGTGACAAAGGCCATGTTGCTCTTTTCACCAGTCAGAACTGCCGGATTCTGTCATCCAAAGTTCTAAGTTTGATTGATAAGGTGTTGGATGAATACACTCTCCTAAAGGCCAACAGGACAGGAAGAGTGTATGCCTTAGATCTTTCCAAGAAAATAGATCTCAAAGGCCATCCTTGCCTATTTTCCAAGGCTTCCCCTCAAGAATCTACTCTATGGCATAGAAGGCTGGGTCATGTTAATCTCAAAAACATAAATTAGCTGATAAACCATGGTTTAGTAAGAGGATTGCCTATGAAGGAGTTCAAATGTGAAGATGACTGCACTGCTTGTTTAAAAGGAAAACAACACAAAGCTTCATTTCCCTCCATAGAAGTACCTAAGTCCAATGCCTGCTTACAGCTTCTTCACATGGATCTCTTTGGTCCTGTGAGAGTGATGAGTATGGCTAAGAAGAAATACTGTCTGGTAATTGTGGATGATTACTCCAGATTTGTATGGACTTTCTTCTTGCATTCAAAGGATGAGGCAGCTCAGAAGATTATCAACTTTGTGTTGTATGTTGAGAAGCAGTATTCCCTCTCAGTCAAGTGTATTAGAAGTGATAATGGCACAACATTTAGAAACAATACACTTGATGAGTTCTACCTCTCAAAGGGAATCAAGAGGCATTTTAGCATTCCAAGAACTCCTGAACAAAATGGAGTAGTGGAGAGAAAGAACAGGATCCTTATTGAAGCTGCAAGGTCCATGTTGGCTGACTCTGGACTGCCAATGACTTTTTGGGCTGAAGCTATCAATACAGCTTGCTATGTACAAAATAGAGCTCTAGTAAATAAGAGGTTGATGAAAACTCCATATGAAGTTCTTCATCATTTGGCCCCTCTAATTTCATTCTTCAGAGCTTTTGGATGTCCTTGTTTCATTCTCAACACATGGGATCAACTCCAAAAATTTGATTCTAAGGTGGATGCAGGGTACTTTGTTGGTTATTCATCAACTTGCAAAGCATACAGAGTCTTCAACTGTAGAACAAAGATGGTTGAAGAGACTCTACATGTTAAGTTTAATGAATCTCCAAAGGACAAGATTCCACAAAGCCCTGTGGAGATATTTGATTTGGACATACTGCAATATGTTCCTTATCAAACTCCTGCTATTGCTCCTGTCAACAGTTCACCACCTGGTGGAAGTGCTGGTGCTAATGATGATGATGATAGTAGTACTCACCTCTTCAAGTTTAGTGATCAACTGCCTGATTCAGCTAGACCTGATGTTCCTGTAGCTCCAGCAGCACAATCCACAACAAATGCTGATGAGATCTCTACAACTTCAACTTCCTTTGAATTACCATCTACTGATTGGTTTCAAGGAAATGCTTCACCATCACCATCTGTTGCTGCTGAGCATGCTACAAACACTTGCACTGATCTCATTGTGTACCAAGATCTGAAGAATCACCCTATGTCTCAAATCATTGGTGATATCACTGCTGGAGTATCAACAAGAAGTCAATTGTCAAATTTCTGCTTCTATGCTCTCTTCATCAGTCAGCAAGAGCCAAAGAATTATCACATTGCTTTAAAGGACAATGGATGGGTTGATGCCATGCAGCTTGAGCTTCTTCAGTTCAAGAAACAGCAAGTGTGGGAACTGGTTCCTCTACCTCCAGATTTCAGGCTGCACCTAAGGAGTCTCATTTGATTGCAGTCAAGAGGATCTTTAGATATCTGCAAGGCTCTCCATCTCTAGGTTTATGGTATTCTACTAGACATTCTGGTAAATTAGTTGCTTTTTCTGACAGTGACTATGCAGGGTGTAAGTTGACCAGGAAATCAACTTCTGGTGGATGTCAATTCCTAGGCAACTGTTTGATTTCTTGGCAGAGTAAGAAACAAACATCTGTTGCTACATCAACTGCTGAAGCCGAGTACATTGCTGCTGCAAGCTGTACATCTCAGGTACTATGGCTTCAAAACCAATTATTGGATTATGGCATAACAGAGACTAAGACTCCATTGTTAATGGACAACTCTTCAGCTCTTTGTATTGTCAAGAATCCTGTCCAGCACTCTAGGACTAAACATATTGAAATCAGACACCATTTTATTAGAGATTGTTTTGAAAAAGGTCTGATTGATCCAAAATTTGTTCCTAGTGCTGATGAGCTTGCAGACATTTTTACTAAGCCTTTGGATAGTTCCACTTTCCACAACCTGGTGTTAAGGCTTGGTATGCTGCAGCTAGAATAAGTGACAACTACTGATGATCTCAGTAATAAGTACTGATGATCATTGGTAACCATGTCACATATAAGTACTGATGAGTTCCTTTACCCTCAGCAGTTTTTATAACTACTGAAGGCTACATGCCTCACAAGTACTGAAGTACTTTCTTTGTCAAAACAGCTGATGTAGTTACAACAGCTGATGAAATCACAATAGCTGATGTAGCTACAACTACTGATGTCAGAAATGCACATAAGTACTGATGACCAATGAAACCTCTGAAACTCAGATTTAAGTCTGATGAGTAAGTGTGGAGGTCAGACTGAAACAGCTGAAAATCTATGAATTGACGAAAACAGCTTATGAGTAATTTCTCTTCAGTTGTTTCTACAACTGCTGTTTCTAAACAACTGAAGCCAAACATATGTCTTCAGTAGTTTACAACTACTGAAGACTAACACCAAGTCTTCAGCTGTTTACACCAACTGATGACAAAACCAATGTCTTCAGTAGTTTCACAACTATTGATGACAAACACCATGTCCTCAGTTGTTTCACCACCTGAAGTCAAAACTGTCTTCAGTAGTTTTATAACTATTGATGACTAAATCAAAGACTTCAGTTGTTTCAACGTCTGCCGGTTAAACCCAAGTCTTCAGTTGTTTTATAACAACTGCTGATCACACCAATACGGTCAGTCATTTCAAACCTCTGAAAGTTAATACCACGTCATCAGTAGTTTCAACAAATGATGACTAACACCAAAACCTTCAGTCGTTTTCTTATCCTACCCTTTAAATACCTTATCCCACCTTCAGAGTTTTTCTCACATCTCTTCTCAAACCTAACGTTCAAAAACCCTGTAACCTCTCTTCATCAATGGCGACCATGCAACTAAAACCACGACACAACTGTGTCGCTCATCTCACAAAATTGCCATACTGGACCAAGTTTCACAACGCCATTGATTTAATGGTCCAGTCACCTTACCAAACACTTTTCTGTTAAACCCCACCATATATGCCGAATCTCTTAGCCAATTCTGGACAAACGTCACTCTTGTCTCTGAGGAGAATGACACAGAGTCTCTTCAATCGTTTGTCCATAGCCAAAAAGTGGTCATTACTCCAGACATTCTTCGCCAAACCCTCAATCTGGATGATGCCGCTTTCCCTACTGGTTATCCAAAGGGCACAACAGATCTATCATTTGCCCACCATGGATACGAAGGTAACCTGAGTGCCTCTACCATATTGAAAAAACATTTCCAAGATGCCGAACATCTCATCTTTCATATGGTAAACGTCTGCCTTGCCCCCAAGACTTCATCATGGGATCAAATGTCCACAAGGTGGCAACAGGTAATGTACTCCATCCTTGAGCAACAACCTTTAAATTTTTCTGAAATACTATTTTTAGAGCTCAAGGATATGGCCCAAAAACAACTTACTAACCGTTGGATATTATATCCTCGGTTCATAATGGCCATAATTGAAAACCAGCTTCAAGCTGAGGGACTTGTTGGCCTGGGAGTCCCTGCTATGGCTGTATTGCCTGAGGTATACTCCCGGCACAACTCTGACCAATCACTGAAAATGGCTGCCAAGCTGCGCAAACCCACGCAGCCGGAACCCACAGCCACCACCACCAAATCCAGAGTCCCCACCAAACCAAAAACAAAACGACCCAAAACATCTATTCAGGGAGATGAGTCCCCTGAAGATGCTCCTGTACCACCAAGGCAGGATATACTTGCTGGTGTAAACCCCCCAGCAGTATCAAAGACTCTACCAGCCACAGCCGCTCAGGATTCCTCTCAAAAGGTGCCTGAAGCAACCAAAGAAGGGGTACCCACTAATCTGGAATCTTCCTCATTTGAGGAGATTGCCATTGAAAAGCACCATTCTCCCCAGGTGCATACTGATTTTACCCTATCTCCCCATGAAAATGCCCCCAAAGTCCAACCATTATAATTGCAAATGTGCTGACTCAGCTGCATGCCTCTCCTCCTCCCCAACAACCACCAAAAGGGAAAACCACAGCCATTGAGGAAGAGGATCAACATGCTTCTGACAACCCACAGCACAGGGGTTTAAATGTTCTGTCTCCTGGTGTAGATATGGAGACTAGAATATCTGGTGAGGCTGCCACCTCTTCTGAATCAGCACATGATCAGACTGAGGCTGGTAACATTGCTAAGACCTCATCAGAGGCAACAGCTGATGAAGGACATCGTCCTGAGGCTGGAAGTCCCCAGTTCCAAGAAAAAGGGGCACATGCTAAAACTGGTCTACACCCAGTGCATGTACATCCTGCTACAAGTAGGAGGTTAGGTGATTCAGCATTTGCTGATGATGACCTGGGCTTCTTTTATGATGTTCTGGCCCAGAACACAATTCTTGAGGAAGAAGTCTGTAGACTACAAAGCCTACTTGACCAATTCTCTCAGGAAGCAAGTCCATCTGACACCAACATAAACCCACAGATGGCACCTTCACCTGAAGGTCTCCTAAACACTCAGCCAATCAAAACTTACAACCCACCAGCCTCTACTTCTGGCACTGCTTCTCAGGGACAGAACCCCTCTGAGAAAACAGCTGCTATCTTCCAGCAATCCCTACCTCTCATTACCCCAATGATCACAGACATTGTGATCAAAACCATGGATGAGAGGCTTCCCTCAATCATACAACCCCTGGTGGAGGAGATAGTGAGCACAAGGCTTTCTACTACCCAAACCCTTGCAACCAATGCAACCAAAAAGGGGGAGAGTCAGTTAGTGAAAGCAAAGGGGAAGAGCATACTGAAAGAACAAGAGACTGAGAAGGAAGAGGAGGTTGTGAAGGAGACCGAGAAGGAGGAGTTTGTGAAGGGAGCTGACATTGCTCAAGTGGGTGAAAGTCACAAAGACTTTCATATCACATATAAGAAGAAGAAGATTGAAAGAAAAGAAAAAGAACTCCAACTTGATGATATGATCAAAATGGCGGATGCTACACATAGTAAATCCATGGACTCCATTATTGATCAACTGTATAGACAAGGGTTCGATACTGCACAGCTTGACTCAGAGATTAGAAGACTTGAAGTTGAAGAAATTAACTCAAGATGGGCAAGTTATGATGCATTAGAAAGAGAAAGACTGGAGATCATGATCAGATTCATTGCAAAGTATCTTGGGAGATCATTGATAGAGATTAAGTCATGGACCAGGGATAGTATCTTGGCAATAACCACCAAGATCTGTACGTCTGAAGCATACACTAAGGGATTGGTGATTGAAGCACTGAATGAGGCAGGTGCTGGGAACAAAAATGAACTAGCAAAACACTCAAAAGCCTCACTCACTACAAGAATGCTAGAACAACCTGCAAAACTAACCACTTCAAAATCACCAGCACCACAACCCATTAAACCAACTCCTTTACCCTCAAAACCAACAGCTGATGATGCACCCAAGAAGAAGAAGAGAAGGATGCTGAGGCTAGAAGAAGAAGAAGAAGAGGATGATGAGGAAGAAGATAGGCTGCCTCTTTCCGCAGTCCTAACTTTGCCTAAAGCCAAACCTTTGCCCATCACTCCCACCTCACAGATGGAAACAGTGAGAGTAAAGATAGAAGAAGAACAGCAGCAAAGGCTTCATGATGAGGAGATGCTGAAAAGCATAGACAAAACTTATGCTGCTTCTTCATCAATAATAAGTATGAAGAAAGAGGCTCTGAGATTGTACACCCTTGTTAACACTTTTCAATATCAAAAGGAAAAGGTGAGAATATGGCCTGATCCTAGGGTGGCTCACAGAATTATGAAGAAAGACATTCCTGCGAGATACAAGGGCCAGGTAAAAAGGATCGTAGATGAAGAGATCACAGTGGTCCTTGTAGTATCACCCTGGGAAATTGTAGAAGACTTCAAGAAGGCTTATGAGACTAAACAGCCACCCCAAAAGATGTTAGAGAACAGAGTTATTAAAAAGGGGTTAGTCTACAAGAAGCTTGAGAACTTCAAACAAAATGAGCTCAGTCTGTTACTTGAAGGTACTCACCCAGATGAGTTTGCATACAGACAGATTACAACAGTTGAGCTCAAAAATGGCAAACAGGCCAAGTACATCTCAGAGCTGTATGGGCGTGAAGGATTGTTTGATGGTGAACCAGAAAATCTTACCATGGAGGAACAAATTATGTTTCTCAGAGCATACACCAGAGAATCCTACAGGCTTATACATGGGAAGTGAGTCTCATGGATGGGGGAACAGCTCAATGTCCAATTCCCCAATATAGAGCTCCCATCCATACATTGCCAACCAAATCATCAGAGACTTATTTCCAGGCCAGTGCTTATATGTGTCATCTTCACAACTGATCAAGAAGGAAAAAGACCAACCATTTTGCCAACAATAAGTGGGACCTCAATAAAGTTAAAGGTTTTGGCTGCATTGGTTCAGGGGGAGTTTGTTGGACCAAAAGAACCAATGAGCCGGATCAGAAAAACCTTTAAGTCCCACAGACGTCATAACAACTACTGAAGTCCACAACAGCTGAAGACAACACCTGATGACAAAGTCTGAAGACAAGTGCTGAAGACAGTCTGAAGACACAAGTGCTGAAGACAAAGTCTGAACACAAGTGCTGAAGACAAAGTCTGAACACAAGTGCTGAAGACAAAGTCTGAACACAAGTGCTGAAGACAAAGTCTGAAGACAAATGCTGAAGACCAAGTATCAGACGTTGTCATAACAGCTGAAGAGGACTTCTTCAGTAGTTGTGATGGTTTACTTTTAGTAGTTTTATATTTTCAGTAGTTTTGTAAAACGACTGAAGAGCTTGTTCTTCAGTCGTTGTAGTTTCAGTAGTTTCTTATCAGTAGTTTTATGTTTTATACTTAGCACTCTGACATGTTCTCAGTAGTTGTGAACATTTCAGTAGTTTGTTAAGTGTTAGTTATTTTTGTAATAGATCTGCCAGTTGTCACTATCCCGTGATAGCAGCAGTGATTGCACTCTATATAAGGAGTGTCAACCTTATTGTAATAGGTGAATGATTGAATAGAAATATTTGGTATAATTGAATCATTCCTTATCACAGAAATATATTCTCTCGTATCTGTTTACAAATATCAAACTCTTGCTATAATTTGTCTAATTCTTGATCTTATTCCGCTGCATTACTCACTAATCCATCGAACTTGTGATCACTGATCCTGACAGACAATAATATTATATAAAAATGGTGTATTTGGCGGTAACGATGATGAAAGTTCTAAAAGTTTTTAAAGATAGCACACGTTTACGATACGAACACAAGAATGAAGACGATAAAGCAAGTATAATATCCACACGAATAGTTTATAAAGATGAGGAATGAACGAGCGAAGAAAAGTTAACGGAGTCCACGTTAATTGACGGACCTTTTGGTGACGGATGTCACAATCTTCCTCATCATCCTCATCATCACCATCATCATCTCCTTCTCTGATCTTGAGGGGCTCATCTTTGGAGCCTTTGAGTCGTTGCATCAACCTCTTGTTCTTCGCCTCAAGATCATCTATCCTCTGTACTGAAGAAGTCTGCAGCTCACGAAGCTCAGCAATCTCCTGACTCTGAGCTGCTATCTACTAAGCCTGAGCAGCATTGAGCTCCATCAGCTGGTTTAGCTGTGTAGCTCGTTGCTCATCAGTAGCAAGCAGCTTAAGCACAATCCGGTTTAGATTGGCCAGCTGCTCCTCTAACCCAACGGAGGGCAGAGAGGATCCAAAGCTCAGTGGGACCTGAGATGAAGTCCTGGCTCGATGGGTGGTGGTAGTGGTGGTAGCTGTGGTAAAGATGGGTGGTGGTATAGGTATAACTGGTGGAGGTATGGCTGTAGTAGTGGAGGGTGGAGGTGTGGTAGTAATGGTGGCTGGTGTGGTAGTAGTGGTGGAGGGTGTGGTAGTGGTGGTGGTAGCTGTGGTGGTGGTGGTGGTAGAGGTGGTGATCAAAGTGAATCTTCGTCTCTTACTCTTCATCCCGTGCGGCTGAGCCATCCTCTTTTTCCTCGATCCCTTCGAGGAGGATGCTCCCCCTTGGCTGTTGGGCTGGCCTGGGGTGTAAGATGTATCGGTATCAGCCTCCCCAGACTCACCATGGCGTCCACCTACCGCCCTAATCCCTCACTCGGTGGCAACCACCTTGCTGCCCACCGTCTGAACTAATGGCTCCTCATCAGACTCCTCATCCTCATCAGGACGGAAGTCTGATGGAATCCTGCCGTATCAGCTCCTCCGTGGGTGGATGATGGAGATGTAGTATCTCTGGTAGTGGCCCTAGATTGGGTGGGGCTAGTATCTCCACCATCACCACTATCATCATCATCAGAATCGTCGGATGGGAGCACAATCGGCTCGGAATCTGAGTCACTATCATCGTGACGCCACTTTCTCCTAGCTGGCGCCACGTAGTCCTCTCGGGCCAAATGCCCAAACAATCTCCTTACCGGGGGCTTCACCTGCTTGCCCCGGTAAACCTTCATCCGCCCTAGGGTAGTATCACCGATCACCTCTAGTGTAACTGCACCCTCTCTCTCCTTGGGCAGCGAAGGAAGCTTCTGGTCGATGATCATCTGAATGAAACGTGGGTACATGCAGAAGCCTTCCTTGCCTTTGGCCTCTATGTTCTCCACCAAGTAGGTGAAGATCATCCTCAAAAAGCTGAACGGGTGGTTTAGCACTAGAGCTACATACGCTTTCTGGATCTGATCTGACATCTCATCAAATCCGCCCTTCCTCGAGGCAATACACTTTAGCAGCACATGGGCTAAGTACTTAAGTTGGGGGCACATGTTGCTCTTGTTGAGCACACCTGCGTTTATGTCCCCCGAGTACTTAGCCGGAAGAAAACATCCTCGAACTTTCAACGGATCCAGTCTGGTAGGGCAATCACCATCATCTCCCAACTCTAAGACTGTCCTCAGATCCTCCTCACTGATCTCAATGTCCAGACCAAAGATGGAACTCCTAATATGGTGAGGCTCTGAGGACCTATCTACAACCACGCTTTCCCAGAAAGCCTGCTGTATCGATCTGTATGGTGTGTATGGAGTGGAGATAGCTCTGAAAATCCTCGATCTCCTTAGAAATGTAATAATGCCCGCGAACTCAGATGTGTTCCGGGACGTAATGTCTAGATGAGCACATATGTTGTGCTTTGTGCTCATCGTCCACCGACTCGCCATGCTGCTGTAACACAAGATAGATAAACGTTAGAGTGTGTGTAAATGAATGACATTTGAATTTATTGGACTTGAATCCTTCTGTTCTGTCGTGCGAATGGACAGTGCAACTGAGTCTGAGTCGTGCGATTGAGCTCATTCGTGCGATTGAGCATGCGACTTGGCTTAGTCGTATGCTATCCCATGCGGTTGAACCAGTCGTGCGACTGAACTCGTATGCATGGTTCAGTCGTGCGATTGTGCCATTCGCCCAGCTCAGTCGTGCGATTGAGGTTCATCAGTATGTCCATTCGCAGGACAGTCTGTTTTTCCATTCAAATTCAAATCTTGAGCAAAACTTGTTGTTAGACATTATGGTTTGGCTCATTAGACTCGAAATCGTTCCAACTAACATCTAACACATTTTAAGTTAGCAATTTACTTAGTTTTACAGGTTTATTAGGGCTCAAATTAAGTCGATTTAGGGCACGATTTGATGAACATTTGAATGGACAACGTCGCACATTACCTGTATAATTAAGAGAAATCATTAGAAGCAACAGTATTCAGTCTAGAGCACTCAATCAAAATTTTGGTAGCGTAACGGTACAATCGTGCGAAGAGAGAGCGATTGGGGGGTGATGAGTGTCTGCGACCAACTCCCCCTTATTTATACTAGGGTTTCTTTCAGTCGTGCGACTGAACCTAATCGCACTGTTGATTCGTGTGACTGAGGCTCAGTCGTGCGACTGGCTCAGTCGGTCACCTTCAGTCGTGCGACTAGGTTTCAGTCGTGCGACTGTCTCATTCGGTCACCTCCATTCGGGCGATTAGTTCATTCTGATTGACCCATGCTTATGGTCCAATTGCATGTCTGGTCCATACATGTGGTTTAGTCGTGCGATTGGGCTCATACGTATGGTCCAATCGTACGACTGGTCCATACTAATGGTCCAGTCGTGCGAATGGCTCATACTTATGAGTTTGACCTTATGACCATTCATACACTTAGCCCTTTTACTTATTGATAAGACATTTTGACCATTGATCATCTCAGACATGACCATTTTAACTTAGAAAAACTGTTGATCACATCAGACGTGATTCTTTTACATTTGAAAACCCCATTGGTCACCTCAGATGTGACCCTTTTAGTGAGTGAATCCCAGATTGACTTCCGATGCGTAGTCCGACATTTAACTACTAAATTAACTAAAATTAACTAAATTAAACAAGTAGAAATAAAACAAAGCTAAAACATAATTTTGTATTTTTGTGTGAGGTTGAAATCCTAAGATAAGTATCTACCAGATTTTTCTTCCTGGACAGTATAGCGTCAAGTTACTTTGATCATAACTAGAACGATTCATTATGGAATCATACAGGTTTATCAAATCATTTGGGACATTTTACCAAAGCCTTTTGATGCTAGATTCTTGTTATCATCGAGAGTCATTAGCAAGTTTAGGTAATCATACTAGTGCTGTGAGATACACATAATGCCTTGGACTTTTAAGAAATGCAACCACGATGATTGTCAGTATACTTGTCCACTTAAATCCATACACAGATTTTGACACAGATTGGTGATATGTTAGGTTTAATTATTTCAACAAGCATTTGTGGATCCCACACTTATATGGTAATCAACATTCCTTAGGAGATTTTTGAGCGGTCTACGGGTATTTTGACAAGAAGAAACTATTCTAAGAGCTTTCAAAGAGATGCTAAGCCTCAGGTCAGTGCCATCACACAGCAGAGAGGCGCAATCAACAATGAATTCTAGAATATTTAGGTTATGCTTATCCTTAGGTCAGTGCCATCGCACAGCATAGAGGCACACAACCTATCTTCTTGTGAGAGCATTTTTATTTCTTTTTGCACGTAACGAACCAACAATATTTGTTATCAGCTTTATAGCGCTTACACATTTTTTTCGTGCTTTGCTCTTTTTATGGTCATCCGCACACATTTGTGGCGTTTATTTGCTCGTCACCCCTTATTGGAACTACATTGATTGTGTTAACCAGGGATAAGATGGATACCCACAGCAAGTTGAACAATTTAGTTTGAATTTAAGTCACCAGTGAGGTCTACTCATCTATTGTGTTGAATCTATTGACACATCATATAATGAACCAACAACCTCTAGGTCTACTTTCTCTATGTTACCTTAGTAGCACACTAGTTTTTCTATCATTTTTCTTTTTATTTTGCTTAGACTTCTCAAATTTATACTTTGAATTTTTCATCTTAATCATTTAAAATTTTTTAAGTCCTAAATAATCTGTTCCCCGTGTACTATCATTTTCCAAATACGTTGGATTAGTATCACAGATTTGATTTCTATCCTTGTAGCTAAGCTGTCCTTCTCCCCACTTTTTTTTAAAGTAATTAAATAAAACAACTAATTTAATACTACTCTAACCTATTCTCCCCCCTAAAATTCTAAAACCGAAAATATTTTTTGAGTTTTTGGATTTTATAGAAACAGGAATAAGAAAAATAAAAGAAAATAAAAAATAAAAATTAACTCTACTCGTCGGACTATGTACTGTCATCTTCTGGAATCACTTCACATTTCTTTTTTCACGCCGTTGACCTCTAACAGATATAAAAATCTTGGTTTATCAAACACTTTTGTGTAGAGGTCAGCGCGTTGAAAGTCCGTATTAATTTTAACAACATCTATTAAATTCTTTTCAAAACAATCATGTATAAAGTGATATTTAATTCTGATGTGTTTGGTTTTAGGATGTTGGACAGGATATTTAGTTATGGCTATAGCAGCCGAATTATCAACAAATATAGGAGTGTTAGAGAATTTCAAACCGTAGTCTCGCATTTGCTGTTGAATCCAGATGATTTGTGAACAGCAGCTTGCAGCAGCAACATATTCAGCTTCACAAGTTGACAGAGCAACCGATGTCTGCTTCTTACACTGCCACGTGACTAATCTTCTCCCAAAGAATTCAGATCCTTCTGAAGTTGACTTGTAGTTCATTTTGCAGCCGCCATAATCCAAATCGCTATACGCTGTAAGCTCAAAATCATCGTCATGAGGATACCACAACCCAAGTGTTGGAGTACCCTTCAGATAACGAAATATCCTTTTGACTCCTATGAGATGGTTGACTTTTGGTTTCGCCTGATATCTGGAGCAGAGACACGTCGCGTACATGATATCAGGTCGTGAGGCAGTTAGGTACATGAGGGATCCGATCATTCCTCGGTACATGGTGGCCTCCACCAGATCACCATTTTCGTCGGGTGCCACATCGTGGTTTGTAGCAAGTGAAGTTCCAGCTGTCGAAGCATTCTCCATATCGAACCGACTTAGGATATCACCTACATACTTGGTCTGATGTAGAAATATTCCTTTTGGTGTCTGATCCACCTGTAACCCGAGAAAGAACTTCATCTCTCCCATGGCACTCATCTCAAATTCAGCTTTCATTACTGCTTCAAATTCTTTACATAGATCTTCTTTTTTGGAACCGAAGATTATGTCATCAACATAAATCTGTACCAACAGTAAGTCATCATCCTTTTCTTTGATGAACAGTGTACAATCAATTACTGCTCTTCGGAAGCCGTGTTTCACCAGAGGAGTGGAGAGCTTCTCATACCATGCTCTCGGGGCTTGATGGAGCCCGTAGAGAGCCTTATCTAGTTTGTAAACTCTGTCCCGATGATACGGATCCTCAAATCCTTCGGGTTGACTGACGTACACTGTCTCCCGGATTTCACCATGAAGGAATGCACTCTTTACATCTAATTGATAAACTTTGATCTTCATGTAAGAGGCATATGCTAGGAAGATACGGATTGCTTCCATCCTTGCCACAGGTGCAAACACTTCATTGTAATCAATACCCTCGACTTGTCGAAATCCTTGAACTACAAGTCGAGCCTTGTTTCTTATTATGACCCCTTCGTCATCTTTCTTGCACTTCAAGACCCATTTGATGCAAATCACCTTACACCTTTTGGTCTATCTACCAGTGTCCATACTCCTAGCTTCTTGAACTGTAGGAGTTCTTCTTGCATCGCACTTACCCATGCCTCATCGTTTAATGCTTCACTAACATATTTTGGCTCAAATTGAGACACAAAACATCAATAAGCACCGTCATGAAGATATCCCTTTCCATGACTAAGGCATAATAAGTTGAGTATAGCTGATTTTGGGTCTGTACTCCTGATCGAACATCTCCAATTACATTGTCCAAAGGATGATAAACATTTAACCTGGATCTAGGAGTGGTGGGAACAACTACCTTATTTTCCAGATTGTGAACCATAGCTTCAGTATCTGAAGCTGTTGAAGTTTGAGGTTCCGAAGAGTCAAAGGCATCAGGGTTTGATGCTTGTGTACTTGCTGTAGCAGGAACTTGTTCCTCCTGGTTCACCTGTTTAGTCTCCACTTTTTCATCGTCAGAGGAGGAGTCACTTACATCAAGTGCTCCCCCTAAAGGATTAGAAGAATAACCGTGTGGAACTGATGTTGACGAGTCTAGAGACGGTGTGTTTAAAACATCATACATCATTCTGGTCGCTAACTCATCATCAGAAGGGGAGAGATGGATGTTGAAGGACTTAAAGAATCCTTCATAATCGAAGAAGAATGCGGGCCCTTTTCCAGCAGGGGGGTGGTGTATCTCTGAACGTCGACGTTGCACCACACTTCTACTTGACCCGTTGAGTTGTTGTAAACTCTCTTATTCAGTATGTTGTATCCTAGAAAAATTCCTTCTTCAGCCTTTTCACTGAACTTCCCTTACTGATTTTTCTTCAGCAGCGTACATGGTGCGCCAAACGGTTCGAGGTACTCTAGATTAGGTTTACGTCGTTGGAGCAACTCGTAACACGTTTTACCATGACGTTTGACCACCAAGACTCGATTTAGGGTGTAACATGTGTTAGCTACTGCCTCGTTCCAAAATTGGATAGGCAGTTTCGAGTCTGCTAGCATTGTCCGGGCTGTCTCTATCAAGCTTCGATTCTTTTCTCAGCAACTCCGTTCATTTGAGGAGTGTAGGCAGATGTGAACTGGTGCACAATTCCTTTTTCTTTGCAGAATGCCTCCATCCATTGGTTCTTCAAATCGGTGCCGTTGTTTGAGCGAACTTGCCTTACCTTCAGCTTATAGAGTGACTCCAATGTAGTTACCAGCTCCTTGAATGATTCAAATGTCTCTGATTTGGATTTCAGAAAGATCACCCAAGAGAATCTTGAGTAATCATCCGTAACTACATAGCAGTACAAATCAACGGCAATGCTCTTTGTACTAACTGGCCAAACAGATCCATGTGAAGAAGCTCAAGAGGTAGGTCAATTGAGTGAACTTTTATTTCCTTATGAGACTTCTTTGTCTGTTTCCCTTTCTTACACGCAACACAAAAATCCGGTAATTGGAAGTTCTTAACATTCACTCCACGCACTAGATCATCTGGATCAAGTGATTCATCTTCCGCGGATTAATGTGTCCCATTCTCCTATGCCAAGAACTGGAGTCTTTCTCTATTGCCTTTGACAAGAAGCATTGAACTTGATGATCGGTTGTGGAGGCGTTTGATAGGTCCAAGACATATAAATCATTATATCTTGAAGCTGACATTAAGACTTGGTCCTCCAAAATTACCTACTCCTTCTTCAACACATAGCACTTCTTGTTGTCAAAGACTACCTTGAATCCTTTGTCACAGATCTGGGATACAGAAAGCAAGTTTTTTGTAGTTGTTGAACATAGTTGACCTTGTCAAACTTGACTTTCTGGTTGCCCACTTCGCCTTGAGCCATGATGTATCCTCCTTTGTTTCCAGCAAATGATACATGTCCCCCTTTAATTTGTTTGACATTGAAAAGGAGAGACAAGTTCCCGGTCATGTGCCTAGACGCCCCACTATCAACAATCCAGGTGTTTGTGTTAGCACTGTAATGGACACCCTGCACATTAAAAGGAAATGATCAGTTTAGGTGTGGGGCCCAAGCCTTAACTGGCTTGGGTGACCCGGAGGAATCACACATCATAAATTCAACCCACTGTCCATTTGAGGGTGAGGGCATATCATGCTTCTTAGTGTTCTCAGTATCAGACACTGAACTTGACTTTTCTTTCCATAAGCCAGTTTTGTGGAAGGCCTGTTTGTGATAAACAGACGACTGGCTTACGGTTTGAACTTTAGGTTCATTACTTCTTTTTGGTGGAGTAATAGAACTCCTTTTTGAAGAAATTTGTTTAGTATCATAAAGTTCAATTTTTTTTCTTGGTGTCTAATAATGAGGACAATTAGAAGCGATGTGTCCTCTCTTTCCATAATTGTAGCATGATCTACCTTCTACATATTGGGAAAATTGTCTCTGTGGGGAAGTGTGTGAAACAGGTGTGACTTTAGTCTGGTTGGGTTTGGACACTTCTTGTTTAGATGTTTTTGTTTATTTAACAAAATTTATTGTTTGAACATTTTTAACATCTTTAGCCTTTTGTTTATTTGGACTTTGGCGTAAAGCACGTGTTTGGTTAACTGGTTTGGTCAGTTTGGATTATGAAGAAGACATGTTTGAACCTGACTTTACATTAAACTTTTCAAATTGTTATTCCAAATTCACAATAGGCATCTTGCCTTTAGATTTCAAAGTAGCCTCCTTTAGTTTTGTGTTAGATTCCATCGGTTTACGCGTGGAATCTGGATCACTAACTAGAGGAGTGGACACCATATGATCCTTAATAGGATTGTTATTTACTGGTCTACATTTAGCATTTAACAATATCTCATGTGGTGGTGGAACCACTTTGTAACCCAACCCTTCCCCATTGTTCCGTTCTTTCACTAAGTTTTGAACTATGTGAGAGGAACTGGTCCAACTGTGTAGTTTTTGTTTTAATGAGTTGACTTCAACTTCCAAAACTGCTTTTTCTTTCTTAGTTTCTTCCAAAGAGTTCAAATAAAACTTTATATCATTTGCTTGATTAAAAGCAACAACCTCGATTTCCTTTAATTGTTTATTTAAAAGTTCTATTTTCTCTTTGTAACTGCACTTATTTTGTTTTAAAATCCGATTAGCTTCTGCACACAGTTGTAAGTCATTTACTAAGCTATCATTGTAATCTAATAACCTAGCAAATTTAAGATCAATGCTTTCTCTAAACTAATTACATTCTTTACAAGCATGACTTTCAAAAAGTTGTTCTTTGTTACTTACCTGTGAAGATTCGGTTGAATCAACCATCAGCGCGGAGTTTGATTCCTCGGATGCTGGAGATTCTGAACTTGTCGTTCTAAGATCTTCTTCAATCAGGTGATTGACCACATTAGTAGTATCTTCATTTTCTGACATTACTAGTTCCACTGCAATGTCACCTTCACTTGTCGTGTCATAATCCAAACTCTTGACATGAACAATGTTCGATTCACCCGGAGACACAAACTTGAAGGTCCAATCTTGTCCTTCATCATCTTAAGCAGTCAAGGCCTTTGTTTCTTTGCTTGACAAAACAGCTCCACTCGTTGGTTTGTCTTGAAGGTTGAATGATGAGAAAGGATTCCCATTACTTGTCTTCTTGGGCTTTACACATTCACATTTAAAGTGCCCTTTTTCTCCACAGTTAAAGCAGGTAACTTTGGTTTTGTCAAAACCAAAGGTTGTATCCTTTGTGGCTATCAAGTTCTGTCCTGTCTTCTTCACAAACTTTTTCGCTCGCCTGACAGCACTTGCTAAAGCCCACATAATGTCCATTCTTTCTAATTCATTCTCATCCACCTGCTCGTAATCCTCATCAGCCAGATGGCAATTTCTGATCTTTCCTACAACTAGACCATCATAAGAATGAACGACCGCAACTAAAAGGTCCATATGCTCCTTTGCAACCTCCACAGTGATATTCCCGAGATTCTCGGTCTTCAACTTAGTAGCATTTGCTTCAGGCACTATATATTGGGTGCAAGACGACCCTCATGTTTCAGATCCTGAAGCAGTGGATTGGGGAGGAGCAGTTGAACTAGACACAAATGCCATTTGAAGAGGTGCTCCTGAACTTGTTGAAGTGGAAGAGGATTTATAAAGAGAAGGATTCTGGTCATAGGATCCTTTCTTTGACCTATATTTCATCCTCAAATCCTCCTCTCTTAATTTCATGATGAAGTCGTTTATGTCTAATTTTGCCAGTAAGTTGTTCTGTCTCAAATTTGACAAAACGAGTCCCACTTCTCTGGCAGAGCATCGGCAAAGCTTGAGACCTTATCTTCCACTGACGTTGTGACTTCATGAGTGTGCAGCTCACTCATTAAATGGTAGAATCTGTCTATGACATCATCCAAGCTCTCTTTACCTATTAAAGAGAAGTTATCAAACTCCTTCTTTAACGCCTTTGCCTTTAATGCTTTCAACGATGCATTCCCGTCGTATCGTTTCTCAAGGCTTCCCATAGCTTCTTTGCCTGTTTGTTCTCAGAAAACTGGTGGAATATATCCTTAGGTATCGACTGAGTCAACAGAGCATACACTTTGTTCTCAGCATTGTACTTCACCTTCTAGGTATCAGTCATGCCACCCAAGGTAAGTTTAACACCATCAGCACCAACCGGCATGTTATAACCTGTCTCGATTGATTCCCACAGATTGGGATCAACTCCATTTAGATAAATCTCAAACCTTTGCTTCCATTGTGGGTACTCATCTAACGTTATAAGTTTAGGGGGCTTATTGTGATTTCTAACCTCATTCTCTAGAAGCAGAAGGTTCTGAATTCAAGAGTCTCTACCAGCAGTAAACGCGGAATACTGATTTTCCATTTCTATAAACTTTAAATTTTAACTTAAGACTTATTCACTCGTGCGAATGGAGAGATGCGAATGGGCCAGTCGTGTGATTGAACCAATGCGGATAGGTCAATCGTGTGATTGGACTTATGCGGATGAACAACTGTGCGATTGGGCAAATGCGGATGGACAATGCGAATGGGTTGGTTCAGTCGTATGAATGGAGGGGCGACTGAGTTCAATCTTGCGTATGGGATGTGCGATTGAGTTCAGTCGTGCGATTGATTCAGTCGTGCGACTGAAGGCTGCTAATTATGAAATTTCGAAGGTTTTTCATATTTTGACTCAAAAAACACGAGTTTTCAAGAACTCTAAGCTGCTGTATGCCGAAAAACTTAAACTTTTAGATCTGTAGACACTGAAAACACTGTTTTAATCAAAAAAGTGACCCTTTTGAATGAAAAACGTGATTTTTTCACCAAAACTAATCGAATCAACACGCAAAATCAAGAGCCAAAGCTCTTATACCACTTGTTAGGACCGTGTACGTACGGAGTACTAACTGATAATGCGTGTATACCTAATCAAATAGTGCGGAATCCTATTTGATTGGTGATCCAATCAGTGAGAACGCAGTTTCGATCAATCTAGAGATTAATGAAACGTTATGAACGATCAGAACACGATCAACTGCGATCTATGAAGTTGGAACAGGTTCTCTGGAGTCTCTGGACGGCTAGGGTACGTATGTGAGTCGAAATTCTTCAAGTGTCATGTTTTTCTACGAATTAAGTGGTATTTATAGGTTAGGGTTTGTCAATCGTGCGACTGAACCATTAGTATGGTTCAGTCGTGCGACTGAATCATACGACTGGTCCATACGCACGACTGAAGGTTCAGTCGTGCGACTGAGCCAATCTTATGTCTCAATCATGCGACTGATCCAGTCTCCTGGTTCAGTCGTGCGACTGGTCCATTAGCATGAAGTGTTCATGCGTCTGGTCCATTAGCATGGTCCATTCGCATGAAGACTTCATACGATTAAGTTTAAGCACATTTCTCAACCATTCTTGACTAAGAACTATGTAAACAACCACAAACCTATATAGTTAGTTCAATATGCGTTATGATACAATAAACAATGAAAAATTAAACAATATAATCATCAATCACATATTTCATTTCATTCAACTCATTCATTACATATATGTAAGACATGAAAGACATTTTACATTAAGCTCCTAAACTAGGTACTTATGTATCAACAGATTTATTCCCATACCATCCTTAGCTTCAGTCATTACTTGCCATCTAATATCCATAAAAAGGCAGCGTTGCTGAATGACTTTTAGTTTTATAATATATAGAAGATATACATTTACTTCCTTTTATGAGCACACTTTTATTATTCATATAAGTCAAATTGACTTTCACATCATCATTTATCGTGTTCATTATCTTCCTTTCATTCATTACCTTTCCTCTTTCATAAAATGGAATTGCACAAATAAAAGCCCAAACATCTGGTTGATAACAAAAAGTCAACCCCTGTCAGTAGACGTTTTTCATGGTTAGCTAAACCTCTAACCGTTGACCCATTCATTTGACTCACTTAAGTGAATATCATTCATCAGTGCTTACATCTAGGTTCACATTTCTTTTCATTATGTTGCACATTCATTATTATTTCATTAATGTTCCACTTGTCATACATAATTTTTTTATGATAATATTTCTTTTCATCGTATAACAGGGAGCATCCAAGTAACATTTTCATAGAGTAAGACATGTAGGAAATCATATACTAGAAACAATCTCACTACTTAACAGTCAACCGTTAGTCAATGTTAGTCAGTATTTCTTGCTAAAGATACCTTAAGTGTGCCCTCATACAGATAATAGTAACCTAATATGTGTGACTAACTATATGCAGATGACAATAGCTATTGGGGATGAATAACTCCTAATGTGAATGAACATGTGTTGGGATTTGGTTAAATAAAATGATACAGGTGATTTGGGTTCAATGCAAATTGACAATTCAATGTGGGTAACAGTTCAATGCGGGTAACAGTTGATGTGGGTGATAGTTAGTGCGGGTAACAGTTCAATGTGAATAACAGTCGATGCGGGTGATAGCCAATGTATGCAACAATTGACGCGGGTAAGTTATAAGGGTCAACGTAGGTAGTAGTTGATGTGATAAGTTACATTTGATGCGAACAGATAGTTACTTAGAATTTGATAAGTATTTACTTGATGCGGGTGATTTCGGATTCTACTCTTTGGTTCCGTACATAAAATTTTTTCTCTATCACTAATCCAAACATGTTTCTAACAATAGATCTATACTTAATATAGATAGGGTTCATTCACCAAACATGAAATGCACACCATCATATCATCAATCATGTTAAAACATCAAAATCATGCATAAAAATGCTACCTTTACATGTAAAATCATAGTCTTGGTAAAATACTTCGTGCAAGTATGCATATTAGCCTCAAAACTATGACAAAAATTTAAATAGAGGAATCTAGAACTTATCTTAAAACCTCTCAAATAAACCCTAGAACCAAGAGGAATAAACCTGAGATCTACACACATCCACATGTAAAGTTTCAAATTTTATTCCTTTTAACACACCATAAACATCATTTGAATCTAGATATAGTTTAAATGTATGAAAATATATATGAGAAATCCATACTTTTTTTGTTTGATCTTTGACTTTCTCTCTCTAAACTATAGTGTTTTCTTTCTAGCCCCTTATGGAAATGCTTTGAGTGCAAGGAATGAGAAAAGGGACGGCTCACTTCTTTATATAGCCATAATATTAGGTTTTTGTTTTAACAACCCACTTTTAGGCCCTTGACTTTCATTTAAATCGTAAAAATACTATGTTTTTTTTCCTTTTTAAATATTTATTTGAAAGTTATGGGTGTTATAAATCCACCCACTTATTTAGGTTTCATCCTTAAAACATGTTAGTTATTGTAGAGATCTGGATAGTAATGTATCATCTCCTCTTCTGATTCCCATGTTGCTTCTGATCCCTTTCGGTGCTTCCACTACACCTTAACTTGGTTAATCACTTTATTTCGTAATTTCCTTTCTTTCCTATCTAGAATAGCTACTGGTTGCTCGAATTAATTCAGTATTTCATGCATTTGAATATCCTCGAGAGGCACAATCATGTGATCATCGGCCAAACATTTTCTCAACTAAGATACATGGAATGTTGAATGAATACCACTTAACTTATATGGTTGCTCTAATCTATAGGCCACTTCTCCAACCCTTGCACTAATCTAAAATGGCGTATGTACCTTAGCCTCAACTTTTTTCTCTTTCAAAATATAATTATTCTTTTTCATGGTGATACCTTTAGCATGACTTTATCGCCTACCTAAAACTCTATTGGTCATTGCCTTTTATTGGTATAACACTTTTGCTAATCTTTAGCTGCCTCATAAATGCTCCCACTTATCCAATTTCTCTATCATTGATTCAATCACCTTAATACTCCCCAATTCATTTTGTTCAATGTCACCCCAACACACGGGGGCTTCACACCTTTGTCTATATAGCATCTCGTATGACGACATGCCAACTCTGGCATGGTAGCAATTATTGTAAGAGAATTATGCTAATAGTAGATGCTCATCTTAACTTCCATCAAAATGAATGATACATGCCCAAAGCATGTCTTCCAAAAGTGTTCTAGCTAATTGCCTATACTGTTTAAGGGAGGTAGACTTTACTAATATGCAACCTCATTCCCATTGCTTCATGAAATCTCTTTCAAAATTTTGATGTAAAACGGTCACACAATCTCATACCACAATATTCTTAATAAACAATTCTGCCAATCTTTCAAACGAGAACATCTCCCGGATGGGCAGAAAGTGAGAATTCTTTATCATTGTCTACTACAATCCATATTGCATCTAATCTTCTCGCTTATGGGGTAATTTTGTAATAAATTACATCGTTATAACCCTTTTGGAGACAAGTCAAACACTTTCTTACATAATGCACTATATCACGCTTCAATCCTGAACACCAAAAATCCTTCTTCAAATTATGACACATATTCATGGTGCCTGGATGAATGGAAGACACCAAGGGTGTATTCTTTCATATCTGCGACTTGTTCTTTCATTTTCTCCTGATTATATTGCCCCTCTTTTAAAGGTTTAACTTAAATTCTTGGATATATTGCATCGCATCAAAAGTTACATTGGCCTTGCTCGAATGGTAATGAATTTCACAATCATAATATTTTATTAGCTCAAATAATTTTCTTTTTATCATATTAAGATCCTTTTGTTCATACAAATATTTTAAACTCTTGTGATCTATGAAAATGGTCACTTCGTTCCATACATATAATACTCCAAAATCTTTAACGCGAAAACCACTAAATTTTAAATCATGCTATGGATAAGATATAAAATTTTCTCGTTGCATAAGAACACAACCTAGTCCGGAATATGAAGCGTTCGAATAAACCACCAAATCATCATTTCCTTCGGGTAAAATCAAGACGAGAGCTTGAGTTACCCTTGATTCAACTCATGAAAAACATTCTCCTAATCATTTCTCCATTTAAACTTCACATCATTTCAAGTTAAATTATTTAATGAAGAAGTTATTTTGGGGAAATCCTGAATAAACCTTCTATAATAACCTGCCAAAACACAAGAAACGAATCTCAGATGGCGTCTTTGGCAAATTCCATTTTATTATTGTTTAATTTCGCCATTGTTCACCACCACCATCACCAATAGAGATTTCAAAACCATCACCGCACCCTATTTAATAGACACCCATCACCATCATGATATGGCGATTTGGTTCAATCTAGGGTTTATGAAGGAAATGGTAGTGGGACCGAATAAGAAGGGGGATATATATGGTGGTGGGATCTAGTTTAAAGGTCACGATCATTTGAGGTGGTGATGTAACACCCGGATATTTTCTTTGAAGCCGACGAAAGAAGAAAAAGAAATAAAGTCCAAAGTCGAGGGACCAAACTTGCCAAAACGGGGGAGAGATTGGAAGAGTGGGGATTAAGAGGGGAGGGCAGCCCACACCCTCCCCCACACTCACCATTTTCAGCCATAGAGAGAAGAGAGGAAGAAAAGTGGTTTCAAGCTTCGTTTTCGTGGATTCGGGCGTGAAAGTTGAATTGTAGCGGGTTGGATTAAAGCTCTATTCGGCGGGATTGTTTGTGTGAGTTCTAGGACCCCTCTTTTACACGTTTTCAACTGATTTGGGGCTGGAACACATCTAAAACCCATTTTTGAAGTGTGTGTGTAGAACCCGTGTGTATGTGTTTATGTGTGATTCGAATCGGTTTTGTTTTCGGGCTTGTGTGTGCTTGAATAGTGTTGTGGTATGTGTTTCTAAGGTTTAGGATGGTTGATTTGGGCTTAGAACGAGTTTGGGAGAGCTTGGAGGCTGAAAATGGCAGATTGGGTTCGGGATGAACTGCATTCTGCATCAGTTAGGGCTAGGCGACCGAATGGCATGCGACTAGAGGTCATGCAACCGAAAGGAATGCGACTGAGGTCCATACGCATGCAAGTCGTGCGACTGAGGTTCATTCGCATGTGAGTCGTGCGACTGGAGTCCATACGCTTGTGAGTCGTGCGACTGAGTGTCATTCGCATGGGCGGTCATGCGACTGAGGTCCATACGCCTAGGTCCATCCACATTAGGTCCATTCGCACAGGTGTTCATCCGCATTAGGTCCATTCGCATGGGATTCATCTGTATTGTGTCCATCCACATGGGTTCAGTCGCCTAGGGAGGCCATGCGATTGAAGGGTGCCCATACGCCTAAGTAGGGCTTGTGTACCCGATGGAACATAGTTTATTTACTGACTTTTGGGGAAAAGGGTAGATGTAAGTTTTGACGTGGAAGGTTCCCGGTAGTTCATGTAAGTTGACTTTTGAGACCATAGAGGTTATGTTGGGCATGATGATGATGATGTATGATGTTGTATGATTATGCATGATGTGTGTTATGTATGTATGATGATGCTTTGTATGATGATGTTGACTGTGTATGTTGATGTTCCTTATTACAATGTATGATTATTTTCCCTTGGCTTTACGTGGGATGTTAATGAATGAAATGAAAGTATTATGTAACGTAAAGTGGAAGATAATGAAAGAGGAACATGATGAATGAATGCATGCATTAATGAACGATGGAAAGTAACAAAAGTCTTGCAAGCCTTGTATGTCGGGACACGCCCCATTGTAGGGTGTTAACCCAACGGTGTCTGGGTTAGCTACCCCAGAAGGATGCACATCGGGGTCCTTCTTTGTGGTTGACCATTTGTATAGAACCATTGTTGCTTACCTTCGGTACCGTGGCCAGGGTGCGGTGCACCATGATGGAAGGTCTATGTTAGGCTTTGGCCTGGTACCAGCTTTATGCATGACGGAAGGGTATAGCACATGACAATGGTACACCTGAATTTTACCTTCGATACTGCGGCCATGGTGATGTGCACCATGATGGAAGGTCTATGATAGGCTTCGGCCCAGTACCAGCTTTATGCATGACGGAAGGGTAAAGTTCATGGTTTTGACGGAAAGAAAAGATGTAATTATGAACGAACGAATGAAAGTAAGAATGTATGAATTGATGGGAGTTAATGGATGAATGATGAAGATAATAATGATATTATCTATGGGTACGTATGATGTATGATCACATGCAAAAGTAAAGAATGGTTTTAATGAAAGAAAAGTATGTTTTATTATAAAACTAGAACTCACTCAACAACGCTGACTTTTATGTGTTTCCAGTTGCCAGGTAATGATTGCTGAGGATAGTACGAGGCGGCTACTCAGCTCTTTTGGATGGCATCCATTTTTATAATGCTTTTGTGATGTAATGCAACATGCATTTTGTAACTTGATAACGATGCATTGTTTTGCAAAAGCTTTTGTAATGAAATGAGATGTTTATTTTGATGATTCCGCTGCGTTGTTTATGAAAGTTAAACGTAATTATAAGTTTCATGAGCAATGATTAACCAGCTGTGAGCGTCCCGGGAACGGGGCCTTACAAGTTGGTATCAGAGCCAAAGTTTAAATGAAATGGGTAAATTTTCAAAATAAACCTTAACTTAAACTGAAAATTGGACGGAAAGGGAAGGGATGCCAATCTGAGTAGCTGCGTGCCATCAAGTATTTTCTTAATATTAATCGGTATTACGTGCGCATGTTATGTGGTTTATGTGCTGCTTGTAGATTTAGATACTGATGTAGTTAGGATAGGTGATGCTCGGGGTATGAAGAGTAAAGTAAGTGGCTAATCACAACTGGCCACTATAATTAGGGAATTACTATACTTGACATAAACTGAGCTGTTCCCTTGAATGACCGTGTTGAGAATGGCCGGTGGTAGATCTTCAAAAGCTTCGAGGGGTGGAGGTCGTGGTGGGCCTGGTGCTGAACCGCGACCCAAAAGAGGAAGGCCTAGAGTTGAAAAGGTGGTTAATGAAGAACCTGAGACCCCTCATCCGGAGGACGGTGATGAGAGTGCTAACTTAAGGGCCTTGGTAAAGGAGGCTGTTGTTGAAGAGGTGCATCAGGTCGTGCAGACAATCTTACCGTCTGTGATGACCAAAGTTATCAAGGCTGTACGGGAAGGGGAAAGAAAGGAGAGAAACAGGTCCTCGGGAGGACGGGAGCAACTGGATCCTGAAACGGTTCTCTCTGATGATGAAGAAGAGGAAGAAGAGCCTGCACCGGAGGCGGCACGAGGCTGTAACTACAGGGCGTTTCAACGATGCAACCCCCTACTTTTGATGGTAGCGGCACTGCTGTTGCGGTTCACCGGTGGGTGAGAGAAATGGAAGTTGTTTTAAATATCAGCGAGTGCCGAGATGATCAAAAGGTGAATTATGCTGCCATTCTTTCGTGGAATTTTGTCCAAGCTGAGGGTAGTCGGGATATTGGGAGGATGAGATGGTCCAAACTGAAGAAGTTGGTGATTGAGGAGTTCTATCCTCATAGAGAAATGGACAAAGTTGAGAGAGAGTTCCTGCAGCTGGAGGCGGAAACCATGACACATCAGCAGTATACCACCAAGTTCAACGAAATAGCACGTCTGGTGCCGGATCAGGTGATGCCTCTGTCACGGAGGATTAAGAGGTACATTCAGGGCTTGCCAGCGGATATTCGTAGGCACATCATCGCTGCCCGACCGAGCACGTTTAGGTCGACGGTGGATTTGGCAGGGATGTTGTATGATGAGAGAGCTGTGGTGGTGGTGGCTGAAGGTAGCAAGAAAGGGAGTGGTGATCGGAACTGGAATGGGAAGAGGTTTGGTCGGGGTGATGCCTCGACGGGTAACAAAAAGGCACGGGTGGACGACCGCCGTGTGGTCACATCTGGTGCGGGTTCGAAGAAATGTGGTAGATGTGGAAAGGAGCATATTGGGGAATGTAGGCTGGGGTCGAACTTGTGCTTCAAATGTGAGAAGATGGGGCATGTAGCAAGGGAATGTCGTACGGTCCGGTGTTTTAACTGTGGCGTGGAGGGCCACATGAGTAGGGATTGTAAGAAGCCGAGGGCTGAGGGTTTAGGGGTGAAGAAGACTGGAGGAGAAGGATCAAGGGCGAGCGCCAGGGCGTTCACGATGACACAGGAGGAGGCTAGGACGGACCCCGATGTTGTGTCCGGTACGTTTCTAGTGAACCAAACTTTAGCTTCTGTGTTATTCGATTCTGGTGCTAGTAAAAGTTTTATTTCTGTTGCTTTCTGTGCTAAACTGCCTGTTAGTAGTAGGAGTGTTGATGCGCCCTTTGATGTAGTAACTGCCATAGGTAAGTCTACCAGGATTTCTGAGATGATAGAAGATTGTGATGTAGAATTGAAGGTCACAAGTTTCCTGTTAGACCATTCGTGATGACCTTAGGTAGTTTCGATGTAGTTCTTGGGATGGATTGGTTAGCGGACTACGAGGCGAACATTGTGTGTCGCAAGAAGATGATTCGTTTGACAGCGCCTGACGAGAGTTCGGTGGCGGTTTATGGTGATCGGGTCACGACGATTCCGAAAGTGATTTCAATGGCGGTGGCGGGAAAATGTATGAGGCGTGGATGTAGTGCCTACTTGGCCTATGTAAAGGATGTGGATACGCCAACACCACAACTATCCGATGTACCGGTTGTGTGTGACTTTCCAGATGTATTTCCCGAAGACTTACCAGGAGTGCCACCTGACCGTGAGATCGAATTTCAGATTGATTTGATACCGGGTGCCCAACCTGTAGCTATGACCGTATCGGTTGGCTCCGATGGAGATGAAAGAGTTGATGGAGCAACTACAAGAGCTGCTTGATAAGGGGTTCATTAGACCGAGTATTTCTCCTTGGGGTGCCCCGGTCTTATTCGTGAAGAAGAAGGATGGTAGTATGAGGATGTGTATAGACTACCGTGAGCTGAACAAGTTGACAGTGAAGAATCGGTACCCGTTACCGAGGATTGATGATTTGTTTGATCAGCTTCAAGGTGCCAGTTGGTTCTCAAGGATAGATCTTCGATCGAGCTACCATCAGCTGAAGGTAAAGGAGCAGGATATCCTTAAAATAGCTTTTGACACGCGTTATGATCACTACGAGTTCCTCGTATGTCATTTGGTTTGACCAACGTGCTACTTTTATGGACTTGATGAATCGAGTGTGTCGGCCGATGTTGGATAAATCAGTGATCGTGTTTATTGATGATATCCTGATCTATTCGAGGAGCGAGAATGAGCATGCCGGTCACATTCGAGAGGTGTTGGAGACGTTGAGAAGGGAGAAGTTGTATGCTAAATTCTCCAAGTGCGCATTCTGGTTGCGCGAGGTTTAGTTTTAGGGTAACGTGGTGAATCCTGAAGGTATTATGCTGGACCCGGCAAAAGTGGAGGCGGTGATGCAATGGAAGTCTCCAAAAACGCCATCCGAGATTCGTAGTTTCTTGGGTTTGGCGGGCTATTACAGGAGGTTTATTCAAGACTTCTCTAAGATAGCTTCTCCACTAACCAAGTTGACCCGTAAGGATGTAAAGTTTGTATGGGGTCAAGCTCAAGAGGATGCGTTCGAGTAGTTAAAGGCGAGGCTAACTCAAGCTCCTGTTTTGTCGTTATCCGATGGAAGTGAAGATATGGTGGTTTATTCTGATGCTTCCTACTCAGGGTTAGGGTGTGTGTTAATGCAGAGAGGAAAGGTTATAGCCTATGCATCCCGACAGTTGAAGGTTCATGAGGTTAACTATCCTACTCATGATTTGGAGCTAGCAGTCGTGGTCTTTGCGTTAAAGATTTGGAAGCACTACTTGTATGGGACGAAATGCACAATCTTCACATACCACAAGAGCTTGAAGTACTTCTTCGAGCAGAAGGATTTGAACATGAGGCAAAGGAGATGGTTGGAGCTCATAAAGGCCTACGATTGCGAGATCCATTACCATCCGGGCAAAGCCAACGTGGTGGCGGATGCCCTTAGCCGAAAGGAGAGACCCGAGCCGATTAGGGTGAAAGCCTACCAGTTGATCATGACCTCGGATGTGATGAAGCAAGGCAAGGAGTTTCAAGATGAAGCATTGAAAGAAGATCATCTTAACTATGAAAGAATGAGAGGTCTGGTCGCGGAATTGGGTGAAAACACACTTGGTGTTAGAACTCGATTCGGGCGAATGTGGATTCCTCGTCTTGGGGATCTACGGGTGAAGATCATGGATGAAGCTCATAAGACTCGATACTCTATTCATCCCGGTGCTACAAAGATGTATCAAGACATGAAGAAAGACTATTGGTGGCCGGGTATGAAGCGTGATGTGGTGGAGTATGTGAGTAAATGCCTTACTTGCTTACAAGTGAAGGCCGAGCACCAAAAGCCGTATGGAAAGATCCAACCTTTGGATATACCGGAGTGGAAGTGGGAGCACATCACCATGGATTTTATTACGAAGCTGCCGCGTACCGCGCGAGGGTATGATACTATATGGGTGGTTGTTGATCGTTTGACGAAGAGTGCTCACTTCCTACCGATCCGCGAGACATATTCATCCGAGAGGTTGGCGGACCTTTTCATTAAGGAGATTGTAACTCGTCACGGTGTGCCGGTGTCTATTGTGTCTGATCGTGACACCTGGTTTACATCTAAATTTTGAAAGAAGTTCCACGATGCGATGGGGACGAGGTTACATATTAGCACGGCTTATCATCCCCAAACTAATGGTCAGTCAGAAAGGACCATTCAGATGTTGGAGGATATGCTTCGGGCATGTGTCATTGATTTTGGAGGAAGTTGGGATGACCACTTACCATTAGCAGAGTTCTCATATAACAATAGTTACCATGCCAGCATTGGTATGCCTCCTTATGAGATGCTATATGGTAGGAGATACAGGACACCCATTTGTTGGGATGACATTGGTCAGAAGAGTTAGGAAGCGTCGAGGTAATCGAGGCTACGACTGAGAAGCTTCAAAGGATCAAGGCCTTCATGAAGGCAGCCAAAGATAGACAAAAGTCGTATGCTGATAAACGACGCAGATCGATTGAGTTCCAGGTGGGTGACCGGGTTATGTTGAAGGTCTCACCTTGGAAGGGTATCATCCAGTTCAGAAAGCGGGGCAAGTTGAGCCCAAGGTATATAGGGCCTTTCCGAATCATTGCTCGAGTAGGAGAGGTGGCCTATAGACTGGAGTAACCAGATGAGCTAAGTGGGATTCACCCGACATTCCACGTATCTCATCTGAGGAAATGTTTGGCGGACGAGGATATGATTGTTCCACTAGAGGATATCGAGGTAGATGAACAGCTCAATTATGTGGAGCAACCAGTGGCAATCATCGATCGAAAAGAGAAGAGGCTGAGGAATAAAATGGTTCCTCTTGTGCGTGTACAGTGGAAGCACAGGAAAGGATCCGAGTCAACGTGGGAGACTGAAGAAGAAATGAGGCAGCATTACCCACGTTTGTTCGAGGAATAACAGGTTTCGAGGACGAAACCTAAATAAGGGGGGTGGACTTGTAACACCCGGATATTTTCTTTGAAGCCGACGAAAGAAGAAAAAGAAATAAAGTCCAAAGTCGAGGGACCAAACTTTCCAAAACGGGGGAAAGATTGGAAGAGTGGGGATTAAGAGGGGAGGGCAGCCCACACCCTCCCCCACACTCACCATTTTCAGCCATAGAGAGAAGAGAGGAAGAAAAGTGGTTTCAAGCTTCGTTTTCATGGATTCGGGCGTGAAATTTGAATTGTAGCGGGTTGATTGAAGCTCTATTCGACGCGGTTGTTTGTGTGAGTTCTAGAACCCCTCTTTTATACGTTTTCAATTGATTTGGGGCTGGAACACATCTAAAAACCCGTTTTTGAAGTGTGTGTGTTGAACCTGTGTGTATGTGTGTGATTCGAATGGGTTTTGTTTTTGGGCTTGTGTGTGCTTGAATGGTGTTGTGGTATGTGTTTCTAAGGTTTAGGATGGTTGATTTGGGCTTAGAACGAGTTTGGGAGAGCTTGGAAGCCAAAAATGGCAGATTGGGTTTGGGATGAAATGCATTCTGCACCAGTTAGGGCTAGACGACCGAATGGCATGCGACTGTGATAGGATCGGATCAATTAGGTTTGAATTATGCAGCGGAATATCAAAAATTGAGATCGAATTCAAGCAAGAAAGGTAATGAATATGCAAGACAATCAATCACAATTATAGAGAGAATATTTGTGTTAAGGGAATGTTTTCATTCACGCGTAATGCTTCGATTTTAAATACAGCTAGGTCAATATCCCTTATATAAAGGAATGTGACATCTGCTGATGTCACTTGACAGTGACATCTAACAGAATTACAAAAACAACTGAAATAAGCAAACTACTGAGATGTTCTCAACAACTGATTACATCTCAGTGAATGCTAAGTACAATTACATAAAACTACTGACTAATAACTACTGAAACAATAAACTATTGAAATATAAGGTTACAAGTACTGAAAAGTAAAACCATCAAAACTACTGAAGTTAACAACTTCAGATGTTGTGACAACTGCTGATCACTCTGGTCTTCAGTCTTTGTCTTCAGCACTTCATCTTCAGACTTTGTCTTCAGCACTTCATCTTCAGACTTTGTCTTGAGTTCTTTGCTTTCAGACTTTGTCTTCAGACCTTTGTAATCAGCTGATGTAATTATCTTCAGCAGTTGTAATGTCTGTGGGACTTAGAGGTTTTTCTGATCAGGCTCATTGGTTCTTTTGGTCCAACAAACTCCCCCTGAACCAATGCAGCCAAAACCTCTAACTTTATTGAAGATCCCATTTATTCTTTGGCAAAAGTTCTCTCTTGATCAGCTTCAGAGGTAAACAAATAAGCACAGGCCAGGAAAAGGTTTCTAATCATTTGATTGGCTAAGTATGGAAGGGAACTCTGTCTTGGGGAAATTGGACACAGAGTCTTGTCCCAACCATGAAACCTATTTCCCATTTATGAGTCTGAAAGACTCCCTTGCATAGGCCTCAAGGAGAACAACTTGTTCCTCCTTAGTAAGTTCTTCTGCTTCTCCCTCAAAGAAGAACTCAGGCCCATAGTACTCAGACAGGTACCTCACCGTCTTTCCATTCTTTAGCTCAACAGTTGTTATCTCTCTATATGCAAATTCATCTGGATGAGAGCCTTCAAGTAACAACTGGAGTTCACTCTTCTGAAGATCTTCAAGTCTTTTGTACAGCAACCCCTTCTTGATCATTTTGTTCTCAAGAATAGACATAGGGTTTGATTTGGAATTGTGAGCTCTCTTGAATTCTTCAATGATTTCCCAGGGTGAGACTACCATGGCCAGCATGATTGCAGCATTCAAAGTCTTTCTTACTTGGCTATGATATCTACTTGGTAAATTTTTCTTGTGAATTCTAGAACTTACCCTGGGATCTGGCCAAATCCGCACTCTCTCTTTTTGATGTTGAAAAGTATGCCTGAGAGTGTACAGCCTTTGAGCTTGAGTCTTCATGGCTTAAATGGATGAGGACTGAGGGAAGTCCTTGTCAACCATCTTAAGAAACTGCTCATCATGCTGCTTCTGCTGTTCTTCTTCTTCAATTTTAACCTTAACTGTCAGCCTTTGAGTTTCAGGAGTTATTGCTTGTGATTGACTCCTAGGCTTTAGTTTCTTCATTTCAAGAACAGCAGATATTGGCAGATTGTCTTCTTCATCCTCTTCTTCTTCTTCTTCCATCCTCAGCAACCTTCTTTTTCTTTTTGGTGCTTCACTGGTGGACTCTTGGATAGGTTTCTTGGGTGAAGGGATTGGTTTAGATGGTTGTGAGGTTGGTTGTTTTGAAGGTTTAGATGTAGGCAGTTTTGATTGTGAGGTTGGCTTGGAGGATTGTTTTGGTAAGGGAGATTTGAAGGGCTGCTCTATCATTTTGTTGGTGAGGGTGGCTTTTGACAACTTGGCCATATCAGTTCTCTTCCCAGCACCAGCTTCATCCAGAGCTTCAATGATTAGGCCTTTGCTGAAGCTTTCAGATGAGCATATCTTGGTAGTTATCTCCAAGATGCTATCTCTGGACCATGATTTAATCTCTATGATAGGTCTTCCCAGATGTTTAGAAAGAAATCTAATCATAGCCTCTAGTCTCTCCCTTTCTTCTTCATTACAACTTGCCCATCGATCATCAATTTCTTGAATCTCAAGTCTCCTGATCTCTGAGTCAAGTTTAGCAGTGTCAAATCCTTGCCTGAAAAGCTGATCAATGATCCTGTCCATGGATCTGCTGTGTTGGTCATCAGCTTCTTTGATCATCTCATCTAACCTCTTCCCATCTTCAGTTTGATCACCAATATTTTTCTTTCTTTTGTAGGTGATGATCTCTTTGCCTTTGTTCTCTTCCTTATCTTCTTCCTCTTTAGCTCTTTTCCTTTTATCATCCTTTGCTAACTTAAACTCCCCCTTTTTGGTTGCATCGGGTTCAGGGGTTTGAATGTCAGAAAGGTGCTTGGACACAACATCAGTCACAAGTGAGGTAATATCTGAGGAGAGCCTCTCATCAATGGTTTTATGAACAATAGATGTGATTATAGGTGTGATGAGAGGTAAGGAAGATTTGAATGCAGCAACCATTTGCTCAGAGGGGTTCTCTCCCTGAGAAATGGTGCCTGAGCCAGAGGCTGGTGGTATGGTTGTTTTGAGTGGCTCAGTGTTTAGGGAAGCTTCAACAGAAGCTGCCATCTGTGGGTTTATTGGGGCAGATGGTCTTGATTCCTGAGGCATGATGGGAAGCAGATCTTTCAATCTACAAACCTCAGCCTCAAGAATAGTATTTTGGGCTAAGACTTCAAAGAAAAAGCCCAGGTCATCATCAGTATAAACTGAATCACCTGACCTCCTGAGTGAATCAGGATGTACATGTGCTGAGTGTAAATCAGTAATCACATGTGCCCCTTTGTCTTGGAACTGGGGACTTCCTGTCTCAGGAGCATGTCCTTCACTGACAGTTGCCTCTGGTGAGGTCTTAGAGATGATACCAGCTTCATCCTGTTCATGTGCTGAAACAGGGGAAGAGGTAGCCTCACCTGATGTTCTAGTCTCCACATTTACAATGGGAGACTGAACTTGATAATCCCTATGCTGTTGGATATCAACTACATTTTGATCCTCTCCCTCAGCTGTTGAGGTTTTCCCAGTAGTAACAGGTTTCTGGGGAGGGGTAGAGGAATGTAGCTGAGTCAGCACTTGTGCAATGACTGCAGTTGGGCTTATAGGGGCGGTATCAGTGGGAGTTGGTGGTGAAAAGGTTTGCACCTGGGGAGATTGGTGCTCTTCAATGGTAATCTTCTCAAGTGAGATAGATTCCAGCAATGTGTTTTCCCCAATATTGGTTGCATCAGGATCCTGTAGAGAGGATACCTGAGCGGTTTCAGCTGGTGGAGTCATTGAGACTACAAGGGGATTAAGGCTTGTAGTCTCATCCTGCGTTTGTGCTGCAGGGGCATCATCAGGGGACTCAACTCCCTGAGTAGCCTTTTTGGTTTTCTTTGGTTTGGGTTTGGAGGGGACTTTAGATTTGGAGGTGGAGGCTATGGGTTCCCTCTGCTTGGGTTTGAGCAGTTTGGCAGCCTGTTTGAGTTGTGGGTTTGAGTTGTGCCTGGAGTATACCTTTGGTAAAACCAACAGAGCAGGGACTCCAAGGCCAACAAGGCCATCAGATTTTAATTGATTCAAAATGATTGCCATAAGAAACCTTGGATATAATATCCATCTATTTGCCACAGGTTTCAATGCCAAATCTTTAAGTTCCAAAAAGATAATATCAGAAAAATTTAGATTTTGGTGCTCAAGGATAGAATATAGTACCTGTTGCCATCTGGATGACATTTGATCCCAAGAAGATGTTTTAGGAGCCAGGCAGACATTGATCATGTGAAATATGAGTCGCTCAGCATCATGGAAGTGCTTCTTTAGTATGGTAGTAGCACTTAGGTCACATTCATAACCATGATTGGCAAAAGAAAGATCAATGGTGCCTTTTGGGTACTTGGTGGGATAGGTGGCATCATTTAGGTCTAGGGTTTGACGAATGATCTCAGGAGTGATGATCACCCGTTTCTGGTTAACAAAAGACTGGAGAGTGATGGTAGCAACATTCTCATCAGTATGAACGGTAACGTTCATCCAGAACTGGCACAGGGTATCAGGGTAAATGGTTGGATTGAGGAGAAAGGCTGTGCGGTATTGGGAATCGATCATCAAGTCGATAGCAGCATCAAACTTGTTCCAGAATGGTGATTTGGTAAGATGAGCAACACAGTTGTGTCGAGGTTTGATTTGCATGGTCGCCATTAATGGAAGATGAACGTTTAGAAAGTGGGTTATGAAAAGGTTGAGGTTAGGGTTAGGTATATATAGGTTATGAAACGGCTGAGGTAAAACGAGTGAAAGTGTTGGTGTTGGTCATCAGATTTTAGAAAACAACTGAAGACATGGTTTTAACTTTCAGATGTTGTAAACAACTGAAGACTTGGTGTTGGTCATCAGTAGTTGTAAAACTACTGAAGACATGGTTTTGGCTTCAGTTGTTTGGAAATGAAACAGTAGTTGTCGTCAATTCACAAAGTTCAGCTGTTTCAATGACCTTGACACTTACTCATCAGATCATCTGATTTTCAGATGTTTCATTGGTCATCAGTACTTATTTATTACAAAAGACATCAGTAGTTTGAACTACATCAGTATTTTTGAACTAATAAGATACTTCAGTACTTTTAAGTAATTAAGTCTTCAGTAGTTGTAAAACTACTGAAGATAAAATGACTTATCAGCACTTATTTTTGACAAAAGTGTACTAATGCTCATCAGTATTTATGAACTAAGAGCATCAGTTGTTGTCAAATTATTCTAGCTGCAGCATACCAAGCCTGAGTACAAGATTATGAAATTTTGCACTATCCAAAGGCTTAGTAAATATATCTGCAAGCTCATCAGCACTAGGCACAAACTTTGGATCAATCAGACCTTTTTCATAGCAATCCCTAATGAAATGATGTCTGATCTCAATATGTTTGGTCCTAGAATGCTGGACAGGATTCTTAACAATACACAGAGCTGAAGAACTATCCATTAATAATGGAGTCTTAGTCTCTGTAATGTCATAATCCAATAACTGATTTTGAAGCCAAAGTACCTGAGATGTACAGCTTGCAGCTGCAATGTACTCTTCTTCAGCTGTTGATGTAGCAACTGATGTTTGTTTCTTACTCTGCCAAGAGACCAAACAGTTGCCTAGAAATTGGCATCCACCAGAAGTTGATTTTCTGGTTAACTTACACCCTGCATAGTCACTATCAGAAAAAGCAACCAATTTACAAGAGTGCCCAGTGGAATACCATAGTCCTAGTGATTTAGTTCCCTGCAAATATCTAAAGATCCTCTTGACTGCAATCATATGGGAATCCTTAGGAGCCGCCTGAAATCTAGCACAGACACAAGTTGCAAACATAATATCTGGTCTAGAAGCTGGTAGGTACATCAAGGAACCAATCATACATCTGTAAAGAGTTTCATCAACTGCTTTACCTTTTTGATCAGCATCTAGTTGTGTGTTGCTGCACATGGGAGTAGAACAGGTTTACAGTTTTGTAAATCAAACTTGGTTAACAAATCTTTTGTGTATTTTGACTGATGAATAAAAGTTCCATCAGTCAGTTGTTTGATCTGTAAACCCAGAAAGAACTGTAATTCTACCATAGCACTCATTTCAAACTTTTGTTGCATCAATTTTGTGAATGCATCACACAACTAGGGATCAGATGATGCAAAAATAATATCATCAACATAAATTTGAACAAGGAGCTTATGCATGCCAGTTTTCTTTATGAACAAAGTTTTATCTATGGAGCCTCTAGTGAAATTATTTTGAATAAGAAAATTAGATAATGTTTCATACCAGGCTCTGGGTGCTTGTTTCAACCCATAAAGAGCCTTATCAAGCTTATACACCCAATCAGGGTGTTTATGATCTTCAAAACCTGGTGGTTGACACACATAAACTTCTTCTTTTATTTTACCATATAAAAATGCACTTTTGACATCCATTTGAAAAACTTTGAGGTTATGAAAAGCAGCATAAGCTAAAAACAAACAAATTGCCTCCAGTCTGGCTACAGGGGTAAAGGTTTCATCATAATCAATATCTTCTTCTTGTGAAAACCCCTGTACAACCAGTCTGGCCTTGTTCTTGACAATTTGACCTTTTTCATCAGTTTTATTCCTAAACACCCATTTAGTGCCTATTGCACACTTACCTGGGGGTAGAGGAACCAGTTCCCACACTTGCTGTTTTTGAAATTGAAGAAGCTCAAGCTGCATGGCTTCAACCCATCCATTGTCCCTTAAAGCAACATGATAATTCTTTGGCTCTTGCTGACTGATGAAGAGAGCATAGAGACAAAAATTGGACAATTGACTTCTTGTTGAAACACCAGCAGTTATGTCACCAATGATCTGTGACACAGGATGATTCTTCAATTCTTGATATGCAATAATATCTGTGCAAGTGTTTGTAGGAGATGCAGCAGCAGCAGATGTTGATGTAGACTCTTAAAACCTAGATTGAGATGGCAGTTCAAATCAGAGATTTCATCAGCATTTGTTATGGATGGAGCTGCTGAGGCTACAGGAACATCAAGTGTAGTTGAACCAGGCAGATGATCACTACAACTTGCATTTGTATCTTCAGTTGGAGATGATGGATCTTTAGAGACCATAACAGGTGGAGGCTGATATGGAACATATTGCAGTATGTCCAAGTCAAACATCTCAACAGGGTTTTGAGGAATCTTGTCTTTTGGGGATTCATTGAACTTGACATGCAAAGTCTCTTCAACAATCTTTGTTCTGCAGTTGAACACTCTGTATGCCTTGCAAGTAGATGAATACCCAACAAAATACCCTGCATCCACCTTGGAATCAAACTTCTGAAGGATACTTTTTGTGTTAAGAATATAACAAGGACACCCAAAAGCTCTAAAGAATGAAATCAAAGTAGCCAAATGATGTAAGAGCTCATAAGGAGTCTTCATCAACCTCTGATTCACTAATACTCTATTCTGAACATAGCAAGCTGTATTGACAGCTTCAGCCCAAAAGGTTAGTGGCAACCCAGAGTCAGCCAACATTGTCCTTGCAGCTTCAATCAGGGTCCTGTTCTTTCTTTCCACCACTCCATTTTGCTCTGGAGTTCTTTGAATACTATATTGTCTTTTGATTCCCTTAGACAAATAGAATTCATCAAGAGTGTGATTTCTAAACTCTGTCCCATTATCACTTCTCACACACTTAAAGGAAGTGAATGCTGCTTCTCCACATGTAACACAAAATGGATAATACTTTGAGCTGCTTCATCCTTGGAGTGCAAGAAGAAAGTCCATACATATCTAGAGTAATCATCCACAATTACCAGACAGTACTTTTTCTTTGCCATGCTCATTACTCTCACAGGACCAAAAAGATCCATGTGCAGTAATTGCAAGCAGGCTGTGGACTTAGGTTCTTCTATAGAAGGAATGAAGCTTTGTATTGCTTTCCTTTTAAGCAAGCTGGGCAGGTATCATCACACTTGAACTCTTTCAATGGCAAGCCTCTCACTAATCCATGATGAATGAGCTGATTCATGTTCTTGAAATTCACATGACCCAGCCTTCTATGCCATAGTTCAGATTCTTGAGGAGAGGCTTTGGAGAACAAACATGGATGGCCTTTTAGATCCATTTTCTTTGATAGATCTAAAGCATATACTCTACCAATCCTGTTGGCCTTCAGGAGAGTATACTCATCCAATATTTTTCAATCTTGTGCAAAACTGTGGAAGACAGAATCCGACAGTTTTGACTTGTGAAAAGTGCAACATGCCCTTTATCACACATTTGACTGACACTCAAAAGGTTGTATTTGAGGTTCTCCACATGGTTGACATCATCAAATCTTATCTCCCCATTTGAGACAAAACCCTTCCCAATGATGTAACCTTTTGCATCATTTCCAAATGAAACAAATCCCTTCTTCCTTTGGGAATAGTCATGAAGAAGAGAGCTGCTCCCTGTCATATGCATGGATCCTCCACTGTCCACATACCAGATGCTTCTTTGGCATGATGAAGAACCCTGCATTTAACACAAACATTAGTTAGCCTTTGAGACCCAAACCTTTTTGGTTTTGGGTCTGTTTTCATCAACAGATGTTAAACTAACAGGTTGTGCATGATTAACAGCTTTTGAAGATGTAGATGATGCTGAAAAGGATTCCTTGGATTTTTGCTTGGGTATCCTTTTCAGTGGTTTAGACACAGAAACATCCAATTGGTTAACTCTCCCCAATAGATGTTGAATCATCATCACAAGTTGTGTCTGATTTGTTGATAGAGTTTTCAACTCAGTTGACACATCAGTACTTGTGGATGATTTGTTCTTGTTATTCTCTACACCCTTCTTTTGAAAAGACACAGACTTAGTCTGAGTTTTCAATATTCCCTGAGGAATATTTGCAGCTGTTGTTTGAAAAACCCCTTCTTTCTTAGTGACATTTTGAGAAAGCTTAGGTTTATCAGAATGAGATGATTGAGGTACAAACTTGGTTTGAAATTCGGTTTTCATTTTCTGCATTTCCTGCTTAATGATTTTCTTTTTATTGAATTTTAAACCCTTGCTATACCAGCATTCATCAGTCAGATGATTGAACAAACCACATATTTCACATGGTTTTCTTTTCATCTTTTCTTGATCAACTGCTGAAGTTGAGGAAACTACTGAAGATTTGTTCTTCAGTACTTTCTTCCTTTCAGTACTTTTGGGAAGTACTGAAGGATTTTCAACAACTGAAGATTTCTTCTTCAGTGGTTTGCTATCAGTATTTTTTAGAATCCTGATAGATTCTTCAGCAGTTGTCAAGGATTGCTCATTTTCTTTTGATTTAAAATGCTCTTCAGGTGTTGTGTTTTGCCCTTCAGTACTTTGAGTACCTTGTGGAACAACACCTGAATTTCTCAGCTTCTTCTTGATCAAGTGTTTCGAAGTAGTAGGATCATCAGTTATTTGATTAACTGAGATACTCACACTATCTTCATCCTCAGATTTTAAATTTTCAATAGAGGATGAAACACCTGATGATGTGGTTTGGGAATGACTCTCAACCTCAGATTGTACTTCTGACTTAGGAGTAAAATCTGTGGGAGGTATGGTATGATTATACCCAATCCCAAACTTCACATTTGAAGCAGTTTGCTTACTGAGAAGCATTTCAAATCCCTTGCAGGATGTTACCCATCGTTCACAATCAACTTGGGTAGCTGCAAGTGTTTCCTTGAGATTCTTGTGATTTTCTAGAATGACCTCTACCTTAGCCTTTTCATCAGTAATTTGACATTTAAGCTTATAAATCTCTTCATCTTTTCTTTTAACACAGACTCAAACTCAGATTTCCTTTTAGAAATTGCCTTTTCTAGGTCAAGATTTTGATTAATTAAAGCTACATTTGCTTCCCTAATAGAAACAAAAGCAGCTATGCATGATTCAGAACAAATCTTGGCCTTAGCCTCAGAAGATACCTGTGGTACCTGTGATGAAGAACCCTGTGATGATGAAGGATTGTCATCAGTAGATTCCAGGGCCATTAAAGCAAGGTTTCCAAAAGGATTGTCACCACCATGTTGACCAGCACCAGCAAATTGCTCAGAATAACCAGAGACATCATCTGGTAGACTGCTCCAGTCAACAACCTCAGGGGTGAAAAAGCTCTGATGAGATTGAGGTTGAGATTGCTGATTTGATTGAGAAGGCTGAGAATCAGGTAGAGCATGTGGTTGTTGAGCCATTGGTACTGAAACTTGACCAGACTGAGGCATGTAAAAACATGGATAAGGATATGGCATGGGGCTTTGAGGGACAAAGTATGCAGGAGATGATTGATGCTGAGAATGATGATCAGAACTGGTAGGATGTTGCCCTTTGGATTGTGAATTATTACTTGGAAAAGTCACAAAGGGTGCAGATGAGTTAGATCCAGATGATCTACACTCTCTAGCAAAATGTCCAAGTCTGTGACACTTGTGACATCTCAACTTACTCTTGTCAAAACCAACCTTGGTTTTGCCAGAGAGACCAGGAAATTTCCTACCTGTTCTCTTATAAAACTTTTGAGATCTGATATTAATCAATGCCATTTGGCTCAAAATATCCATCTCTTCAAGATCATCATCAGCTATTCCTTTCAAATCATCCATCACAAAACACAAATTATCAGCATTAAAACATGAGTTTCCCTCAACTCCAACAAAAGCATGATTTCCACTGTTTGAAGAGAAATCAATATGCTCATCATATGAACTTTCAGATGAAGCATATTCAGACTCATGACCAACCAGAGCAGTATTACCTGGTACAAAGTCATCAGTGAGCTTTCCAGATGAAGATAGTTTCCTTTTCTGTTCTATCTCTCTCTCAAATGTTAAGAGTTTCCCATGAAGTTGGGTGAGAGATAGAGTATCCAGATTTGCACTAGAGCGTAGGACAATGGTGTAAGTGTCCCATCTCTCAGGCAGGGATCTGAGGAATCTATTATTCATCTGGCTGTTTGTGTATTCATGTTGAACCATTTTAAGCTCAGAATTAAACATGAAAACCGCTCAAACTGTTGAGTCAGTGTCTCACCCTTCCTATGAGAGAATGTCTCATATTGCTGGGCAAGGATTTCTCTGTTGTTTGCTAAGACCTCATCAGTTCCTCCAAATTGTTCCTTTAGAGCAACCCAGAGATCATAAGCAGTTTCATGATGCATGAGCCCAGAATAGATTTCATTAGGCAGTGCCATGGCCAGAATTCCATGGGCTTTAGCATCAATCTCAAACAGTTTTAAATCCTCATCAGAATATTGTTCCTTCTTTTTAGGAACCATCTCCTTGGTTTCAGGATTACTCACCATAGGCTTGTATGGTCCATGAACCACAGACTTCCAACAACCTGAACTGTTAACAGACAGGTGATGGAGCATTCGGCGTTGCCATATGTTATACTCACTCCTAACAAGCATAGGAGGCTTAGTTGAGGAGCCAGTATTGTGAGGATCATTCATTGAAGTAGTCATTTTCACTAATTCAATTGAAGTCAAGGAGATTAAAATTGGTCTGGTTTGAAAACTCAACAACACACTTAGAAAACACAATTAGAATCACAATTAATGAACCGGAAGCACAGAAAATTAATCTCTATAATCAATTCTTGCAAAACTACTAATTCGATCAACCTTTGCTATCAAAAGAACAGTTTCAATGATCAATTGTTAGATCGATCAATGATTAACCTGCTCTGATACCATTTGATAGGATCGGATCAATTAGGTTTGAATTATGCAGCGGAATATCACAAATTGAGATCGAATTCAAGCAAGAAAGGTAATGAATATGCAAGACAATCAATCACAATTATAGAGAGAATATTTCTGTTAAGGGAATGTTTTCATTCACGCGTAATGCTTCGGTTAGAAATACAGCTAGGTCAACATCCCTTATATAGAGGAATGTGACGTCTGCTGATGTCACTTGACAGTGACATCTAACAGAATTACAAAAAAACTGAAATAAGCAAACTACTGAGATGTTCTCAACAACTGATTACATCTCAGTGAATGCTAAGTACAATTACATAAAACTACTGACTAATAACTACTGAAACAATAAACTACTGAAATATAAGGTTACAAGTACTGAAAAGTAAAACCATCACAACTACTGAAGTTAACAACTTCAGCTGTTGTGACAACTGCTGATCACTCTGGTCTTCAGTCTTTGTCTTCAGCACTTCATCTTCAGACTTTGTCTTCAGCACTTCATCTTCAGACTTTGTCTTCAGTTCTTTGCTTTCAGACTTTGTCTTCAGACCTTTGTAATCAGCTGATGTCTTCAGCTGATGTAATTATCTTCAGCAGTTGTAATGTCTGTGGGACTTAGAGGTTTTTCTGATCAGGCTCATTGGTTCTTTTGGTCCAACAGACTGGAGGTCATGCGACCGAAAGGAATGCGACTGAGCTCCATACGCATGCAAGTCGTGCGACTGTGGTTCATTCGCATGTGAGTCGTGCGACTGGAGTCCATACGCTTGTGAGTCGTGCGACTAATGGTCATTCGCATGGGGTCATGCGACTGAGGTCCATACGCCTAGGTCAATCCGCATTAGGTCCATTCGCACAGGTGTTCATCCGCATTAGGTCCATTCGCATGGGATTCATCCGCATTGTGTCCATTCGCATGGGTTCAGTCGCCTGGGGAAGCCATGCGACTTAAGGGTGCCCATACGCCCAAGTAGGGCTTGTGTACCCGAGGGAACATAGTTTATTTACTGACTTTCGGGGGAAAGTGCAGATGTAAGTTTTGACGTGGAAGGTTCCCGGTAGTTCATGCAAGTTGACTTTTGAAATCATAGAGTTTATGTTGGGCATGATGATGATGATGTATGATGTTGTATGATTATGCATGATGTGTGTTATGTATGTCTGATGATGTTCTGTATGATGATGTTGACTGTGTATGTTGATGTTCCTTATTACTATCTATGATTATTTTCCCTTGGCTTTACGTGGGATGTTAATGAATGAAATGAAAGTATTATGTAACATAAAGTGAAAGATAATGAAAAAGGAACATGATGAATGAATGCATCCATTAATGAACGATGGAAAGTAACAAAAGTCTTGCAAGCCTTGTATACCGGGATACGCCCTAATGTAGGGTGTTAGCCCAATGGTGTGTGGGTTAGCTACCCCAGAAGGATGCACATCGGGGTCCTTCTTTGTGATTAACCATTTGTATAGAACCATTGTTGCTTACCTTCGGTACTGTGGCCAGGGTGCGGTGCACCATGATGGAAGGTCTATGTTAGGCTTCGGCCCGGTACCAGCTTTATGCATGACGAAAGGGTATAGCACATGACAATGGTACACCTAAATTTTACCTTCGGTACTGCGGCCAGGGTGATGTGCACCTTGATGGAAGGTCTATGATAGGCTTCGGCCCAGTACCAGCTTTATGCATTACGGAAGGGTAAAGTTCATGGTTTTGATGGAAAGAAAAGATGTAATTATGAACGAACGAATTAAAGTAAGAATGTATGAATTGATGGGAGTTAATGGATGAATGATAAAGATAATAATGATATTATCTATGTGTGCGTATGATGTATGATCACATGTAAAAGTTAAGAACGATTTTAATGAAAGAAAAGTATGTTTTATTATAAAACTAGAACTCACTCAGTAACACTGACTTTTATGTGTTTCCAGTTGGCAGATAATGATTGTTGAGGATGGCACGGGGCGGCTACTCAGCTCTTTTGGATGGTATCCATTTTTATAATGCTTTTGTGATGTAATGCAACATGCATTTTGTAACTTGATAACGATGCATTGTTTTGCAAAAGCTTTTGTAATGAAATAAGATGTTTATTTTGATGATTCCGCTGCGTTGTTTATGAAAGTTAAATGTAAGTATAAGTTTTATGTGCAATGATTAACCAGCTGTGAGCGTCCCGGGAACGGGGTCTTACAGGTGAGGTTGAGGGTGGCGTTGGTGGTGACTGGTGTGGTGGCAAACGGTTGGAGGTCGCGGTGTTGAAGGTTAGATGGGTTAGAGGGAGGGTGTTATGTTTTATTATATATTAATAATAATACTTATAATAATTTATTAAATTTACATAAACAACAAATAAGTATAGATTAGTACATAAATGGTTCTTATATAACCAAACGTATTTTGGTCATTTTATATAAACTTAATAGAAATAATGGATGACATTACGGTTGCGTAACTGATTGGTATGGATTGCACACCACAAAGAGGGAAAAGTGAAATTAAAACTATAGAAAGAGAAATGTTTTTTTTGTCCAAACCACATAGAGCAAAACAAAGTTTAATTTATACATTCTTGATGTTTGATGTTTAAGTAACAAAACCCGTTTAGAAATTTCAAGAACTTAGATTTATGTGAAAGATAACATATACTGGTTAGTTTGGTTGCTTCTATTACGGTTGAGTGTGGTTAGGTTGTATTTGGTTATAGGTTCTAATTGAATACGCTTTTAGATTTTTATAACTAACTTCTTTGTTATAAACGATTCATTTAGTTCACCTAAAAGAAAATTGTTCAATTATTTAGGTTACTTATTAGTTAATGGTTTACTTTGAACATGGATGGAATATTCAAGCATTGTTGTTTCCTTATCTTCTTATTCTAATAAGAGTAACTAAGAAGGACATATGTTAGCATCACATTCCTCATTACCAAAAATTTTTCATTTGTCTCTTAAATATTTACATTAATTACTAATAATATTATTTATTTCTTTTTTACAAATAGTTTGTACAAACGTTTTAATTTATAAAGAAGAATAATTAACAATTTATTTGTTATTTACAAGAGACTGTAACAAAAAGAAAATTCAACATATAACATATTATTATTATTAAATATAAAAAATACAATGATGGTCTTAATGTTGGTTTAGTTTTGTTAATTCAGTTATGTTTACATATATAATCATAAGCAAACCACAAAATCTAGTTATTTCGATTCAATGTTTTCATCTATTTCCCTTATGATTCAGTCATCCAGTTTTTATATGCATCTCTACTTTTACTTTATATAACTTATATCATATGCATGAAAAATGTTTTAAGGGGATATTGTAGTAGGGTACCGTTGTGTTGTGAAGGTTTTTGGGCTTGGGCTCAAGTTGACGATAAGGAGAATAAGGGCTCGGGCCTTTATTGTTTTTTATTCACTAAGTCATTAAGCGTAGTTTTTTTATTGTATCTTGCGATGTGGCTACATTTTCCGAGTATCTTGAACTAATTAAAGAGAAATCGTAATCGCAATTCATAGACATAGATCACACTAATCGAACAACGTTTGTATTCTTTTATTTTATTGTTTATAATCATTTATACTCGTGTTGTGATTCATAGTCTGTTACGTTAACCATAACTGGTACAACTTATCTATAGGTTATTAAATATGCAAATGGAAGGATATTAACATTGGTCAACAATTATTAAACAACATAAATCTTTGGTCAACACTCACTTTTGTAAAATCCAATTCCCCGGCTCATGTAACGCCAATATTAGGTTTAATTAAGTTTAACCTCATACTTTTGACTCTTTTGTCACTAGACCAACTTCAAAATTATATTTAAATGAACGTAAATAATTAAAAAACTTATCCATAACCATAAATAATAATAATAAATATAATAATAATAATAATAATAATAATAATAATAATAATAATAATAATAATAATAATAATAATAATAATAATAATAATAATAATAATAATAATAATAATAATAATAATAATAATAATTGTAGATACATGATATTCCTAGTTTATGTACTTAAATGTAAAAGTCTTTCATGTCTTACATATGTGTAATATGATGATGAAATGAAATATGTTATATGTCTTGATGTTTAATTGTCTTTGAATATTTCATATTATTAATGTCATATATATATAAACATCATATATAGGTTTGCGGATGTTGTACATAGTTCTTAGTCAATAAGGATTGAGTAATGTGTTCAACTTAGTCAAGTGATTATTCATGCTAATGGACCATACTTATGGACCATACGCATGAATATATCATGCTTATGGACCAGTCGCACGACTGAACCAGGAGACTGATTCAGTCGTATGATTGAGACATAAGATTGACTTAGTCGCACGACTGAACCTTCAGTCGTGCGTATGAATCAACCGCATGATTAAGTCGCATGACTGAACCATGCTAATGGTTCAGTCGTATGAATGAAAACTACAAACCTATAAATACCACTTAATTCGTGGAAAAACATAACACTTTGAGAGAGACTTCGAATATTCATAAACCCTAGCCGTCCAGAGCGTCCTAAACAGCCAATCCAACTTCATAGTTCGATCTTGATCGATTCCTACTCATTCTTAACGTTTAGTTCATTGTTATATCGATCGGGTTATCATTCTCACTGATTGGATCGCCAATCAAATAGGATTCCACACTATTTGTTCTGGTTCACGTAGAATCCGTTAGTACTCCGTACGAACAAGGTCCTAACAAGTGGTATGAAAGCTTTGGCTCGTGATTTTGCGTTGGATTCGATTAGTTTTGGTGTTAAAAACCTACGTTTTAAATCAAAAGAGTCACCGTTTTGCTTCAAAAGGTGTTTTCGACGTTTGCATGCATTAAAGTCTCAGTTTTTCATTATACGGCAGATTAGGGTTTCTGGTAAACTCATAATTTGTGTCAAAGTGTCAAAATATTCGATTTTACAAACTCAACAGCCTTTAGTCGCACGATTGGTCCATTCGTACGATTGAACTCATTCGTATACTCCATTCGCACGACTGAACTTAGTCGCATCTCCCATCCGCACGACTGAACAACTCTAGTCGGTTGATTCCAATCACCTTGTTCATACGCACGACTGAATCCAATCGCACGATTGAATTCATTCACATCCTTCATTCGCACGAGTGACCCATACACATAGCCCATTCGCACGAGTGAAACTGTCCTGTTCTAAGTTAACCAAGTTTAAAGCAATGGAAGACCAATTTGCTGCATTTACTGCCGGAAAGGACTCCCATATCCAGAACCTTCTACTTCTGGAGAATGAGATTAGAAATCATAATAAACCGCCAAAGCTGTTAACGTTAGATGAATATCCACAGTGGAAACAACGGTTTGAAATCTATTTAAATGGAGTTGACCCAAATCTTTGGACATCCATTGAGACGGGTTATACGGTACCAGACAGTGCTAATGGAGTCAAGTTGACTTTGGGAGGAATGAGTGAAGCTCAGAAGATTCTGTTCAATGCTGAAAAGAAAGTATATGCCTTGTTGACTCAGTCGATACCTAAGGACATCTTTCATCAGTTCTCTGAGAACAAGCAGGCTAAAAAGTTATGGGAGGCATTGGAGAAGAGATATGATGGAAACGCAACTCTCAAAGCACTAAAGGCTAAAGCTCTCAAAAAGGAATTTGATAACTTTTCTTCGATAGGGAATGAGAGCTTAGATGATATTATTGGCAAATTCTATCATCTAATGAGTGAGTTGCACACTCATGGTGTGATAACATCTATAGAAGATAAAGTGTCAAGCTTTGCTGATGGTTTGCCTGATAAATAGGATTCATTTATGTCTAATCTGAGACAAAACGACATTCTTGCGATGCTAGACGTAAATGATTTCATCTTGAAATTAAGGGAGGAAGAACTGCGAATGAAATACAAGTCAAAGAAAGGATCCTATGTTCAGAATCCTTCACTTTACAACTCAGTTCCGACTCCAGCTGTTTCAGGAGCACCGTCACAAACAACGTTCGTGTCTAGTTCTTCTGCTCCTTCACAAAACAGTACTTCAGGAACCAAAACGTCAGGGTCATCTGGAACCCAATAGATAGTTCCTGAGGCAAATGCTACAAAGTTGAAGACTGAGAATCTCAGTAATGTCATAGTGGAAGTTGCTAAGGAGCACATGGATCTTCTAGCAGCTGTTGAACAATCTTATGATGGTTTAGTTGCCGGTAAGATTGGAAATTGTCATCTTGCAGATGAGGATTACGAGCAAGTTGATGAAAATGAGCTAGAAAGAATGGACATAATATGGGCCTTGGCTAGTGCAGTCAGAAGAGCAAAGAAATTTGTCAAAAAGACGTGGCAAAATCTAGTTGCCACTAAAGATACGACTTTTGGTTTTAACAAAACCAAAGTCACATGTTTCAACTGTGGTGAAAAAGGGCATTTTAAACGTGAATGTGTAAAGCCCAAGAAAACTGGAAATGGAAACCCATTTCCTAAATTTAACCGTCAAGACAAAGACATGATTGGAACTACTTGGTCAAGTAAAGAGACAAAGGCTCTGACTGCTCAAGGTGATGAAGGGCAAGACTGGTCCTTCCGCTTTGTCTCTCCGGGTGAATCAAATATTGCCTTTGTCGATGCACTGGATGATGGATCTGCTAGTGAAGGTGAGATCATAGTTAAGCAAGCGATGTTAGAAACCGAAGAAGCTGTGAATGTTGTAAATCACTTGGTTGAGGAAGAGCTCAGAGCAACAAACTCAGAATCTCCAGTCAACGAAGAGTCTGATATAGCTTTGATGGCTGATTCGTCTGATTCCTCACAGGGTGTCCGCTACAGTGCTATCACAAATACCTGGATTATTGATAGTGGGGCGTCCAGGCACATGACCAGGAATTCGTCTCTGCTTTTTAACGTCAAACAAATTAAAGGGGGACATGTATCATTTGCTGGGAATAAAGGAGGTTACATCACCGCTTAAGGCGAAGTGGGAAACACGGAAGTGAAGTTTGACAAGGCCAACTACGTTCAACAACTACAAAACAACTTGCTTTCAGTCTCCCAGATCTGTGATATAGGATTCAAAGTTGTGTTTGACAACAAGAAGTGCTACATGTTGAAAAAGGATTATGTTATCCAGAAGGATAAAGTTCTAATGTCAGCTTCAAGATATAATGATCTGTATGTCTTGGATCTATCAAAAGCCTCCACAATTGAGACCATTGTGCAATGCTTCTTGTCAAAAGCAACAGAGAGGGATTCAATCTCCTGGTATAGGAGAATGGGACACATTAATCCTAGGAAGATGAATCATCTGGTACAGAATGATTTAGTGAATGGAGTAACTGTCAAGAATTTCCAGCTTTCGGACTTTTGCGTAGCATGTAAGAAAGGGAAACAGACCAAGAAGTCTCATAAGGGAAAGAAAGTTAATTCTATCGATATTCCTCTCGAGCTTCTACACATGGATCTGTTTGGACCGGTAAGCACAAAGAGTATTGCTGGAGATCTATACTAGCTTGTAGTAACTGATGATTACTCAAGATTTTCTTGGGTGATGTTTCTGAAATCCAAATCAGAGACTTTTGAATCATTCAAACATCTAGTAACTACTTTGGAATCACTCTACAAGCTGAAAGTAAGGCAGATTCAATCAGACAACGGAACTGAGTTCAAAAATCAGTGGATGGAGGCATTCTGTAGAGAAAAAGGAGTTGTACATCAATTTACGTCTGCCTACACTCCACAAATGAATGGGGTTGCTAAATGAAAGAATCGTAGCTTGATAGTGACAGCAAGAACAATGTTAGCCGACTCTAAACTGCCTATAAAATTTTGGAATGAGGCAGTGGCGAATGCATGCTACACTCTTAATCGAGTCCTGGTGGTCAAACGTCATGGTAAAACATGTTATGAATTGCTCCAGCGACGTAAACCTAACTTGGAGTATCTAGAACCATTTGGAGCACCGTGCATGTTATTAAAGAAGACTCAGACTAGGAAGTTTTGTGAGAAGGCCGAAGAAGGTATCTTTCTCGGATACAGTATACCAGACAAGAGAGTTTATAACAACTCAACAGGTCAGGTAGAAGTGTGGTGCAATGTCGATGTCCAAAGATACACCAACCCCCTGCTTGGAAAGGACCTTCCTTCTTCTTTGACTATGATAGATTTTTTAAATCCTTCAATTTACCGCCTTTTCATCCTAATGATGAGTTATCTGCTCGAATGATGTATGATGTTCTAAATACTCCTCCACTAGACCCAACTTCATCGGTTCAATTAGACAATACTTCTAGCCCTTCAGGGGGAGAGCTTGAAGTAAGTGATTCTTCCTCTGATAATGAGGCAGTTGAGACTGCAAATGCGGACCAGGAGGAACAGGTTCCCTCTAATGAAAATACACATGCATCTGATCTTGATGCCACTGACACTTCTGAACCTCCTACTCCAACCGCCACGGATACTGAACCCGGGATTCAAAATCTAGACACTGAAGTTGTTGTTCCCACCACTCCCGGATCTCGAATTAATGTGTATCATCCCCTGGACAACATCATTGGGGATGTTCTATCTGGAGTTCAGACACGAAATCAGCTATACTCAGCTGATTATGTCTTAGTCATGGAAAAAGGTTATCTACACGATGGTGCTTATCGATGTTTTATGTCTCAATTTGAGCCAAAATATGTAAGTGAAGCCTTAAACGACGAGGCATAGGTTAGTGCTATGCAAGAAGAACTCCTACAGTTCAAGAAGTTAGGAGTATGGACCCTTGTGGACAGACCAAGGTGCTAAGGTAATTGGCACTAAATGGGTGCTGAAGTGTAAGAAAGATGACCAAGGGGTTACAATTAGAAATAAGGCTAGGCTAGTCGTTCAAGGATTCAGGCAAGTAGAAGGCATTGACAACAATGAAGTGTTTGCACCGGTGGCAAGGATGGAAGCAATTCGTATTTTCTTAGCCTACGCATCCTATATGAAGATTAAAGTTTATCCGTGAAACAGTGTACGTCAGTCAACCCGAAGGATTTGAGAATCCGTATCATCGGGATAGAGTCTATAAATTGGACAAGGCTCTATACGGGCTTCATCAAGCTCCACGAGCCTGGTATGAGAAAGTATCAACAGATTTTGCCCCGTCTTTTTGACAAACTATCAACTCATCTGCTGAAACATGGTTTTCGCAGAGGAGTCATTGATTGCACGTTGTTCATCAAAGAGAAAGATGATGATTTACTACTGGTACAGATATATGTGGATGACATCATCTTCGGCTCCAAAAATGAAGCTTTGTGTAAGGAATTCGAATCTGTGATGAAAGCTGAGTTCGAGATGAGTGCTATGGGAGAGATGAAGTTCTTTCTTGGGTTACAGGTGGATCAGACACCAAAAGGGATCTTCCTGCATCAGTCCAAATATGTAGGAGATATCCTCAGTCGCTTTGACATGGAGAATGCTACGGCTGCTGGAACACCACTTCCCACAAATCACGATGTGGCACCCGATGATAATGGTGATCTGGTAAATGCCATTATGTATAGAGGAATGATCGGATCTCTTATGTATCTCACAGCCTCTCATCCTGATATTATGTATGCCATGTGTCTCTGTTCCAGATATCAGGCTAAACCAAAAGTAAATCATCTAATTGGAGTTAAAAGGATCTTTCGTTATCTGAAGGGTACTCCAACACTCGGGTTGTGGTATCCTCATGATGATGACTTTGAGCTTACAGCGTATAGTGACTCAGATTATGGTGGTTGCAAGATGAATTACAAGTCAACATCAGCGGGATGTCAGTTCTTTGGAAGACGGTTAGTCACCTGGCAGTGTAAGAAGCAGACATCTGTTGCTCTGTCAACATGTGAAGTTGAATATGTTGTTATTGCAAGCTGTTGCTCCCAAATCATTTGGATTCAATAGCAAATGCGAGACTACGGTTTGCAATTTTCTAACACCCCTATCTTTGTTGATAATTCTGCTGAAATTGATGTTACTAAAAATCCGGTCCAACACCCAAAAACTAAACACATCGGTATTAAATATCACTTTATACGTGACTGTTTTGAAAAGAAATTAACCGATGTTGTTAAAATTAATACGGATTTTCAACGCGCCGATCTTTACACAAAAGCGTTTGACAAACCTCGGTTTTTATATCTGTTGGAGGTCAATGGCGTGAAAATGAAAAGTGTTGTGATTTCTGAAGAGTCGAGTTCGTAGTCCGCCATATTTTTCTTATTTTTTATTTTATTTTATTTTCCTGTCTTTAAAAAATCCAAAAACACAAAAATATTTTCGGTTTTAGAATTTTAGGCGGGGAATAGTTTAGTTAGTTTCAGTATTTATTTACTTAAGAAAAACCAGGGCGGACAGATTAGCTGAAAGTTAAGCATTCAAATCTGTGAGATTGATTCAACAATTACGAAAAATGATAGTACACAGGGAACTATTATTTGAGACATCAAAAGGATTTAAATGATCAACATGCTATATTCAAATTACAAGTCTGAGAAGTCTAAACAAAATAGAGGAAAAATGATAGTAAACTAGTCTGCTACTGAGGTAAAATAAAGAAAGTAGACCTAGAGGTTGCTAGTTCATTATATGATGTGTCGGTAGATTCAACACAATAGACGAGTAGACTTCATTGGTGAATCAAATTCAAACTAAGTTGTTCAACTTGTTGTGGGTTCTCACCTTATCCCTAGTTAACACAATCAACGCATTTCCAATAAGGGGTGACGAGCAAAATAAACGCCACAAATGTGTGCGGATGACCGTAAAAATGAGCACAGCACATGAAAAAAAATCTAAGCGCAATCAAGCTAATGACTAATGTTGTTGGTGCGTTATGTGCAAAAGTAATAAAGGTGCTCTAACAAGAAGATAGGTTGTGTGCCTCTTTGCTGTGCGATGGCACTGACCTGAGGATAAGCATAACCTAAATATTCTAGAATTCATTGTTGTTTGCGCCTCTCTGTTGTGCGATGGTACTGACCTGAGGCTTGGCATCTCTCTGAAAGCTCTTAGAATAGTTTCTTCTTGTCAAGTACCCGTAAACCGCTCAAATATCTCCTGAGGAATGTTGATTATTATATAAGTGTGGGATCCACAAATGCTTGTTGAAATAATATAACCTAACTCATCACCAATGTGAGTCAAAAATCTATGTATGGATTTAAGTGGACAAACATACTGACAATCAACGTGACTGGAATTCTCGACTGTCACAATCAATGTGTGCATCTTATAGCTCTAGTATGATTTCCTACAAGTGCTATTGACTCTCAAATAAATAAGAATCTAGTACTCACATAGAACTAAAAGGGTCCCAAATAATTGTGATATACCTGTATAATTCCATATGAATCTCTCCAGAAATGATTAAAATAACATGAAGCTGTTCTGTTCAGGAGGAAAAACCGGTTAATGGATTTTAAAAGGTTTCAATCCACCTCAAACCAAAACACAAAATAATATTTTCTCTCTTTGTTTGTGTTATTTCAAATTGTTTCTATGTTTTTGTTATTTGCTTTACGTAGATGTCGGACTATGTAACTAGATGAACACTGTGAATAACAAGCTAAAAGGATCACGTCTGAGGTGATCAAATGTTTTCAAACTAAAAGGATCTCGTCTGAGGTGATCAAATGATGTTAAAGTAAAAGGGTCATGTCTGAGATGATCATAGGTCATAATGTTATATGTCAAAAGTTAAATTTTTAAGTGTTTGAAAGTGTATGATGTCAAACTCATACGTATGAGCCAGTCGCACGATTGCATTATACGGATGAGCCAATCGCACGTTTGAACCATACGTATGAGCCAGTCGCACGATTGACTCATGAGTATGGAAACAATCATGCGATTGGATCATAAGATTGAACCACTCGTACGACTGGATAAAGGAGTATGAGCCAATCGCACGACTGAACCCAGTCGCACGCTTGAAGCATGCGTATGGGTCCAGTCGCACGACTGAATCTTAAAATCAGTATAAATAAGAGGGTCTGTTGGTCGTAACCCTTACCACCCTTCAAAATTCTCTGAAACCGCCCATACACCCACACTTTGCCAAATTTTCGATCATTGTGATTACTCTCCACCTGTGATACTAACGTGTTTCCTACTCATCTACAGGTACTGTGCAACTCAAATCAACCCAAATGAAGGGTTTAATCGAACCCTAAATGACCGAAACTGTTAAGATCAATAACCAGGACTAAATTCTTAAAATAAACTTATTAAATGGACATTAATGGTGGTTTAACCAACACTAGGTGTTATTTCGAGTCTCTGTGGTCCAAATGAATCTAAACACGAAGTGTATGGTCACATCTTGACAAAGATTCAAGTCTAGGGTGTTAAACAATGAGATATACGAATGGAGATGCTGATGAACTTCAGTCGCCAAACTGAGCCAGACACATGATTCAATCGCACGAGTGAATCATGCGTGTGAGTCCAGTCGCATGACTCAACCGCATGGCTCCGACACGATTGAGCTCAGTCGCAGGCTCAATCGTACGACTGAACTCAATCGTACGACTAAACTCAGTCGTATGGTTCAGTCGCACGATTGAATCAGTTGATCAAAATCATTCAAAATTCAACTGTTAACTCTTACAACCAATCTAATGTATATATTTCTTGTGTTGCAGCAATATGGCTGAAAGATGGACGATGAGCACCAAGCACAACATATGTGCTCACCTCGATACTACTTCCAGGAACGCCTCTGAGTTCACTGGGATTATTGCCTTCCTACGTAGATCGAGGATCTACAAGGCCATCTCGACTCCTTGCACACCATACCGATCTATACAGTAGGCCTTCTGGGAAGGTGCCTCGGTTGATAGGTCCGATGAGTCTCATTGTATTAGGAGCTCTATCTTCCGGCAGGAGATTGAGATCACAGAAGACGACATGAGGAGGGTTTTGGATCTGGGTGAGGATGGTGCCTACCCAACCATGCTGCATCCCCTGATTGTTCGGGGATGCTTTCTAAGGATAAAGTACGCTGGGGACATGAATGCAGGTGTGCTCAACAAGAGCAAAATGTGCCCCCAATTCAAGTACTTGGCTCATGTATCCTAAAGTGCATAGCTTCAAGGCAAGGAGGATTTGATGAGTTGTCGGACCAAATCCAGAATGCATTCGTTGCACTGGTACTGAACCCCCGTTCAGTTTTTCTCACATGCTCTTCTCTTATATGATCGAGAACCTTGAAGCCAAAGGCAAGGAAGGCTTCTGTATGTATCCTTGTTTCTTACAGATGATCATTGATGAGAAGCTTCCTATGCTGCCAAAAGAGAAAGATGATGTGGTTATTCTCGAGGTGATGGATGACACTACACTAGGAAGAATGAAGGTGTACCGGGGGAAGCAAGTGAAGCCCCCGGTCAGGATATTGTTTGGGCATCTAGCCAGTGAAGATTATGTGGCGCCCTCTCGCAAGAAGTGGCGTCACGATGATAGCGAGTCCGATGTTGAGCCAATTGTGCAACCCACCGATGAAGACGACGACGATGATGACGACCAGGATGATGGTCAAGGTGGTGGAGATACTGGTCCCACTCAACCGAGGGCCACGAAATCTCCACATAACACCACTGATGCACCTGGTGGAACGGAGAAGGCTGCCTTCCACCAAGACTTCCTGCTCGATGAAGAGGAAGAATCTGACGATGAGCCTCTGGTTAGGATAGTCGGTAGCCGGGTTGTGGCCACCGAGAAAGGTAAAGAGGCGGTTGGTGGACGCCAAGCTGGGTCGAAAGGTGGTGCTACAGATTTCACTGATCCTACTTACACACCAAACCAGCCAATCAGTGCAGGGGAAGCCTCTGTCTCCAAGGGCTCAAGGAAGAAGAGGCTGGCTCAACCCCATGGCAAAAAGAGCAAGAGGCAAAGGATCACCCTAATCACTACAGCCACCACCACTACCACAGCTCCCACCACCACAACCACAACTCCTACCACCACTACCTCAGCTCCTACCACCACTACCACAGCCACTACCTCCACCTCACCCACACAACCCAACACAATTCCACCACAATCCATTCCCATTCCTCCTCCCATCTTCACCACATCCACCACCACAACCACCACTCACCAAGCCGGTACATCCACCCAATCCCAAATGACACATGGCTCCACTCTACCCACTATCAGGTTAGAGGAACAGTTGGGAAACCTAAACCACATCCTGCTAAAGCTAATCGCTACTGATGATCTGAGAGCTACTCAGATAAACCAGCTGATGGCAGTAAATGTAGCCCAAGCCAAGAAAATAGCTCAGCTCAGTGAGAAGAATGCACTTTATGAGAGAGCTTTAGGCCGAGCTCACCATGCACTAAAGAGTCAAAACGAGTTGATGATGGCATTGGTGAAAAGGATTGAAGGACTGGAGAAAAAGAACAACAAGATTATGCTAAGGCTGAAGGGATCTAAGGGTAAGCCCTTAAAGATCAAAGGTGATGGTGATGATGGGGGGAGATGATGATGATGATGATGATTCGTCTAATGATGAATCAGAAGAAGATGATGATGAGGAGGGAGCGGGAGGAAGTGGAAAGGGAAAAGAAAGTGATGATGATGATGAGGATGACCAAGAAGGTGATGCATATGCATCAGCCTCAAATCCATCAGCAAAGGAGAGGCGCACCAAGCGAAATCAGGATCAAAGAGCCTCGTCCTCAGCTCCTCAAGCTGAAGAGACAACCGATCAAGGCAAAAGTAATGATTAGATGTTTATGTATTTGAAACTTTTGTACTTGAATTGTGTATTACATTAATGTAATTAATGATTATTTATGTTTAAATGTCTTGATTAATGATTTATGTGTGATGTGTTGAATGTTTAATCAAATAGATGAAGCTCAACAGCCGGATGACTATGATGTTATACCCCTTCAGCAAGTCAAGACTCAGCTCACTATGATTCTTGATTTGCAAGGGATTGTAAGAAGGTCTATTAGCTATACCCCTGAAGAAGGCAAGATCATACATGATCTGACAGATGAGCAGCTAGCTGATATGTTCAGATTAAATCCAGATGAAATTGTTAAAGATGCTCTAGAAGTTGATGTCTTAAGTGATGAGGAGCTACAGGATGTGGATGAAATAGAAATTGAAGATGTCACAGCTGACCACTATCCTGAGTACACTGACCCTGAGGGCAATGTTATCCCCAACTTGGGTGAAACTTTTGGAAGTGATACCTTTGATAAGCTGGAGGAGATGGAGAAAGAAAAGGAGAAGGATGAATGTAAAGCCCAAGCTTCAGATGCTAATGTTGATTTAAAGAAAGCTGAATGGGCAGCTTGTTTTGCTGAAATGAAAGCCCAGCGCGCACCTCCAAAGCAAAATGCCTACACCAAACTGTACAGAGTCAAGAAACATCAGAAGGTGTTTGGAAAAATCATCGCGTGGGCTTATTTTGAAGACTTAAATGTTTATGCTGTAAAGAGAGAGAAGGGGATTGAGTACTTCAGATATTCACATGATCTGAAGACTCTTCCTGGTTTTGTGCTTAATAGATTGGCTAATTTAGACCTTTTGTATGCCAACCCGAGGAAGATGTCGGGATGGTTTGAGACAGATCTGAAGGAAGAATACCACACTAGATGGGTCAACTTTAAGCCTCAAAACCCTAAATGTATTATGCATAAAACTGAATTTGATCCTATCTCTGGAAGACCTAAGGTAGTGCTGAAGTGGAGTCCCCCACGCATAATGTCTAAGATTCCTCTAAGGGAGATGCCTCAGGACTTCATTCCACACTTAAGTTGGTGGTATTATGATTGGAGGACGGGAGAAGCGGTCATAGTGTTGAACAAAGATGGAAAGATTGAGACTATCAGGGTATTTGACCCAATGTGGCTTACCAACTTGTCTGGAGTAGATGTATGCACTCTATACAAGTGGCCATTATTATATGACACGCAAGATATTGTACAAGCTCTATGGTTTCAACATGTTATACGACTCTGCTTTGCATTCGAGATACACGCAGGAGTCACAAGAGAAGAGAAGTACAAGAAATTTCAAGAGCACGTGAAGAATGTTAGACAATAGGGTAAACTAGGTCCAAGGGGGAGTTTGTAGATACATGATGTTCCTAGTTTATGTATTTAAATGTAAAAGTCTTTCATGTCTTACATATGTGTAATATGATGATGAAATGAAATATGTTATATGTCTTGATGTTTAATTGTCTTTGAATATTTCATATTATTAATGTCATATATATAAACATCATATATAGGTTTGAGGATGTTGTACATAGTTCTTAGTCAATAAGGATTGAGTAATGTGTTCAACTTAGTCAGATGATTATTCATGCTAATGGACCATACGCATGAATATATCATGCTTATGGACCAGTCGCACGACTAAACTAGGAGACTGATTCAGTCGTATGATTGAGACATAAGATTGAATCAGTCGCACGACTGAACCTTCAGTCGTGCGTATGAATCAACCGCATGATTCAGTTGCATGATTGAACCATGCTAATGGTTCAGTCGTACGAATGAAAAATACAAACCTATAAATACCACTTAATTCGTGGAAAACATAACACTTTGAGAGAGACTTCGAATATTCATAAACCCTAGCCGTCCAGAGCGTCCTAAACAGCCAATCCAACTTCATAGTTCGACTTGATCGATTCCTACTCATTCTTAACGTTTAGTTCATTGTTATATCGATCGGGTTATCGTTCTCACTGATTGGATCGCCAATCAAATAGGATTCCGCACTATCTGATCTGGTTCACGCAGAATCCGTTAGTACTCCGTACGAACACGGTCCTAACAATAATAATAATAAATAAAGTTTTCAACAAAAATTAACATGTTATAGTAATTTATACAATTTCAGTATTAACCTGGGTATTATAAATCATCATATTTTTTATTGCTAGTTGTATTTTTTTATCGAGTAAAAGAAAAAGATAGAGATAAAATGAGGTATTACTATTGTTTTCATGTCCGGACCGGACTAGCGAGTCGGCTCTAAACCGCATTTGTCAAACTGGATCAATTTTTTTATTTTATTTATATTCTTCAACATAATTAAGCATCACATGTTCTTGTGGGACGCTCAGATGAATTCATGTATGTTTGAACTGACATCACATAATTGAATCAACTATTGTTACCTAATTTAATTAAGGGTTATTGGATTTAAATAATCCCAAGTTTCATTAATTGGCAGGCATTAATCCCAACTCAGCAAATGTTTACTGTCACTCCCAACTTTAAACTTATTTTCCTACAACAATCCCTCACTAACTAAAACTTAACACCTGTAGCGGGTTGGATTGAAGCTATACTCGAAGGACCAAACTTGCCAAAACGGGAGAAGGTTTGGAAGAGTGGGGATTAAGAGGGGAGGGCAGCCCACACCCTCCCCCACACTCACAAAATTCAGCCAGGAGAGAAGAGAGGGAGAAAAAGGGGTTTCAAGCTTCGTTTTCGTGGATTCGGGCGTGAAAGTTGAAGTGTAGCGGGTTGGATTGAAGCTATACTCGACGGGGTTTTGTGTGTGTTTATACATGAACTTTTGCGGCTGGAACACATAGTAAAACTCGTTTTTGAAGTGTGTGTGTTGAACCCGTGTGTATGTGTTTGTGTGTGATTCGAATGGGTTTGTTTTCGGGCTTGTGTGTGCTTGAATGGTGTTGTTGTATGTGTTTCTAAGGTTTAGGATGGTTGATTTGGGCTTAGAACAAGTTTGGGAGAGCTTGGAGGCCGAAAATGGCAGATTGGGTTCGGGATGAACTGCATTCTGCATCAGTTAGGGCTAGGCGACCGAATGGCATGCGATTGGAGGTCATGCGACCGAAAGGAATGCGATTGAGGTCCATACGCATGCAATTCGTGCGACTGAGGTTCATTCGCATGTGAGTCGTGCGACTAGAGTCCATACGCTTGTGAGTCGTGCGACTGAGGGTCATTCGCATGGGGGGTCATGCGACTGAGGTCCATACGCCTAGGTCCATCCGCATTAGGTCCATTCGCACAGGTGTTCATCCGCATTAGGTCCATTTGCATGGGATTCATCCGCATTGTGTCCATCCGCATGGGTTCAGTCGCCTGGGGAGGCCATGCGACTGAAGGGTGCCCATACGCCCAAGTAGGGCTTGTGTACCCGAGGGAACATAGTTTATTTACTCACTTTCGGTGGAAAGTGCAGATGTAAGTTTTGACGTGGAAGGTTCGCGGTAGTTCATGTAAGTTGACTTTTGAGACCATAGAGGTTATGTTGGGCATGATGATGATGATGTATGATGTTGTATGATTATGCATGATGTATGTTATGTATGTATGATGATGCTCTGTATGATGATGTTGACTGTGTATGTTGATGTTCCTTATTACTATGTATGATTATTTTCCCTTGGCTTTACGTGGAATGTTAATGAATGAAATGAAAGTATTATGTAACGTAAAGTGGAAGATAATGAAAGAGGAACATGATGAATGAATGCATGCATTAATGAACGATGGAAAGTAACAAAAGTCTTGCAAGCCTTGTATGTCGGGACACGCCCCAATGTAGGGTGTTAGCCCAACGGTGTGTGGGTTAGCTACCCCAGAAGGATGCACATCGGGGTCCTTCTTTGTGATTGACCATTTGTATAGAACCATTGTTGCTTACCTTTGGTACTATGACCAGGGTGCTGTGCACCGTGATAGAAGGTCTATGATAGGCTTCGGTCCAGTACCAGCTGACGGAAGGGTATAGCGCATGACAATGGTATACCTGAATTTTTACCTTCGGTACTGCGACCAAGGTGTTGTGCACCGTGATGGAAGGTCTATGATAGGCTTCGGCCCAGTACCAGCTGACGGAAGGGTAAAAGTTCATGGTTTTGACGGAAAGAAAAGATGTAATGATGAACGAACGAACTAAAGTAAGAAAGTACGAATGAATGGAAGTTAATAGATGAATGATGAAGATAATAATGATATTATCTATGTGTACGTATGATGTATGATCACATGCAAAAGTAAAGAACGGTTTTAATGAAAGAAAAGTATGTTTTAGTATAAAACAAGAACTCACTCAGCAACGCTGACTTTTATGTGTTTCCAGTTGGCAGGTAATGATTGCTGAGGATGGCACGGGCGGCTACTCAGCTCTTTTGGATGACATCCATTTTTATAATGCTTTTGTGATGTAATGCAACATGTATTTTGTAACTTGATAACGATGCATTGTTTTGCAAAAGCTTTTATAATGAAATGAGATGTTTATTTTGATGATTCCGCTGCGTTGTTTATGAAACTTAAACGTAATTCTAAGTTTTATGACAATGATTAACCAGCTGTGAGCGTCCCGGGAACGGGGCCTTACAACACTGTTACTTCTTGCTGACGTGGCATGCTGATGTTGCATGTTGATGTGAAAAAAAAATAAATTTAATAATCTCTGTATATTCTACTTATATACCTCTATCGCTTTCTTTGCTCAAAACCAAAAAACCCTAAAATGAGCTCATCCTCTTCTAACAGCAGTGCCAACAAACGCCCTAAGATCTTTAAAGTTGATTTGGAAGGAAATGTCTACTGCCATCACGATATGATTGCGGTCCGACGTGTAGCTGGACGTAGAAGTGTTCGAAACGGGCAGGAATTCTATGGATGCCCTCTGTGGCCGGTCAGTTACCCTTTTACATTCTTTATTTTTGAGTGTCTGTTTGAAATCTGAATGTGAATTTGTGTTCTGTAGAGAATGGATTGTAAATTCTTCATGTGGAAAGAAGATGTTGATAACATGTTTAAAGAACAAGGGAATTCCAAATGCAATGGAATATATGAAGATATGAAGCTACATAATGTGGAGTTACAGAATATGATGTTAAAAGAAGAGAACAAAGATTTAAAAGAGCAGCTTTCATTGAGAAAGTCCAAGTGGAAGAATAGATATGTTTTAGGTTTAGTAACAATTGTCATTGCAATATGGTGGATTTTATTTATGTGATCTAATGTTAATCATAGTTGCTAATGAAAATTTTGTAAACATTTGTTTTGATCATGTCATCCATGGCTGTTAATGAAATTGATGTTTATGAAATTGTTATCAATCCTGGTTGTTTTGAACATTTGTTTTGATATGTTTTAGGTTTAGTAACTTTTGTCATTGTAATATGATGTTTATAATGGTTGTTTTGAACATCCCATTATACAAAATACTTCCAAAATCATACATCCATATGATATACTTCACTATTACATCAAGTATCAAGTACATCCATAAGACAAAAGTTTAAGTTACTACATCCATAAGTCTAATTAACTACTTCAAAAGCATACATCCATAATGCAGCCTACCCTCTAACAATCTTCTTTGGCCTCCCCCTTCCTCTTTTGGGTGCAGGTTCTTTACCTTTTTGAGTGCACTTCCTCTTATTTTGGCCTCTTCCCCCACAAATACTACAAGACATTACAGCCCCATGCTTAGTTAATTTTCCTGGCCTTTTAGGATCTTCAAGTGGATCTCTCTTTCTATTCTTCTTTGGTCTGCCAGGAGCCACTTTGATTGGAGGTGGATCCATAGGATAATCAACAAAAGGCCAATACCTGTCACTAGGCAGAGGAGGGATTGTGAATTCATAGGATTGCATGTATTTTTCCTTGAGGTAACAGCCATCAACAAAGTCCTCAGCATTCTTGTTTAGAAACGCAACCACTGCACACACATGCTTACATGGTATACCCGTTAGATCCCATTTTCTACATGTTCATGTGCTGTTATTCAAGTCCATAGAAACATCATCAAATTCCTTTACTTGGAATACATGCAATGATGATGGGTACACTTCACATCTATAAGCCCTATGTTTCTCTTTATCAAGCTTCAACTGGATCCGAGGGCACACTCTCACATCTTTGTCTATCATCTGTCTTTGCATTTTAGTTAGCCTAGTCATTATGGAAACCCTGATATCCTCTAACATGTTGATAATTGGTTTTGACCTGGACTGAATGATGTACCCGTTAAATGTTTCTGCCATGTTGTTTACTATAACATCACATTTTGTGCGAATGTCAAGAAAACACCTACAAAAGCATCTAGGACCTTGTTTAATGAATTCCTCTGCTACATCAGATGATAATTGCCTCATTTCCTCAATTGCTTGATTGTAGTCAGCCTCATAATAGGCCCTAACAGCTTTCCAGAAAACCCCTTTCAAATCATCACCTTTGAATGTTTTATGCCAGTTTGCATAAATATTCCTTGCACAATTTCTATGCCCAGCATTTCTCCACACTAATAAAACAGCATTTAGTAATCCCTGCCACATTGAAACATAATTATTAGAGATTATCTAACATGTAACCATGTAACAAAGGTACAAGTTAAACTATATGTAAAAATGACTACCTTTTGTTGGTCAGATATAAGTATCCATCCTTTACCACCATCATTTATGTGTAAACATTTTCTTAGCTCATCAAGAAACCATTCCCAACTATCATTGTTCTCACATTCAACAACTGCCCAGGCTAGAGGATACATCTGGTCATTCGCATCCCTTCCTATGGCAGCCAACAACATACCTCCAAGAAATGTTTTCAAGAAACAACCATCAAGACATATAACCTTCCTGCAACCAGCCAAAAAACCCTTCTTAACTCCATCAAAACAAACAAAAATTCTATGAAATGTTTCACATGTGGAACTTGGATCTGCATTAATGAACCCTGGTGGGGCGGTTAATAGCTCAAATGTAGAACTTGGATTTGCATTATTTAAAGCTGCCAAGTATGAACCAATTTTGCTGTAGTGATCTTTCATTGATCCATGAAGCTTCTTATGTGCAAAACTCTTAGCCTTATAAGCAAACCAATTACCTATCACCACCTTATATTTCTCTGACCCACAACTAATTACTTCATCCAAACCATCCTCATCTGAACCCACATCATCTGAACCCTCCTCATCTGAACCCTCCTCATCTGACCCACCACTTACTATTACACCAACCACCTTATTAACTATTTCTATTGCTACTGTTGTGCCTGGTAGTAACCTTCTAGCTGTTAACTTAGTGTACCTTCTACCATCTGAAGTAGGGCTGAAAGAAGCTAGTAGTTAACTATGAGGGGTATTGGGCTGGGCTTGAGGTGACATGGGCTGGTTACTGGACTGGGCTTGAGGATTAGTGGGTTGGGTATTGGGTTTGCTTATCGGTCCCTCTTGAATGTATACATCAATAATCTGAGTAGGAATCATACTAACATTCATTATCAAGTCAAGAACATCTTTATCACTAACTAATCATTTAAACCCTCCATCACCAGCATTCACGAAATACATATGAAAATCCTTAGATTGATAAGAACCAGTCTCCATAACATAGTCTACTAACTCAAAGTAAGAAATTTTATCAATGTCTAACTTAAGCAATTTCGATTCACCACCAACATACCTGTGTTTGGGAGAACCAACATCCAACGTCCCACCATGCCAAAGCTTCACAGAGATGGTTTCTTCCATTCGATTCAACACAAGAAAACCCTAGTTTAAATCGAATCGTACCTGCTGATCGATCAATTAAGTCGATGTTTTTCAAAGAAATTAGGGAGTTTAGGGCTTCAATATGATTTCGACTGAGAGATTTTCATCAGCTTTATTAAGTATCAAAAGCAAGTGACACGTTTTTATTTTTTGCCACATCAACATGCCACGTCAGCATGCCACGTCAGCAAGTAGTAACGGTGTTAAGTTTTAGTTAGTGAGGTATTGTTGTAGGAAAATAAGTTTAAAGTTGGGAGTGCCAGTAAACATTTGCTCAGTTGGGATTAATGTCGGCCAATTAATGAAACTTGGGATTATTTAAATCCAATAACCCTTTAATTAACTAAGCATAATGTATTATATATAATAAAACTACTAGAAAAATATGTTTAATTCAACCTTTCTGAAACAACATTCATTAAAAGTTGCATTATCTGATAAAAAGATTTAACAAAAATATTAACAAAGTGGATGTTTTAGATCTAATGCAACTTTACCTACCATAGTCACTCGTAAAAAAGTTACTTCAGGTTAATAAACATTTTTAAAGCCTAATACATCTTTTTTAATGGTTAAGGCAATATATTACTATAATTTTATTAGCTTCATTTTATGTAGTGTAAGAAAAGTGATAATATGTTATTCAAACTCGACAAAACTAAAGTACAAAATGGCTTTTAGGGGAAAACATTTTGTTATATTTCTACACTTTATATAAAAAGCAATACATGTTATAAACATTGTTGGTATATCTTAAAAATCATTAAGTAACTTAATTCATTCTATAAATATTACATCCTCGATATTATAAAACTTTAATTTGATGAACAATTGCTATTAAGAGCATTAACAATGGAGTCCTTAAAAATATGTGAGCGTGTTTGGTATATTATATGAAATGGTTTTGAGTGATTATGGGTGAATGAGAGAGAAAATGTTATTGTGGATTAGTATATTTAATCCTTATAAAAATTTTGATATTTTTTAAAGTGGTTGTGAGTGGAGGAGAGAGAAAAAAGTAATTTAGTATTATTTAATTGAAAATGAGAGAAAATATAGTGATTTTTAGTGTAATTATATGGATAAAGATGAAGAACTCACTGTGAATGCTCTAAGTGAACTCCCGGTACCTGCATGAACATACACACTTGTCACAATCCCCTTCCAGACATGAATTATATGTGACTAGATGCCGTCTAAACAACGCATTGAAGCAAGATAACATTTTTTAAACTTAGTAATACATACGGTTGTTTGAGATACATCGATTATTACATAAGTTTAAGCTAGATATAGAGATCTATCCTCCAAGCTTACAAGATCTTTATATGCTCCAGTCTTAAAAGTTATCTCCTTTAAATTATTCTTAACATACATCACATGACACGAAGAATGTGCGCCCAATATATTTTGACTTAGCTTACATTGATATGTTCATTTATATAGCTTGAAACAATTATATATTTGTTACAACCAAGCATCTATCATCCATAATAAGTATATAATAAACAGAACATATGACACAACAAAATCACATACAAAAACAATATCACTATTTAGCTTCAAAGAACAACATGACAGTGCCATCATGTTTCCGAGCATTCTATCCAATTTTATCATAAAATAGCACATCCTGTTTTATAGAATGTTCAAAGGAATTCACAACCTAACTTAGTTATTTAAAACAAGGCTTATGAAACTCACTTTAACCACTTAGTTATCACAGGATCTTACAACACTTCAGTATTAAACCTTCACCGATACAAATACTAATAAACCAGTATAAAAGTGTTATTAATAATATATTTATACTACACAGCTCTAAAACGATCCACTTGTTGGATCATAGGTTGAGCATTGCAGTTAGATCCGTGACCCGTGACCCTATCCCATGTGCCTAAGAGCATCTCCAATAGGGCGTTTTTAGCCTTTAAAAACGCCACATCATCTGCTTTTAGACCAAGAACCATTGAGGGGTTTGTTTTTGAAGGTAGAAGTTCATGAAGATAAACACCAAGTAACATCTGACATTTTCAGAGGTGACCCAGAGTTGGGTTTTAATATTAAAAAAAGGAAATAATATATTTATATTAATAAAATATTTAGTTTTTAAATATTAATTTAAGTGTTGGGCGTTTCAGGTCAACCTCATGCGCTTGAACAGTGTCCAAGTGCCTGAACAGTGCACCGAAACAATGCTCATGCGCCTAAATAGTGCTCATGCGTCTGAACAGTGCTCATGTGTCTGAACAGTGCCCATGCGCCTGAACAGTGCTCATGTGCCTGACAGTGCGTCTGAACAGTGCTCATGTGCCAGAACAGTAAATTTTAATTTTTAAAATTAATTTAATTTAATTCTTTACAATAAATTATTATTTATTAAAAGTTTAAATTTCAAATTTTTAAAATTTCCCTCTAAAAAGTATTTAACTTTTATATTTTAAAATTTTAAAGTTTTAAAATTTCCATCCAACAAAAGACATATAAATATTTTATGTATATTTTATATTAATATATAAGATTGATAATTAAAATAAATATAAAAGGTAATAATGATGTGGCAATGTTTTTAGGTGTTTTTTAAGTTTTACTATTGAAGAGGTTTTTTAAGTTTTTGAAGAATGAGTGGTTTTCTGATATGACTGCTGACTAGGCATATTTGCCGTTTTTTTATTTCACCATTGGTGATGGTGTAACCTGGTTTCTGTGGGTGTTCAACCCATAATTCCATGGGCACATAGCTCAAGCCTGATGGATATCCTACCCACTTCAACTCGGGTTCCCAAGTCAACATTTCCCTAACTAGAAAAGAGGAAGACAATTTACCTTACCATCCACTAATCGTTTGTTAGTAGAACCGCTCCCCAACTTAACTAAACTAACTCAGATCGACCAAATCAAGGTTGGTCGTGAACAGATACACATCTACTAACGGTCTGTGATGACCTTTTCTAGCTTCTTCTCGTAGAGATGCTCATGTTTCATATACTACAGATTTTGTAACTTATTTTCTAGCTCGAATTATTCTTGTCAGAAGTTTTACTCCTACCGCCGTGTTAAATTTTCAAGGTATTACAATATCACAAGCACCTAAGGAATCTGCTATCCAGTGATTCACACACACACACTCTCTTCAATCCATGTTCATGTTTTTCTACAAATATCACAGACATGTACTCCTCGTTTTCGTCCCTCTCACGGTATATTGCTTCATGTTTCATCTGTGGCGTTCATCCCACTGATGTATGCATCAGAAACACTCTTTGTCTATAGCCTATTTCTGCTGGGATGGAGATACCTAAGCTCACGAAGTATGACATATTTTGTATGCATGTTTTTGTTGATATTTTTACTATAATATCATGCTTGACATACAATCTTGTACTTCATTTTCTCTCCTAAACCACTAACCTTTAATACAAAAAAACATATATAGTTGATTTCATCTTCGAAAGATTTATATATAGCTAATTAATTAAACTAGATATATGAAACCATTGACTTCAACTTGAAAATATGTTTTATTAAATAAAAAGGATTTGCATGAGCATGGGCATGAGCATGAGGGAATGTTTGATTAAAATAATTCTAAGTTTTTGGTGTCCACCCATCTTGATGTGAAATAGAGCCACGCCGTTATTTTTAACAAATTATTAAAACATTATGGATATATAAAATGAATATAAGATTTGCCTTAACAACACTTATTTAAAATTAATACAAACGCCTATTAGGACAGGAGAGTGCATCTTGTCTCCGAGTATCTTTAAACTCTCTCTACAATAATAGCATATCAAATTTTTAAAGTTTATTCTCTAATCATCATTAAACTAATGCAATGCATCTTTTTGAATATTTCTAATCCATGAAACATATTTACATAAACTAATAATAAAATAATGGTAATAGTAGTACAACGTACTAATAATAATAAATAATTAATTGTAATTATAATTAGTCATAAAATAATAATAATGTTGATGATGAAAATTCTAATTAAATAATGATAATAATTACAATTATAACTATAATTAAAAACAATAGGTTATTATTGTTTCTTTTTTTTGGTATTGTAATAATATCGATAACAATAAGGGCAGAGTTACAGTAAAAATAATATTTAATTTAAAAAGTTGAGGAAGAATTATGTTTTTGACACGTGTCTTTCTATTGTGTTAAAAAGAAAAACATTATTGTCATTGTGTTAGATACGGCCAGTTCAATGTGTCTAATACGTCGTTGTGTCATATATTAGTTAATTGTGTTATTTATTTTTCATCATTTGTTATATGTATTTATCATTATGTTTTACATTTTAGATTATTTTGTATGATTTTTGTAACTAATCATTTTGGATTATATAAATTTATTATCTATCGTATTTTACAATTCAAAAACACGATAATTTGTTTCACCAATGTAGTTTTTAAAACTCAGAGTGTTCAAAATAAATCAATATGTTATTTTTTTCATTGTTTTTATATATAATAAAATTTTGTTGGTATCTATCATTGTGTTTTATAATTAGAAGTATGTAATAATATTATTTTACTAATGTATTGTTCAAAAACTTATAGTGTTTAAGATAACATAATGAGGATCAAACAACACAATGAGACTATGTACCATTGTATTCTATGTTTTATACTATTTTGTGTTATTTTTTCATTTTTTAATGTACTAGATTAACTGGTTGTTAATTTATTATTATGTTTTACCTACTATAAATACACAACTGTAGTATTTTAAAAAAACACATTACCTAACAAAAACATATAATAAACTACTTTAAATACATAATGACAAACAATACTCATATGAGCTTAAAAATATAAAAATATTATTATATTTTTATATAGTGATATTGTAATGCTTTTAAAAATAAAAACGCTCGTTTTCACAGTAAAAGTTTTATATAAAAAATAATTTCATATATAAAAGTTATTAATGTTTTAGAAATGAGGGAATTTAAGAAAATCAACAAAAGTGCCCAGGACTAAAATACCCCTCTAACATAGTTCTTCTCAACCATTAATTAATAACATTTATGGTTGATATTACTTATACCACTTTAAAAAATATAAAACCTTTTTTTTTATTTTAACTCATCCCTAGTAATAATATTATTTTTTTTTCTATAATTTGATCTTCACCATTGATTAAAATAATTAATGATTGAGATTATTTATTATACTTTTTATTTAAACTATTCTATAATAACAATCTATACTGTATATAAAGCATTTAGGAGGAGTATTTTAAGATACCCTAAGATTAAGAACACATATTTTACTCAATGCATTATATACAATCATTTTTAAGGATATAATAATATTTATATTATTATGTACGGATTACGCCCTTACAATTAGTTACATAATAACCCTACATTTACTAACGCTTATATAAAAGTTTAACAAACTTGAACTATTTGATATTTTAAATTTGCATTAGTTTAGGAATTTAAGGACCAATTATTCAACCCTATCCATTATTTTATGGATTTAGTAACCAATTTTTAAATGAAGTTTAAAATTATGAGGTAATAGTGAATAAAAAAAACTTTAAACCTGTATATTAACACTTACGTAAAACTTTAACAAATACTAATAAGTGAAGTTATTTTCTTTCTGTTAAATGAAGTTTAAATTATGAGTTAATAGTGAATTAAAAAAAATATCTTTAAACCTTTATACCAAACGTTGCCGTAAAATTTTAACATATTTGAATTACTAATAATTGAAGTTATTTTTTTTCTACTAAATGAAGTTTAAATTATGAGATAATATTGAATAAAAAATAACTTTAAATATTTATACAAACTGTACATATATATAGCATTAAGTAATAAACAATTTTAGACAACTTTAAATATTTATGCTAATTGTACGCATATACTAACTTTAAAGGTGAAAGGTACTACCATTGAGTAATCTATACCATATATAAAGCATATGAGAGGTGTATTTTAAAATAACACAAAATTAAGAACAATTGTTTTATTCAATACATAATACACAACCACTTTTGAGGATAAAATAGTATTTATAACATTATTTATATATTATCCCTTACAATTAGATACATAATAACCTAACACTTAATAACAATTACATAAATTTTTATATTATCTACCCATAAACAAAATAAATTTAAGTTGTTTAAGATTTAATCTATATCTTTTAATCTATCACGTTTAAAAACATTTTAAGACTACAACTATAACCTGCGTTTTTTTAACGTTTTAGTGTAAACGTTTTGCTAAACCAATTTGTATTTTATGAGGTACAATAAGTTAATGCGTAAATACACAAGTAGTTATGCAGAACTCATTTATTTGGTGTTTTAAATTTTAGATTAGAAAAAACATAACAGACTTTGTAAAAATACTACAAGAATAAATAAATATTAAAAACACGTGATGGATGTAAAATGTCGTCTTGCCGCATTGCGCGGGCACCCTTTTAGTAATAAGATAAAAAGGGTGTTAATTTTGTGGTATCAATGGTGGAGTGCAGCTATTCCTGCCGGTCTTACTTGCTCCCTCCTCTCATCTCGCTTGCTATTACAATTACTCTATGCGCCTTAAGGAGTAAAAATATTGTGTTGGTTTGACAAACACATTGTGTTTGGATTTACCTTTGTCATGTTAGGTTGATATATCTAAGGTGTTTATATACATGCAATGTATCAAGTTGTTTAAAATTAGAATAATGATAAAATTTTAATTTCTATAAGATGAATATCCCAACTCAATATTTATGATATGTCTGGCACATTTGTTACAACTCGTCATCCCTTTTATCACATGTTTAAGACTTGATTGCAACTCATACATATAGAACTCGTCAACCCGTTTTCCACATAACCCGTCAATTGTGTGGCTCCTTTGTATAAGTATGTTACACGATTCGTGTCTGAGTTCTACGATTTAAAGTGTCTTCGGATTATAGTTAACTCCTTTACACAGAAATATACAAGTAGTCTTGGTTTCCTCAATCTAATCCATCGACCTGACATAAATACTGCGCTTAAAATACTCAAGTTACATTTAAAAAATAGATATATTTTTGAAGAGAATTAGAAGAAGAAGCCCCAACATTGTCTCGACATACTTGTTTAAATTTTGGGACAAATGGCGAAGGATGGCATCTAGTTGCATGCAATGTTCCTTGTTATCATAGACTAACCATAATTTTCAATTATAAACACCCACGCGTTCGTTTATAATATATGTACTTGTTTAAAAAATTTTGTTGACACTTCAAATTTCTTAGAATTAGAATTGGTTAAACTAATTGGGATTAACTAATGAAATTTTAATTCAAATAACTTTTTTTAATTATGGACTTTCAAAGTTTTCTATAAACATCCTCAAGATATAGAATGGTAAAAATATTAATTAGAAATTCGAATGTTCTCGCATATTTCAGACATGTATAATTTTTTAATTCGGAGATCCAAAAGAATTTTTAATAAAAGTTATTAGTTTTTATAAAATGTATCAAATAACACATACTTTTAGAATTTGAGTATTTTAATTTTATTATTGTCATGTACATTGTTTCAATTTCAGATTTCCATATCACGTAGATCTAAATACTATCAAGTTAGCATTTAACCATATAAACAATAAATTAACTAGTAACGACAAGATAAAAAAAATCAATAACAAAACAAATGCATAGACAAATCAAACTATACATGTAGCTCGACTTGGCTCCCATTTAACACAGGATCAGAGGAGTGGGTTGAATGGTTTCGTGATCTAATATACAAGGTTTTACCTTACACTTTTGTGTTAAAGATTGTTTTCCGTTGTCAGAAAAAATATAAATAACGTAATAATACAAACAAAAACATATAAAATCGTTATGTACTACGTTAAATTAGGTTTGAATAAACTATATTATGCTGGGAAAAAGTAAATAATGTAATAATTTTTTGGCCTATTTAAGTTTTGCCCACCTTTGGATGTTCTAGGCCCAATCGATGGGCTTTTTAAATCGCCTCACTGCCTCAGCATAGAAGTGGTTTTAAGGGAAGATGTAATCGGATGAAAATCATGATTTCAAATTCTCAGATTCAGTGGCGTAGTTTGAACATTTTTATACGGAAGCAGGTGCGAAATTAATTGTTTTAAGCGGGGGCAAACTTGTTATATATAAAAAAATTTACACTAACGGGCTAAAAATATATACTAACGAACCAAAAATTAACACTACTAACGAAAAAAAGAGAGGGGGCGGGGGCCACTCCCAGCCCCTTTAATGCTTCACCCATGTTCTCAGTCGCTCATCGCCTCATTCTCATGCTAATTAGAAACGAACAGCCTATGTGGTTTTATTTAGGGTGATGATATTCATGGTTTGGTGTTGGTGTAACGTTTGTGTTTTATTTTAGTTATTGGTATCTTGTTAATTTCTTGGTGTTCGTTTAGGTTTTATAAAGTGAGATTCTAAGGATGTGGGAGTTTTAAAAACTTTTATATTTTACCTACTATGTCCTCCATATATAAAAAATATGAGGTATTCATCACTTATTTCAGATAATGTCATTCAGTTATTTAAACCATTGATTAACCACAATTAATAACAAATATTGCTTCTTCATTTTTACATCAAAATTTATGTTCAATATGACCCCTTGGAACATGGTTGCATATTTGTTTAGCTTCAAAATTTAAACATTATAGCTGATTAAAAGATAATTTTTTTAATATTTGAAATGAAATCATTTATGTTTCAAGTAACCTTAATAGAACCTGGGGGTCTTAAAAAAACGAAATTCGTAAAATCCGTTATCCGATCCGTATCGAAAACCGAAAGAACCTATCTGAATCCTTATTCGTATCGGATATCATCTAAATCCGTATTCCATAATCAGATTTCAAATGAGTTTTTTATTTTGGGTTATTTGGATAAAAAAACCTGTTGGAGCATATATTGTCATATATAGTGTGTCCGTCGCTTGACAAATAGTCTAGGCTTAATGTAATACACCTAATATGTTGTAAACACATGAAACTGAGTCATTCGCAGGAGCATATGCGAATGAGACTCATTCGTACGACTGAACCATGCTGATGGACCAGTCGTGCGACTAAGAGATGCTATTGGGCCATTCGTAAGACTGAACCATAAGTATGGTCCAGTCGTACGATTGAACCATACGCATGGTCTAGTCGTACGATTGCACCAAACGCATGGTCCAATCGTACGAATGGGCCCAGTCGCATCTGATATGGGCTGAGGCCTATAAATACCAGTTTCATGGTGTAGAGAGGTGAGGTTTTAGAGAGTCTGCCTGGGGCCTAGGTGCTGCCGAATGAGAGGGGAGATCATGCTCGATCTCCCCTTGCCAAAAGTCGTGATTTTTATGTTTAACGAGCTTGTAATCATTAGGTTTTATCAATGAAACCATTGTATTATTGTTCGTGATCGTGTTTGTCTTTGGTTTTTCTTTTCCTTCCGTCAAGAACACGCTCGGATGCCAACCAATCCAGCGACTTCACAATTGGTATCAGAGCCGGTTACTGCTAGAATGATCTAACAATCATTCTAGCAACCCGAGCTCTTGATTTCTGGATCTTTTTCATGTTCTTTGACGTTAAACCCACTTCGTGTTCTTCGTGTTTTGCTCAGATCTTGTTACGTGTGTTGTTTCTATGTTAAAATCAAACTTGAAACCACGTTCTTATCACCCTTGCGAATTTGATGATGTCTATTTTGTTTCGGTTCATGTAAAATTCATCAGATTAGGGTTTTGGCAGCCATGGCGGCTGTAGATCTGAAAATCCGCGTGCAGATCCGCTCATGCGACTGGACCATGAGTATGGACCATTCGTACTACTGGACCATGCTAATGGACCATTCGTATGACTGGACCATGCGACTGGACCAGTCGTATGTTCAGTAGTGCGACTGGACCAGTCGTATGTTCAATCGCACGACTGAGCCATCCGTATTTGTCCAATCGCACGATTGACTCATTCGCATTTGTCCAATCGCACGATTGACTCATCCGCATTTGTCCAATTGTGCGATTGACTCATCCGCATTTTCTAGTCGCACGAATATATCATTCGTATCATCCATTCACACGAATGTGATATTTGTCCTCCATGTCATACGAATGAACGGTGTTCCAGACCAAAAAAAAAGAGTCTAGAACTGCCACTTGCACAGATTTGAGGATGAGCAAAGCACATTCATCCTGAGGTTCTTTTGTCAAATAAGTTCGATGGATACCCCATTATTCGTTGGACTTCCAGAATAGATGAATGTAGTTAGAACACGAAAGATAGAAGAGAAGATGTCAGCAGTGGGTGCTGATTTTATGGGGTATTCAGGAGCATCTGACTATTTATGGGCCAATCAAGTTATATTTATCCGCACAGAGAGGATTCTGATTCTTAGGGGGAATCCATGTATAGAGAAATTGAAGACGCAATCAGAAAGTGATGATGTGAGCTGGTTTCTGATGATGAATCTGCGTGCATGCTGATTCGTTTGAGATTGTCAGCTGTGGATTGGAACCTTCTACTTTTTTCCCAATACACCGTATGAAGACGCCAGGAGAGCACAATGTTTATATATTGGGATATGTTGAATTTGAGGGGAATTTCTGCAAGTGTTAATGTTAATCAGGTTAGCCTGTGTGAAGATTGAAGCAATGAAAAACTGTTCATGTCATTATCTGGAAAAATCAGTCATATGGGGAATCTTGCTGCAATGATGGTCAACTGCAAAGTAAACGAAAGCTATTGTGCCTAAATTCATGTTCAGGGATACTGTAGCAACCTGACGGATCAAGAAAGTTGGCTAATATGGTTTTTCGTTTGATTCTATTGGAAACCAAAGCAAAGATTGACTGAAGATTGTAAGAGGTGTTATCTACTATTCGAAGGCAACGTCCAAGGGGGAATTCGTTGGAGCATATATTGTCATATATAGTGTGTTCGTCGCTTGACGAATAGTCTAGGTTTAATATAATACACCTGATATGTTGTAAACACATGAAACTGAGTCATTCGGAGGAGCATATGCGAATGAAACTCAGTCGTACGAATGAACCATGCTAATGGACCAGTCGTGCGACTGAGAGATGCTATTGGGCCATTCGTAAGACTAAACCATAAGTATGGTCCAGTCGTACGATTGAACCATACGCATGGTCTAGTCGTACGATTGAACCATACGCATGGTCCAATCGTACAAATGGGCCCAGTCGCATCTGATATGGACGAGGCCTGTAAATACCAGTTTCATAGTGTAGAGAGGTGAGGTTTTTGAGAGTCTGCCCGGGGCCTAGGTGCTGCCGGATGAGAGGGGAGATCATGCTCGATCTCCCCTTGCCAAAAGTCGTGATTTTTATGTTTAACGAGCTTGTAATCATTAGGTTTTATCAATGAAACCATTGTATTATTGTTCGTGATCGTGTTCTTATCAGGACCGTGTACGTACGGAATACCAACTGATAATGCATGAAACCAGATCAAATAGTGCGGAATCCTATTTGATTGGCGATCCAATCAGTGAGAAGACAATCCCGATCAATCTAACGATTAAAGAAACGTTAAGAATGAGTAGAGAACGATCAGATGAGAACTATGAACTTGGAACATGCTTTCTGGACGCTCTGGACGGCTAGGTTATGAGTATGTGTCTAAAGTTACGTTTTTCCACGAATTAAGTGGTATCTATAGGTTTACAGTCTTCATTCGTGTGACTGAACCATTAGCATGATTCAGTCGTGCGACTGACTCATGCGACTGATTCATACGCACGACTTAAGGTTCAGTCGTGCGATTGATTCAATCTCATGTCTTATAAAGTGAGATTCTAAGGATGTGGGAGTTTTAAAAACTTTTATATTTTACCTACTATGTCCTCCATATATAGAAAATATGAGATATTCATCACTTATTTCAGATCAGTCATTCAGTTATTTAAACCATTTATTAACTACAATTAATAACAAATATTGCTTCTTCATTTCACATCAAAATTTATGTTCAATATGACCCCTTGGAACACGGTTGCATATTTGTTTAGCTTCAAAATTTAGACATTATAGTTGATCAAAAGATAATTTTTTAATATTTGAAATGAATTCATTTATGTTTCAAGTAACTTCAATAGAACCTGGGGTTCTTAAAAAAATGAAATTCGTAAAACCCTTTTTTCAAATCCGTATCGAAAACCGAAAGAACCTATTTGAATCCTTATTCGTATCGGATATCATCCAAATCCGAATTCCTTAATCAGATTTCGAATGATGAGTTTTAATTTGGGTTATTTGGATAAAAAAACCAATTGTGTTTCTAGCCTAATACCTGTTACATAACTACCCATTGTGTTTTTTGTCCAATATCCAAGACTCTTAACATATTCATGGTGGATGTATACATAGTGTTGCCTCGAGTGTTAATGATGTTTATTATGGTGGATGCATACATGGTGTTGCTTCTCATGGTCATTTCTAACACATCGATGATGATGGAATGCTGCCTACCTAAGACGTGTCGTTGGGTCAATGATATTGGGCCTATACATCGTTGGTCAATGACGTTAGGCATGCGCTCATCTGAGACATAAGGTTGTCGTCTGGTTTTGTTATGTCAATGACGATATCTGTTTGACTTTGTTAGTTTGAGGTGAGTTTTCGTGTTGGCGATGTTATGTAAGGCCCCGTTCCCGGAGACCTCACAGTTGGTCTTTCACAGCGTTAAATACATTAAACGTTATAAATTTAAGAACTTAAGCAGCGGAATCACTTTAACAAAAACCATTCATTTCACTTCATTAAATCTTGTTGTTAAGCAATACACTATTGTTTGATCGAATACAAAAGAACTGTTTAATTGCATTACAAAACAACAGAAATAATAGTTATGAATGGATGTCAGTCTTTTCCTGCCGAGTAGCTTTTCCCTCGTGCCATCCTCAGCAATAATTACCTGCCAACTGAAAATGTATAAAAGTTTGTGTTGCTGAGTGAGTTCTAGTTTTATAGTAATAAAATACTTTCTGTATGTTATATATGAAAATACTCTTTTCTTTTAAAAATACAACTCTTTACTGTATATGCGAGCAGGCATCAACTATATGAACAAATACTGTTCGATCTCTTTACTGTATGCCTTGTTTACTTTGTTTTCTTTTATCTTTATCTTTCATTGTCTGTATGGACCAATGAGCAATACCCCAACTATATGCGTGATGGAAAACGGGTGATGGGCCATCTATATCCCTTGAAAGGGTAAACTATATCCCTCGAAAGGGTCAACTGTATCCCTTGAAAAAGTGTTGTGTAGTGTATACAAGGTCGACCTAATCACCCAGGGTACGCTACAAGGGTCCTGCCAATCTCCAAGACTGGCCCTGTGTGCATAATAGGGTAGCTAACCCGCAGCACAGTTGAGCTAATGACAACACGGTCATGTACCTCCTATAAGCTTGCAAGACTTGTTAACATTTTATTAATGTTCCTCTTCTTTTCTTTATTGCTCTTTCTCTTTATTATTGCAATATACTTTACGTTACGATAATAAACATACCACGTAAAGTCACATTCTATAGGTAATAATAATAATAGCAATAATAATAATAAGGAACAATCATAAGACAATCATAATCAATCATATTCATGCATGAAACCCATCATTAATAAGCCCTAGTCAACCCTCGGTCAAAACCCTAAAGGCACAGACTCCCAAACATTCTGCATTAAATTCTAAGGGTTTAGGCGCATGGCACTATTTGGGCGCATGGGCCCTGTTCAGGCGTATGGGTACTTAGGCGTATGGGACACTTCAGACGCATGGAAACTCAGGTGCATGGACACCTAGTCGCATGGCCATTCGGACGCATGGGCACTGTTGGGGCGTATGACCCATTCAGTCGCATGGACACTTAGGCGTATGGATCACTCAGGCGCATGGGCCACTCAGGCGCATGGGCCATTCGAACGCATGGGCTATACTTAAAACATTTCTAAGGTAATCTTAGGCGCATGGGCTACTGTTTAGACGCATGGATTACACTTAATTCATTCTATGGCATTTTCAGGCGTATGAACCTTCTGTATATCATGTTCCTAGTATGTTTTCAAACCCAATCATCAAACCCATCTGTCTAAATTTAACATGGTTATTCTAAACATGAACAACCTATAAGCATTCAAGAATCAACATTTAACATGCATAATACATACGGGTAAACATACATAAACTTGTAAAACCGTTTTAATACATTTTCAGCCCCAAAGAGAGTTTAAAAACAAGTAAAACCGGGGTCTAGAAACTCACTTGGTGAAACTTTGGGTGTATCTTCCTTCCAACCCGAATGCAAATGAGTTCAAACACCTAGAACACCACCAAACACACACACACACGAGCACATACACGACACATGAGCACATAAGCATATAACCGGGATAAAACCCGTCATAAACACATAAAAACCACAAATTCTTACCTTGAATTCGACTTCTCTTCTTCTTCTTTTTCTTCAGCCAAAAACTCCTCTGCTCTCTCTCTCTCTAAAACCGAAGAAAATGGTGATGTGAAGTAAGAGTGGGCGGCCATACTCACCTTTACACCAACTTTTTCAAACATTTGTCCTTTTGGACACTTTTAGTCCCTCTGCTTGGACTTTATTGCTTTTCTTTCATTTATTCTTCATGTATTATTCTTTCTTTCCTTTTTAGAAGTAACCGGGTGTTACAAGTCCACCCCTCTTATATAAGTTTCATCCCTGAAACCTGTTATTCCTCGAACAGATGAGGATAATACTGCCTCATCTCCTCCTCAGTCTCCCATGTAGATTCGGATCCCTTCCTGTGCTTCCACTGTATGCGCACAAGAGGAACCACTTTATTCCTCAGCCTCTTCTCTTTTCTATCGATGATTGCCACTGGTTGCTCCACATAATTGAGCCTTTCGTCTACCTCGATATCTTCCAGTGGAACAATCGTGTCTTCATCGGCTAAGCGCTTTCTTAGATGAGATACATGGAATGTCGGGTGAATTCCACTTCACTCTTCTGGTAACTCCAATCTATAGGCCACCTCCCCCACTCGAGCAATGATTCGGAAAGGGCCTATATATCTCGGGCTTAGCTTACCTCGTTTCCTGAATCGGATGATTCCCTTCCAAGGTGAGACCTTCAACATAACCCGGTCACCCACCTGGAACTCGATCGGTCTGCGTCGTTTATCGGCATACGACTTCTGTCTATCTTTGGCTGCCTTCATGAAGGCTTTAATCTTTTCGAGCTTCTCGGTCGTAGCCTCGATTACCTCAACACCTCCCGATTCTTTCTGCCCAATGTCTCCCCAACATACGGGTGTCCTACATCTTCTACCGTATAGCATCTCGTATGGCGGCATGCCAATACTGGCATGATAACTGTTATTGTATGAAAATTCAACTAACGTTAAGTGGTCATCCCAACTTCCCCCAAAATCAATCACACATGCCCGAAGCATGTCTTCCAATGTCTGAATGGTCCTTTCTGACTGACCATCAGTTTGGGGATGATAAGCCGTGCTAATGTGTAATATGGCTTCGTGGAATTTCTTCCAAAATTTAGAGGTAAACCGAGTGTCACGATCAGACACGATGGACACCGGCACACCATGACGAGCTACAATCTCCTTGATGAACAGATCAGCCAACCTCTCGGATGAATATGTCTCGCGGATCGGTAGGAAGTGAGCACTCTTCGTCAAACGATCTACAATCACCCATATGGCATCGTACCCTTTCGGCGTACGCGGCAGCTTCGTAATGAAATCCATGGTGATGTGCTCCCACTTCCATTCCGGTATATCTAAAGGTTGAATCTTCCCATACAGCTTCTGATGTTCAGCCTTCACTTGCAAACAAGTAAGGCACTTACTCACATACTCCACCACATCACGCTTCATACCCGGCCACCAATAATCTTTCTTCATATCCTGATACATCTTCGTGGCACCGGGATGAATGGAGTATCGAGTCTTGTGAGCTTCATCCATAATCCTCACACGTAGATCCCTAAAACGAGGAATCCACACTCGCCCAAATCGAGTTTTAACACCAAGTGTGTTTTCACCTAATTCCCCAACTAGATCTCTCATCCTTTCAGAGTTAAGATGATCTTCTTTCAGTGCCTTATCTTGAAACTCTTTGACTTGCTTCATCACATCAGAGGTCATGATCAGTTGATATGCTTTCACCCAAATCAGCTCGGGTCTCTCCTTTCGGCTAAAGGCATCAGCCACCACGTTGGCTTTGCCCGGATGGTAATGGATTTCGCAGTCATAATCCTTTATAAGCTCCAACCATCGTCTCTGCCTCATGTTCAGATCCTTCTGCTCGAAGCAGTACTTCAAGCTCTTGTGGTCAATGAAGATGGTGCACTTCATCCAATATAGATAGTGCCTCCAAATCTTTAGTCCGAAGACCACTGCTGCTAACTCCAGGCCATGAGTAGGATAATTAACCTCATGCACCTTCAGTTGTCGGGATGCGTAGGCTATACCTCGCTGCATCAACACGCAACCCAACCCTGAGTAGGAAGCATCTGAATAAACCACCAAATCCTAGCTTCCTTCGGGTAATGACAAGACCGGGGCTTGGGTCAGTCTTGCCTTCAACTCCTCAAAAGCCCTTTCTTGCTCTTGACTCCACACGAACTTCACATCCTTACGGGTCAACTTGGTTAGTGGAGATGCGATCTTGGAAAAGTCTTGGATGAATCTTCTGTAGTAGCCCGCCAAACCCAAGAAACTACGAATCTCGGATGGCATCTTTAGAGACTTTCATTGCATCACTGCCTCCACCTTTGCATGGTCTACAATAATCCCCTCGGGATTTATCACATGACCTAAGAATTGAACCTAACGCAACCAGAATGCGCACTTGGAAAATTTAGCATACAACTTTTCCCTTCTTAAGGTCTCTAACACCTCCCGAATGTGGCCGGCATGCTCTTCTTCGCCCCTCGAGTAGATCAGGATATCATCAATAAACACAATCACTGATCTATCCAACATTGGCCGACACACTCGGTTCATCAAATCCATAAAAGCAGCTGGCATATTGGTCAAACCAAACCAAACAACATAACGAGGAACTCGTAATGACCATAGCGCGTGCGAAAAGCTGTTTTTGGGATATCCTGCTCCTTCACCTTCAGTTGATGGTAACCAGATCGTAGATTTATTCTCGAGAACCAACTGGCACCTTGGAGCTGGTCAAACAGATCATCAATTCTTGGTAAGGGGTATCGGTTCTTCACCGTCAACTTGTTCTCTCGGTAGTCGTATGCAATGCACATCCTCATACTACCGTCCTTTTTCTTACAAACAATACCGGAGCACCCCACGGAGAAATACTCAGTCTAATGAATCCCTTATCGAGCAGCTCTTGCAACTGCTCCATCAGCTCTTTCATTTCTGTCGGAGCTAATCGATACGGTGCTTTAGCAACGGGTTGAGCAGCGGGTATCAAATCAATTTGGAATTGAATCTCGCAGTCAGGTGGCACGCCGGGTAAGTCTTCTGGGAATACGTCCGGGAAGTCGCACACCACAGGTACCTCAGACAATTGTGGTACCGACGTATCCACATCTTTTACGTAGGCTAAATAGGCACTACATCTACGTTTCATGCACTTTCCCGCCACTGCCATCGAAAGCATCTTCGGGATCATAGTAACGCGATCTCCATGAATCGTAACCAAACTCTTATCGGGCGCAATTAATCGAATCATCTTCTTGCGACACATGATGTTTGCTTCATAGGTTGCTAACCAGTCCATCCCTAGATACTATATCAAATCCACCTAGGGGTATCACGTGCAACCTAGCAGCGAACCTATGTCCTTCTAACTCTATGGCACAGTCCTCTATCACATCGGTATATTCTAGTGGACTTACCAATAGCAGTTTCCACATCGAATGGTTCACTAATCTTTCTACTACTAAGTGGCAACTTAGCACAGAAAGTAGTGGAAATAAAACTCCTGCTAGCACCGGAATCAAATAATACAGAGGCATAAATTTGGTTTACTAGAAACATACCTGACACAACATCGTGATCAGCTCTGGCTTCCTCCCGGGTCATCGTGTAAGCTCTAGCACTCGCCCTCTGCCCTCCTTCCTTTGGCTTCTTATTCCCCGCTCCTGAGCTCTCCGCTCTCGGCTTCTTGCAGTATCTAGCGATGTGGCCAGGCTGACCACACCTGAATCATACGTTCATCCCCATCCTGCACTCACCGGTATGCTCCCTTCCACATTTGTCACTCTTCTTCCGTTCTGCACAGCCACACTGTCCACACGTCGGTCACCCATCTTTGCCACTTATTATTTGGAGCGGCTCCACCACGTCCAAACCGTTTCCCATTCCAGTTACGGTCACCTTCACCCTTCTTATTCACCTCAGCCACCACCACCTCGCGCTTGTCATATAATCTACCAGCCAAATCAACCGCCGATCTAAAGGTGCTCGGCCGGGCGGCGATTATATGCCTACGGATATCCGCCGTCAGCCCCTGAATGTATCTATTAATCTTTCGTGACAGTGTTATCACTTGATCGGGCACCAGTCGCGCCATTTCATTAAAGTTAATGGCGTACTGCTGGTGTGTCATCGTTCCCGCCTCCAGCTGCAGGAACTCTCTTTCCACCTTGTCCATCTCTCTATGAGGACAGAATTCCTCAATCACTAACTTCTTCAGTTCAGGCCATCTCATTCTCCCAATGGCCCTGCTACCCTCGGCTTGGACAATGTTTTCCCACCAGCACAAAGCCGAGTCCACAAAAGAGTGGGTAGCGAATTTCACCTTCTGATCCTCACGGCACTCACTGATATCAAGGACGGCCTCCATTTCCCTCATCCACCGGTGAGCAGCAGCCGCAGTGCCGTTTCCGTCGAAGGTAGGGGGCTTGCATCTCATAAACGCCCCATAGTTACAGCCTCGGGTCGCCTCCGGCGCAGGCTCTTCTTCTTCCTCCTCGTCATCAGAGAGAACCGTCTCCGGCTCTGGTTGCTCCCGTCCTCCCGAGGACCTGTTTCTTTCCCCTTCCTTTAATGCCTTGATCACTTCGGTCATCACAGACGGTAGAATCGTCTGCATGACCTGATGAACCTCTTCTACCACAGCCTCCTTTACTGAGGCTCTCAGATTGGCGCTCTCGTCGCCACCCTCCGGATGAGGGGTCTCTGGTCCCTCATGAACCACCTTCTCGACTCTGGGTCTCCCTCTCTTAGGTCGTGGAGCAGCACCCTGACCTCCTCCACGAGAGGCCTTTGAAGATCTACCGCCAGCCATCCTCTAAAGCACACTATAAGATTCAAACACTAACGCGGTCATTCAAGGTAATAGCTTAGTTTATGCTAAGTATAGTAAGTACCTAATTACAGTGACTACTTGTGATTAGCCACTTACTTTACTCTTCATACCCCAAGCATTTCCTATCCTGACTTAATCAGTATCAAAATCTACTAAGAGCACATAAATCAAATAGCATGCGCATATAATACCGGTTAACATTAAGAAAAGACATACCTGATGGCACATAGCTACTCGGGCTGACATCCCTCATTTGTCCCATTTTCAGTTTAAGTTTAGGTTTTAAAAATTATTTAACCCAATTCTCTTAAACTTTGGCTCTGATACCAACTTGTAAGGCCCCGTTCCCGGAGACCTCACAGTTGGTCTTTCACAGCGTTAAATACATTAAACGTTATAAATTTAAGAACTTAAGCAGCGGAATCACTTTAACAAAAACCATTCATTTCACTTCATTAAACCCTGTTGTTAAGCAATACACTATTGTTTGATCGAATACAAAAGAACTGTTTAATTGCATTACAAAACAACAGAAATAATAGTTATGAATGGATGTCAGTCTTTTCCTGCCGAGTAGCTTTCCCTCGTGCCATCCTCACCAATAATTACCTGCCAACTGAAAATGTATAAAAGTTAGCGTTGCTGAGTGAGTTCTAGTTTTATAGTAATAAAATACTTTCTGTATGTGATATATGAAAATACTCTTTTCTTTTAAAAATACAACTCTTTACTGTATATGCGAGCACGCATTGACTATATGAACAAATACTGTTCGATCTCTTTACTGTATGCCTTGTTTACTTTGTTTTCCTTTATCTTTATCTCTCACTGTTTGTATGGACCAATGAGCAATACCCCAACTATATGCGCGATGGAAAACGGGTGATGGGCCATCTATATCTCTCGAAAGGGTAAACTATATCCCTCGAAAGGGTCAACTGTATCCCTTGAAAGGGTGTTGTGTACTGTATACAAGGCCGACCCAATCACCCAGGGTACGCTACAAGGGTCCTGCCAATCTCCAAGACTGGCCATGTGTGCATAATAGGGTAGCTAACCCGCAGCACAGTTGAGCTAACGACAACACGGTCGTGTACCTTCTATAAGCTTGCAAGACTTGTTAACATTTTATTAATGTTCCTCTTCTTTTTTTATTGCTCTTTCTCTTTATTATTACAATATACTTTACGTTACGATAATAAACATACCACGTAAAGTCACATTCTATAGGTAATAATAATAATAGCAATAATAATAATAAGGAACAATCATAAGACAATCATAATCAATCATATTCATGCATGAAACCCATCATTAATAAGCCCTAGTCAACCCTCGGTCAAAACCCTAAAGGCACAGACTCCCAAACATTCTGCATTAAATTCTAAGGGTTTAGGCGCATGCGCACTAGTGGGCGCATGGGCCCTGTTCAGGCGTATGGGTACTTAGGCGCATGGGACACTTCAGACGCATGGAAAACTCAGGCTCATGGACACCTAGTCGCATGGCCATTCGGACGCATGGGCACTATTGGGGCGTTATGACCCATTCAGGTTCGCATGGACACTTAGGCGTATGGATCACTCCAGCGCGCATGGCCACTCCAGTCGCATGGCCTTCGGCGAACGCATGGGCTATACTTAAAACATTTCTAAGGTAATCTTAGGCGCATGGCTACTATTTAGACGCATGGATTACACTTAATTCATCTATGGCATTTTCAGGCGTATGAACCTTCTGTATATCATGTTCCCTAGTATGTTTTCAAACCCAATCATCAAACCCATCTGTTCTAAACTTAACATGGTTATTCTAAACATGAACAACCTATAAGCATTCAAGAATCCACATTTAACATGCTAATACATACGGGTAAACATACATAAACTTGTAAAAACGTTTTAATACATTTTCAGCCCAAAGAGAGTATAAAAACAAGTAAAACCGGGGTCTAGAAACTCACCTGGTGGCAACCTTTGGTGTATCTTCCTTCCAACCCGAATGCAAATGAGTTCACACCACCTAGAACACCACACCAACACACACACACACACACACACACACGAGCACATACACAACACATGAGCACATAAGCATATAAGCGGGATAAAACCTGTCATAAACACATAAAAACCACAAATTCTTACCTTGAATTCGACTTTTCTTCTTCTTCCTTTTCTTCAGCCAAAAACTCCTCTGCTCTCTCTCTAAAACCGAAGAAAATGGTGATGTGAAGTAAGGGTGGGCAGCCATTCTCACCTTTACACCAACTTTTTCAACATTTGTCCTTTTGGACACTTTTAGTCCCTCTGCTGGACTTTATTATTTTTTCTTTCATTTATTCTTCATGTATTATTCTTTCTTTCTTTTTAGAAGTAACCGGGTGTTACATGTTAAGTGTACAACCATTTGAGATATTGTTAAAATTTTAAAATTGTTTCCTGATACGGTTGGCAATGGTCATTTTTTGATGATGATGAACGACTGTTTATCTGAGACAAGTCATGTCGGTTACATTTGAAACATTTGAAATATGGTTATGTAGCTCATAAATGTACATGTAAGTGTTAATTTATTCCATTATTGACATACTTTTGGAGTCAATAATTTCATATTCTAACTTAGATTATGTGAGATATATTATAGGACAGGGTTATCTTGAAAATAACATTGTTTTGTGAGAACTCTAGAAACCAATATGAGTAACACATTTAAAACGTTCATAACTTTTTTCAGAACATTATTTTTTTAACAAAAATTCATCATTAATTTTTATTTTTTATTATTCCAAAGCCTATCATATTGATATACTTTTTGGAAAAAAAAATCGTCCACCCATTTTTTACACGTGTAAATTAGTGTAATAATATTTTTTACATATGTATAATTCTAGGCATTACATATGTGTAAAATGACGTTCGTGAAAAAAATGAGATTTTTTTTTATTTTTTTATTGATAGAGGGAAATGAGGTAAACACTTTTGTGTTTTTACTTTTTTTTATTTTTTTTTTATAATTTTTTATTATGTTGTTAATACTATTTTACCATTCAAAACTAGTGCCTCACATTGGTTTCTATATTTCCTACAAAAAGAGAGTTCTCATTTGATCCATCCCCTACATATATAGATATATATATATATATATCTATATATATTATCTATATAGATATAGATATATAATATTAATAATATATATTCTATATATATATATATATATATTGTTAGCACATTCCATCAGAACTGGAAAGCAAACATCAACTGCAGTGCCTACTGGAATTATAAATCAAGCACATTCAATTTGAAATAGTTTCAAGACAACAAACATTCCAGCTCCACCAAATCAACTGAAAAGAAACATTATGCTTCCAACAAAATAATACGACCATGCTAAATGTAGATTCTATAACAATTGCAGTTGGATTTTAGAAGGCCTATCAACCCACTCGTTGGTGTTCTCAGACAATGTGTTCTCTTTACGTCTATGTCCCATTTGTGTTTTGTCACAATTTTTTCTTCTCTACTTGTTGGAAAAGGGAGAACAGAAGATAAAATATAAGAAACCGATTATGGAAAGAGATTCCACACTATACAGTAAATATCTTTTTCCGCATTCAACCCCCTAACCAAAATATTATTACTCGCATCTTGCTTAGATAAACAAAACCTAAGTCAAGAGATAATAGTGTTATACATATATTAAGGATGATAAAATCCTAGAAACAAGTGGCTTCTTACTTTTCAAGTACATAAATGCCAAAAAATCCATAACTCTTTAAGAACCCAAAGGAGATTTTTTCTTGTTTACAATTATCTAAACAAGTATGCAACGGTATTTACTTAAAATTTACCAGATTCTACCATTGCCGCATGTGGATCATGCAAGACACCATATGCAGCCCATCGCGACCAAGATTCTAGTACAATGCCATCAAAAAATCCATCTCCCTGACCAGTCAAGAAACCCTCAAAACGTAAATACTACCTCTCCTAGATTGTGGAGAGGAAATAGAAAGACATCACTTCAAAGGCAAACCATTTTGTAAATATAATACTACACTGAGTGAATATCTTGACATAAACATCCTATTATTTTGTGGAAATTCTAGTAAAGTGTCAATAACCCTTCTCGTACTTAAAAAACCCACATGTGTTAGTCTCCACTCCCTCTCACATTGCCACTGATATTTATTACAACTACTTTGTTATTTCCCAAGTCTAGCACATACCAGGGGATTTGTTTTACCATCTAAAAATGCCTTCATTGTGTTTCATGTTTTCCAATACTCCACAAATCAACAAATATGCATCAACTATGATTGGTTATTCAGGAAATGATTATCCACTTTCTTGCAAAAACGATGTAATCTCCCCTCCATCTTGCATTTGATGAGTAATAAATTTTAGGAAGACAGACTCAGCAAAATTGAATTAAAATATTAAGCTAAAGTGTTCTGGGAAGGGGTAACAGCAGGAGATGCCAAATCAACAATATATATATATATAATATATATATATCATATATATATATATTATATCTATAATTATATATATCTATATATCTATCTATATATATATATATATCTGAGGGTTCAAATGAGAATCACTTTTTTTTGAGAACTCTAGGAACCATCTCAGCCATTCATTTTTTACCATAAAATTCAGTATTTTTTTTCTTCCTTTCCAACGCCTACCATATTGATATACTTTTCTAAAAAAAATCGTACATCCTTTGTTTACATAATGTGTAAATTAGTTATACACATGTGTAAGTACTGGATTTACACATGTGTAAATAATTCGATATTACACATGTGTAAAACGAATTTCGTTAAAAAACGGTTACCTACTCCCAAGCGTTATAGATTTGTACATTCTATCAGAAAGCATTGGAGACTCACGTAGCACGCGAGTTTAGAATACTTGTAGTTACATCTAATTCTTTAATTAGCAAAATTATAATGAAACAGAAACTTTTCATTCAATGGTTTTTAAAATAAGAGAGAAATCCACCGAGGCAAAAAACTGTAGATGCAAGATATAAAATAGGAGTGAATGCTTTATTATTATTATTTCTTTCTTTTTTGTCATTTTTTCATCTATGAATTGTTTAATGAATCAATCTCATTGTTAACTCTATGTATCTAATATTTTCTCTCACGCATCAGTTTTTAATTACAAATTATAGACCTTGAATCTTTTCATTTGGCCTTGAATCCAATCTAGAAAAATATACGAAAATAGTCAAAATTTCGAATGAATGATTTGTAAGGATTCCTTTAAGTCTGATGCAAACCAAAACATCCAATGTCTCTCTGCAAGTAATGCACCAAGTACTGAAGAAGAAATGCTTCGGAAGTTTTACACCATACACTAGAAATATTCTAAGTGTAAAATCTTCCGAAGCCAAGACCAATATCTTCCGAAGCCAAACATGAAGTCTTCCGAAGCCTCAGAGACAAAGTCTTCCGAAGCTTCATCCTATGAAGACAGATTTCTTCCGAAGACTTTTAGTAACATGCTTTATCTGATGTACTGTTCCATAAAGCTGGACACCTTCCGCTGCATCCTGTAAAGTCACCAACTTACATGAGTTGGTGAAAAGGTCCATGCTTTTGGTAACTGTACATTGAGGTCTTGAGTCTGTAACTTTCTACTTTATGTACTTTATCCTTTTTGTAATAGATAAGGATGTGAGCTATGGCATGTCATAGTCACAAGGTCAAAAGGCAGATATGCCTTTTGATTCTACAATTGATTTTGTTTGTGTCTAGTCAATTGTATCCAGCTGGCTTTCAAAGTATAGCCGGCTGTAGGTTGTAGTATAAGTATTCCAAGTTCTAGTATCTTTCTTTATGCTTTGTAACACTTGTAATAGAACTTGAGAAAGCAATATACTGCCTCCTTGAAACCCAAATCTCTTGTTCTGTCTCTTTATCATTACTTGTGTTCTTTGTATCATTATCTTGGTTAATCCAGTTTACTGTTTGATCAAGTTTAGTTAATCTCCTCTTTGTGTTGTTGTGTTGTAATTGTTAAGCCCTTAACCGGTCCTGCAATTGGTATCAGAGCATTTCAGGCTCTTGATATAAGATCTCACCATCTTAAGATCCCTCACACACACAAATACTAAACTTTCAAAATGGCATCCATTTCAAAGACTGATATGGAGACTGGAACCATGAACAAGTCCCCACTGATCACTCTTGATGACTTTGATACCTGGTGTATGAGAATGGAAGGTTTCATCAGGTCTCTAGACTCAAGAATGTGGGAATCTGTTGAAAATGGACCTTTCATACCCAGCACTCCTTCTGCTACTGGTGCTGGTATGATCCCCAAAGATGTGGCCAACTACTCTGATGAAGATAGGAAGAGAGTAGAGATTGATAGAAAGGCCATGACTGCTCTTCAAACTGCCCTTCCAAACTCTGTGTACAGAGGTTTCAAGAAGTGCAAAACAGCTAAACAGCTGTGGGATGCACTAAAACTGATGTATGAAGGCTCCTCTGAAGCCAAGGAGAACAAGAAGGATCTCCTGAAGCAGCAGTTTGAAAACTTCACCTTCAAACAGGTGAAACCATGACTCAGCAATACTTTAGGTATGTTGAGATAGTGGATACCCTAGTGGATGGAGGAGTTCCTCTTGAAAACAGAGACATTGTAAGGAAGTTCATGTCCTCACTTCCTAGGCAATGGACACACTACTGTGTGGTGATCAAGAGGACTGAAAATCTCAAAACTCTTACTCTGACAGAGTTATATGGGATTCTCAGTGGCTACCAGATGGAGATGAACATGCAAGGTTCATCTGGCAACTCCAACAATCAAATGGGTTCAGCCCTGCATGTGGTTGAAAGGGATAGCATAGAACCCCAACATCATCTCATATGCTACCCTGACAACTCACCAAAGGGTCCTTTCATCACCTTCCCAGAGACACCTAGGGAGAACTACACTCAAGGAAGCCCATTCCAAGAGACAAGCTCTTCTCAAGCCTTTGTGTCTTCTGATGAAAGTTGTGGTAACTCTCTTTTCACTCTTGAAGACCTGGATTGTATCCATCCAGATGACCTGGAATATATGGAAATAGTTCAGCAGATGGCTCTCTCACTCATAGAGCCAAGAAGTTCTACAAGAGAACTGGAAGGAGGTTTCCAAGCAATGCAACCAGTGGAAAGTTTGGCTTGGATAAAAGCAAAGTCAAGTGTTACAACTGTAACTTGATGGGCCACTTTGCTAGAGAGTGTAAGGCACCTAAAACAAATGGTGGCCAAGCACAAACCAGACCAAACTACACTGACAAAGCCCCTCAGAATGAGAAGCCAAAGCAACAAGCTGTTGTTGCTGTTGAAGAAGGAGGCTTTGACTGGAGCTTTCAGGTGGAAGATGCTTCTCCAAACCAAGCACTAATGGCAGATCATGATGAAGCCAAGGTATTGGAACATCTCTGTACTCCTGAATGCATTGCTAAAGTTAACAGATATAGGTCCTATAACTTGGAAATGAGATCTGATCTTGAGTCCTTAAACATTTTAAAATCTGATTTTAGAAAGTCTGAAAATGATTACAAGCTAAAGATAGAGGACTTAGAGAAAACCATTTCAGTACTAAAACATGAACATACAGATTTTAGGACTCAAATCCAAGATCTCATAACCAAGCTGACTGAGTGCCAGGCTGAGCTTGTGATCAGCAAAGCCAGGGCAGAAAAGAGTGTTCTTGAAGAAGAGACCTTCAAGAACATGATATCCTCATCCCTGCACAACAAAGTGTGTTATCAAAATAGACAGGGACTGGGATCAAATGAGATAGCTCCTCCACACACAATCTTGTCTGTAAGATCTCCTAGGTGTGGAACTTGTGAAGATGAGCTTCCTCTCATAGATCCTATAAGTGAAGAGGATGAAGAAGAGATAGTGAAGAATTCCTCTGAGAAGAGTGAAGAGGAGGATTCTACTAAGGGCCACTATCCTTCTGAGGAGAAGAAGTCTACTGTGATGACCAAGTCAAGAGAAAGAACTTGATCAGGAAGAGCAAAAGAAAGGCAAAGAAGGCTCAAGAGATCAAGGCTACTTTTGACTCTAAGCAGAAACAAGTTTTTATCTCTGCAGGGTTTAAAGTAGTAAAGACTGAAGACATCAACCAAAACTCCTCAGCTAAGAGTTCTGGTTCTTGTTCAAATCATCTCAGTACCAAGAAGAAGACTGATCTGCTGTGTACCACTGCTGCACAGCCTGGACCATCAAACTTCAAGAACAGTTCAAAGCCAAAGAACTGTCTCAGCATCTACAAAGATGAAGGTGGAGAAGGGATGTGACCAAAGACAGTCTTGCTCTCATAAGGAGACTCTTATGAAGAAGAAATGTTGTGTGTCATGTGTGAAAGTACCTCTCACATTGCTAAGGATTGTCCATATAATCCTAAAAGTACTGTCCATATGACCAATACAAAGACTTCAAAGAGTTTCAAGAAGATTCAAGCTTCGGAAGGAAAATCTGTTTCCTTCGGAAGCTCCAAATCAAAGAAGAAGGTAAATGGAAAATTACCTTCGGAAGAAAATTGGTCTCGGAAGAAAGGAGTTCTTCCGAAGCACTGAAGTCTGCTGCAGTGACTGCAGAATCTTCCGAAGGTTCAGTCATCAAAACTTGTGAAGTCCCAAAAGCTTCCAAGGTTTTGAAGGTCAAGTCCAAGACTCCAAAGGTGGTGTGGAAGTCTAAGAAAGACCAAGTGACTGAAGTTTCTCCATCAACAACAGCTGAAGATCCTTCTAGCACAACCATAGGATCTATTACTGTTGCATTACCTTCTATTATACTTAGTGAGCCCAAGACAAGTAAGGCTTGGGTTTCCAAATGTAACTAATCATTTTCTTTGTGCAGGAACAGCTCAAGACAAACAGGAATGTCTGGATAATTGATAGTGGCTGTTCCAGGCACATGACAGGCAATAGGTCACTACTCCATAACTTTGAGAGAATTGATGGAGGACCAGTTGCTTTTGGAGGAGATGAAGGTGGTTACATTTCAGGAAGGGGCAAGGTCACAAATGGTAAGCTCAGCATTGAAAAGGTAAACTTTGTCAAGGAGCTTGGGTACAATCTTCTGAGTGTATCCCAATTTTGTGATCAGAGTCATAACATGCTCTTTACTGAGCATGAGTGCATTGTTCTCAAGCCTGGAGTGGTCATTCCTCATGAGCATATCCTGCTCAGAGCCCCAGGAAAGGGAACATGTACAAGATGGATTTGCAAGAAACATCTCCCTCTGGAGAAGTTTCATGCTTTCTATCTAAAGCAAATAGTGATGAGTCTTTCCTATGGCATAAAAGAATGTGCCATGTAAACTTTAAGAACATGAATAAACTAATTAAACATGATTTGGTAACTGGAATGCCAAAGAAAGAGTTTACAAGTGATGATCATTGTGTTGCATGCCTGAAAAGGAAGCAACATAAGGTATCTCACAAGCCTAAGGAAAAGAACTCTATCACTACTCCCCTACACTTATTACATATGGATCTCTTTGGCCCCACCAGTGTAATGAGTCTAGGAAGGACCTCTTATTGTTTGGTGATCACAGATGATTTTACAAGATTCACTTGGGTTTTCTTTCTTAGAACTAAGGATGAAACCCCTGAGATTCTGAAGAATTTCATCTTAAAAATTGAGAATCAAAGTGAGGATCACAAGGTCAAAACCATAAGATGTGATCAAGGAAAGAATTCAAGAATCAAATCTTGATACATTTTGTGATGAAAAAGGTATTACAAGACATACAGTGCTCCCAGGACTCCTCAGCAAAATGGAGTTGCTGAGAGGAGAAAACAGGACACTAATTGAAGCTAGCTGAAGAACTATGTTGTCTGACTCTAAACTGCCCATCACCTTCTGGGCAGAGGCAGTAATACTGCTTGCTATGTGCAAAACAGAGTTTTAGTAGTTAAGACACATGGTAAGACTCCTTATGAACTTTGGCACAAGAGAGAAAACCTTTCATTGGTTTTCTCAGGTCATTTGGATGTCCTGCACCATCTTGAATACCAAGGATCAAATTGCCAAGTTTGCTGAGAAATCAGATGATGGACACTTCATTGGATACTCCTCCCAAGCTAAGGCTTATAGAGTATACAATCTCAGAACTAGAATTGTTGAGGAGTCAGCCAATGTGACTTTCAATGAACACACACCCTGTGTGGCTGGTTCTGGTCCTGATTGGCTATTTGATCTTGATTTAGTTACCAACTGTTTTAACAAATCTTGTGAGAATGTTTCAGGATCTGCAGAAAATTTAAATACAGGTGATCCTGATCCAAGATTTGAGCTAGGAAGACCTCAACTCATACATCTTCAGCTCCAGTTGGAATACTTCAGCAAATGAGGTTTCTATCAGCACTACAATGACAAATTCAGCTGATACATCTGGTGTGCCTTCAAATTCCAGCTCAGAGGCTCCACAACCAGATAAAGATACCTCAATTGTGGAAGACAACAATGGTGATGGTGAAAGTGATCAGGAATTCCTTGATGCTAATAACCACACCATAGATGACAACATCAATGATGTCACACACTCATTGGATCAAGTAAATCTTGATAAGTGTGGTGATGTGGAGGGTGAATCATCTATGCCAGATCTAAATTTCTCAAATTTGGATCTTTCTCAGCAACTTGCTGTGATCCCTCAGCTAAGGATCCACAAGTCTCACCCCACCACAAACATCATTGGAGATGTTGTCACAGGGGTAAGAACAAGAGGACAAACCCATGAAGCAAATGTTTGTCTTCACTCTTGTTTCTTATCTCAGATAGAGCCAAAGAAAGTTGATGAAGCTCTAAAGGATGGAAGTTGGGTTGAAGCTATGCAACAAGAGTTGCTTCAATTCAAAAGGCAGAAAGTTTGGAACCTTTGTCCTCTTCCTCATGGGAAGACTACCATTGGAACCAAATGGGTTTTTAGGAATAAGAAGGATGATAGAGGAATTATCATCAAGAACAAGGCAAGACTAGTTGTTCAAGGATACACACAAGAAGAAGGGATTGACTACACTGATGTCTTTGCTCCTGTAGCAAGATTAGAAGCTGTTAGGATATTCCTGGCATTTGCTGCATCCAAGAACTTCAAGGTCTTTCAACTTGATGTAAAGTGTGCTTTCTGTTTATATGGAGTGATTGATGAAGAGGTTTATGTCAAACAGCCACCTGGTTTGTAGACCCTGATCATCCTGATTATGTCTGCAAGCTTGACAAAGCTCTTTATGGGCTGCATCAGGCACCCAGGAAGTGGTATGAGACATTGTCTGAGTATCTTTGTAAACATGGATACAGGAGAGGTACTATAGATGGAACTCTCTTCATCAAAGGACAGGGAAATGACTTATTGCTAGTTCAAGTATATGTAGATGACATCATCTTTGGTTCAACTAATCCAAAGCTCTGCAAAGACTTTGAGAAGCTGATGAAAGACAGATTTGAAATGAGTGCAATGGGAGAACTCAATTTCTTTCTGGGAATTCAAGTGAAGCAAGTTGAAGATGGCATCTTCATAAGTCAGTCAAAGTATGTTCAGGACATACTCAAGAGGTTCAACATGACTGATTGTAAGATTGCTAAGACACCCATAGCCAGAAACCACTCCCTTGGACCTGATCTTGAGGGGGAGTGTGTAGATGAACATTTATACAGGGCTATGATTGGGTCTCTTATGTATCTTACAGCTAGCAGGCCTGATATCATGTTTGCTACATGTATTTGTGCAAGATATCAAGCCAACCCTAAGATGTCTCACCTAATCACTGTCAAAAGGATTTAAGATACCTCAAAGGTGCTTCAACACTTGGTTTATGGTATCCAAAGAATCCTGACTTCAATCTGTATGCTTATACAGATAGTGATTATGGTGGTTGCAACATGACTGCAAAGTCTACATCTGGGGGATGTCAATTCCTTGGTGGAAGGGTTGTCTCATGGCAATGCAAGAAACAATCTGTGTGTGCATCAACTGCTGAGGCTGAATACATTGCTGCTGCAAGCTGCTGTGCTCAAGTGCTTTGGATTCAAAAAGATGCTGGACTATGGATTTAACTTCAAGGAGACTCCTATCCACATAGACAACAATAGTGCTATCTCTATCACTGAGAACCCTGTGCAGCACTCAAGGACCAAACACATCAATATCAGGTATCATTTAATAAGAGATAACTATGAAAAGGGATTAATTAAACTAGTCAAAGTTCATACAGATGAACAATATGCTGATCTGTTTACAAAAGCTTTTGATGAACAGAGATTTAAATATCTAATATCAGCTATTGGGATGATTAACTTTGAGTAGATCTTTTCTTAAAACTAATTCTAATTATTTCTTAAAATATGTGTGTCCTAAGTTGTCTAGTTCATCACTTTCATAAGCTCATGTTTTCTTTGGATACAAATCCTTTTTGAAGACTTTCCTTAGATTCTTGAAAATTTTCTGATCCTTCGGAAGATATACTTTTACCTTCGGAAGAAAATCATGTCTTCAAAATAAATAACTGTCTAAGAAATTTTACCTTCGGAAGAAGTTAAATCTATCTTCCGAAGCTTAAAATCTTGTCTCAGACACTTATTGTTTTTAAGGACTTTTTTCTTCTGAAGCAAAATTAACTCTCGGAAGCTTTGTTGTTTCATATACAAAGCATTCAAGTGTTTATTTCTCTTCCAAAGCAAAATTTCAAGACTCTCAGGAAATCTTCCGAAGTCATTTTTTAGCTTCGGAAGCTTTTTCATTAAAACTTCCGAAGATAATTTACCTTCGGAAGTTTTTCGAATTCAAGAAAACTACTTTTTGAGCAAAAGTAAACTACTTTTTCAGAGGTGGGACCGACTTTCGGATTTCAAAGTTTATCCTCTTTCATTAACTTTGGTTCAAATCCCTTTTCACATAAATACCCAACGGTTCCCCCCTCTCCTCACTATCTTCCTCAATTCCACTATTCCTCAAACCTAATTCCCAAAACCGCCTTTGCTTTTTACCTTTCTTCATCCTTAAGCTTCTCAAATGGCCAACCTTAACCGCAAAAACAACCCAGATTTCTCCATGCAACTTCACAGGCAACACAACCAGGTTGCTCTGTTAAGCTCTGAGAAAGATGAAAGTTTCTCAGAGATTTGCCAATTCTTAACTCTATCAAACTATTTCACCTCCCTAACCATTGATCCTACTCTGTATGAGGATCATTTTCTTGAATTCTGGGAAGACCTGCCAAGAGGTCATTATGGATGGGGAGAAGGCACTGTCTGCCACAGTGCAAGGGAGGACAATCTTCATCACTCCGGCCATCATCAACTATCATTTGCAGCTGGATGATGAAGAGGTGAGTTGTCCTTCCCAAAGGAAGCTGTCAATCATTCCTTTGAGCAGATGGGCTATGAGGGAGATTTCTCTGTAAAGACCTTCAGGAAAGGGAAGGTCTCATCCCAGTGGAAATACCTACTCCATGTGGTTATCCACAGCTTGTCAAACAAGCATGGAGGGTGGGACCAGATTCCTGAGGATCTCTCCTTCATAGTGCATGGAATGGTTCAAGGGGTCAAGTTCAGGTACTCTCAATTTGTTTATACCAATTTACTTGCAAACTTGGACTCCTTAGAGTATTACATGTTTCCTAGATATGTTCAACACATTCTTAACTGTGAACTGGGCTCACAGTTGAGGGAAACAAGTAATATTCTTAAATTGGGACAGATGAAGCCCGACATCTTTAAAATATGAAGAAGCCAACTGTAGGCTTCTCAGGGGTAGAAACAGCCTTGTCCCAAAAATGTTAGAGCTCATTGCTCAAGGTGACAACCTAGCAACACAAGCTAGTGTTGAACCCACACCTTCTACTTCCTTACCCTAAAAAGGCCTCAAATAACCCTCACCTACCAAAGAAAATCCAAACGAACCCCTGCTCAAGCTATTGAGTCTGTGCAGGTCCCCATATACTCCTTTACAGGAGGAAGTGGACACTAGAGCTCCCACTTCCTCTGAGGAGCAAACCACTCCCATTCTTCAAATATCAGGGCTGAGGTTCCTCATGCTCACCCTGATGAGCTCACAAGCCCAACAGCCTTAAGCCTTCACTCTGAGTCTCAACACTCAAGTGAACAACCTTAGGGGACAGCTACCATCCCCAGCCTTTAGATCTAAATCAACCCATTCCCAACCTATCCTTCTATACTGATGAAGACTTAGGATTCAGTGAGTACCATGAGTCTCTCTTCTCCTCCCCTACTCAAAGAGAGATGAGTACCTCTGAGTCTCCTCAGTCTAGCCCACATCAGTCACCTATTACTGAGGTGGACACTTCTGAACCTGTTCAGGATGTCCATATGGAAGAGGCTCTCACTTCTGCAAGTGATTACATCATTAAGACCTCAACCATGGCAACTCAGCCCACTGACATCTCAACTGAGATTGCTAGTGAGCAGAGGAAAACCAGCAGCCAAGAACCTCAAGCTGGTGGTGAGAGAGAGGACTTTGGTCCAATCATCTCATCCCCCAATGATTCTTCTGATGAAGAAGAGGGGAATTTGAGACTAAAGGTGCAAAAACTGTCAAAACATGCTCCTATTTAGTCTCTAAGGTCAGTCACCTTGAATCTCAGGTGACTACCTTACAAAACAGGGTCAATGATCAGCAACTTCAGATTTCATATCTTAAGGAAAAAACTAGCTGGGAGACCTTTAAGAAGAGCTCAACCAGGAACACAAGAACCTGTGGATGTGATTGATTTATCCTCCAGCTCACCTATGCAAGTGGGTGATGCTACCAAAAAGGGGGAGAAAGTCATTGCAGCCACAGAACCTGGGAGTTCTTCATAGAGAATGGACATAGAGGACTCACCATCCTCACTTGCAGTTGTGCATTCTCAGCAACTTCCTCAAGTTCACATTAATGTGGACTCTATAGACTCTATCATCAGGAGTCTCTTTGAGGAAGGTATACCAAGGGCTGTGTCATCCCACCTCAAGGAACTTCAAACTACATCATAAGGTGGAGGTATGATGCTGATAGAAGAGCCCTTATTCTTCACAGAGTTCAAGGGCAACAAGAAGTATTTGACTTTCAAAGCTGAACTTCTATGAAAGATTGGATCTAGTCAATATGCCACTTGTCAATCCAAGCAAATCAAGACAGGCTGACAGATTGGCTCAAAGAATCCAAGACAGGATCATTGCAGAGTTCAGTTTAAGAAGGAGACTTAGGCAATCAGGCAATGTCATCGGTCAACTGGATGTTGAGGTGGACCCTAAGATTAGTTTCATAAGGGGAAACCTTGACTGAAGGCCCAGTGCAGAACCTGAGACCCCTGTCTCATCATCATCAACTGCTACAGAGATTCACACTCCTCTGAGACACCTGCTGGTGAAGGTGTTTCTCAGCCTTCTCTGGCCAGAGCATGGATGCTACACCAAGCAATGAAGGCCAAACCTCTATCCACCCTGAGTCACAAAGGTCTGTGGGTGACAAAGGGAAAAGGATTATGACTCCTGAGGAAATTGAGGAGGAAGAGAGAGAGAGGAAAAGGAAGCTAAGGGGAGAAAGTTCCTCTGGGTCTTCAGGCTTTATGCAAGCTGCAATCAGGGCTGCCCCCAGACCAAATACTCAAGATGATGAGTTGAGGGCAGTCAGGATTACTTATCTGCAGACCAGGAACTATGACATTGATGAAATCATTTTCTCCCCTTAGAACAACTAAATGAACTGGCTGACATGGAAGTGTCAAGAGAGATGAAAGAAAAAGAGGATGCAAGGTTACTTCTCCAATTCAAAGAGGAGAAGAGACAGAAAAGACTCTACAAGCATGCTCCCACTCTCTCCAGTTCAAGAAAGCCCTGTACAAGAAGATGTGGTTCCACAAGAACCTCAGGTAGACAAAGAAGAAGATAGGATCAAAATGATCAACTACCTGAGTGCCACAGGCTTCTATCAGGCAGATGCACTTCTTCCCTTGTCCTATGACTTTGTTGAGTTTGAGTACTAAAAACAACTTGAACTTGAGTTAGTCAAGGAGAGAAAGACAACTAAGAAGAAGCTAAGGGAAGAAGCTGCAAAGTCAAGAGCCATCATCCAAAGAGTATGAAGAAGTCTGCTGATAGACAAAGGATGATGAGCTTCTTGAAGCTATATGGATTCTCCGGAAGGAGACTTGGCCCTATGTCTCTATCCACAATGGATGAGCATATAAGGGTAATCAAGCAGAAGATTAAGAGTGGTGAACTGATTGACTTACACTCTCTTCCAAGTCAAGTCCCACCTGAAGTGGAGGTTAAGTTTAAACAACCTGAGACACCTCAACCCGGACCTCCTGCTGAGCCTCAGCAAGCTTCATCTTCTGATCCAAAGCAGGGTCAAACTCCCTCTCCTTCTGAACCTGTGAGGGAGGAACACCCAACTGAGAAAGACAAGGATGATCAACAAGGTGCTGCAACCAGTCTTCTCAGTTAAAGTCATCTAAGAGGAAGAAGAGGATGGCTTCTAAACCAAAGTCTAAGAAGAAGAAGCCTAAATCATCTACTTCTACACCTCAGGCTGAGTCAGATCAACCTGAGGAAGTGCATGAAGAGCAGCCCAATCAACTCCAATGCAAGTGGCTCCTCTGGCAGCTAAGACACCCATCTTATCCTGGACCTCTACCAATCCAGAAAGATGGCATGTAATCAGAGATCAAGGTGTTGAGAATGTCTATACATGGCAAGACATAATCAACTTACCTCTGCATGATCTCTTTGAGATGAGAAGATACTATGAAGGTCTGAATGATCCTGACCATCTAATGAAGAAGGGTATGGTCATGATTGTGCTGAAGACTACTAACATCTGAAGATCTTCTAAATGTTTTGGTAGCATCAGCCTAGGGGGAGTTTGTAAGGATTCTTCCTTTAAGTCTGATGCAAACCAAAACATCCAATTCTCTCTGCAAGTAATGCACAAGTACTGAAGAAGAAATGCTTCGGAAGTTTTACACCATACACTAGAAAATTCTAAGTGTAAAATCTTCCGAAGCCAAGACCAATATCTTCCGAAGCCAAACATGAAGTCTTCCGAAGCCTCAGAGACAAAGTCTTCCGAAGCTTCATCCTATGAAGACAGATTTCTTCCGAAGACTTTTAGTAACATGCTTTATCTGATGTATTGTTCCATAAAGCTGGACACTTTCCGCTGCATCTCTGTAAAGTCACCAACTTACATGAGTTGGTGTGAAAAGGTCCATGCTTTTGGTAACTGTACATTGAGGTTTTGAGTCTGTAACTTTCTACTTTATGTACTTTATCCTTTTTGTAATAAGATAAGGATGTGAGCTATGGCATGTCATAGTCACAAGGTCAAAAGGCAGATATGCCTTTTGATTCTACAATTGATTTTGTTTGTGTCTAGTCAATTGTATCCAGCTGGCTTTCAAAGTATAGCCGGCTGTAGGTTGTAGTATAAGTATTCCAAGTTCTAGTATCTTTCTTTATGCTTTGTAACACTTGTAATAGAACTTGAGAGAAAACAATATACCGCCTCCTTGAAACCCAAATCTCTTGTTCTGTCTCTTTATCATTACTTGTGTTCTTTGTATCATTATCTTGGTTAATCCAATTTACTGTTTGATCAAGTTTAGTTAATCTCCTCTTTGTGTTGTTGTGTTGTAATTGTTAAAGCCCTTAACCGGTCCTGCAATGATTAATAAAAAAAACTTGTTTCCCTAAAGTAAAATTCAAAGCACATATCTTCTTTTGATGAATGTCCCGAAAACCACTTTAGATAATGAGTATGAATATTATTCAGATTTTGAGACGAAAAAACTCCTTTTCTATCACTATATAAATATCTAATATTCTAAAAAATTTTTACTGACTATGAGTAGTCAGGGATCGAATAACCAAGAGAATTTAATAGAAGAATATTGTGAAAAATGAGTGACAAAAAAAGATAGAAATAAGGTAGTTATCAATTTAAGAGATCCAATTTTTTGGTTTTTAAGAAGCATAAAAAGAAGCGTCAAAAATATTACAAGATATAATCTATCTGAATATAAAGTCTTGATTACAACAAGTAAACCAAAAAAAGAAGGGGGGGGGGTTTCTTTTGAAATGGTTGATTATGAGATATTTATATGTTTCTTATATTTTTATTGAATTGAGTTATGTATATTTCGATACATATAAAAGATCCTCAAAAAGTTTTTTTATACATGTTCCATATATGTCTACAATTACTCGAATGGACTTTATAAATAAACCTCAATTAAGTTATGTTCAAGAAAAACAAGATTCTTGTGTTTTTATCCTCATGCTAAGAAAGCATTCGAACTCATTTCTTAAAAATACTTCAATTGGTACATGTACAATATATACCAATTCAATAGCTTTTTGTTTCATTTCCTGTGGAGTAAAATTTTCACTAGTACAAGTTAATGGAATGACTCCCTGGCCTCTAATATCTATAAGAAGGACATGTCGGCATTGATACCCTCTTTAACTTTTATTCTTAAGGGGTTGAATATCTTTTATAAGAAATCGAAGAAAGACCCAACATTTTTTTCCAAAAAATTATTCATTGAAAAAAAAAATACAGATGCATTCTTGCATATCCATAGAACCATTCAACTCAACAAAATTCAATCTCAATTATTACACAGAAATTCCATAACCATAAACTCAGGTTTCCCAGGGTCATGTATGTATATCTCTCCTAACATATGCTAAATTTATACTTGTATTAAAACCAAACACACTTTTATGTAAAACTGAACCATGTTGGGTTTCAAACTTAGACGAGGTAGAAGATGACAGACCCTGCACGCCTCCGGGTCCGTGCACTAACCTTTGATTTGTCAATTAGAACCTTCTTAATATTAACACATGTGGATATGACACTAGCAACTCCGGCTGCAGTCACACTAGTGCAATTGACCATGCAGCAGGTTTCAAGCCATTTGCATCTTTTAACAAGATGTGCTAGACAAAACATCCGTTATTCCACGACAATGTGATAGGACTAATCCTTCAGTAGAGGGCACCCTTCACCAATCTCTACCAGTGCCATATCCTGCAAATTTGACAAAAAAAAAAGAAACAAAATATATCATGATTTTAGTATACAGAAAGGAAATGAATCGTATATTGATAAGTACAAGATAAAGAAAATATAATTTAGGAATTTAATTTAATTAAATGTCATTACAATGAAAATATTGCATTATGAATCATTGCTATTGACACAGGCATCATTACATTTATGATAAACTAGAGGCAGATCAAACAATATTCGTTGTTAGAAAATGGGACACAAGTAGATAGAAAGGAATATGACAGAAGGTTCAGATGACGATCTCTACCAGTGACTCAAGCAAAAAAAAGAAATCAAGAGAAATAGAGAAATATATAATCCATACAGGAAATAATCGTTTCTTGATAATTTATCAAGTAAAAAAATATTTAGGGCATTTTATATATCCCTTGACCTTACGAAAAATCATATTTCTCCAAATCATGTTACAAGAGCATTAATGTTTTGCATTAATAATGGTTTTGAGGAAATAAGATATTTTACTAGTGTTGATAGAATAAAGGCAAACCGGGCTCTACAAAGTCTGTATTTCTGCAAGAAGTTGTTTCCACGTCCGAACCCGTGACCTCTAGGTCACATGGCAGCAAGTTACCATTGCTCCAAGGTTCACCCCATAGAGAGAATATGGAAATTCCATAATATTTTACACATATTGAGCATAAATGAACTTCAATTAAAGAAGGCAAAATGGGTGGGTTGGACTATAGAATAAGGGCTACACATTTCTTGCATCTCATTAATACTTGATGTATTATACAAGGCAATCAATTGTAATGTAACTAAATAATCTAATTTTATTATTTAGGAGCTTGTAATCAATAACTGATTGATCATTTGTGTTTCATTTGGAGGTTACCTGAAGAACGCCAACGTTAAAGTAAGTTAGTTGAGGGCAGCCTCTTGCAATAGCTATTATTCCGGTATCTCCTATTTGGTAGCAGCCACGGACATTTAAATGACATAACAAGGGGCAACCATTACCAATAGCCACTAGAGCTTCATCCCTACCCTGGTAATATAAATGCAAAAATAGTTGTACAAAATAAAAATACATATATGAACATGATAACCTAAATGGAATTGTTTCACTGATATAAAAGAAGTTAAAAATTACAGGTTCTAATAACATAGCATATCTAAACATACAATGACTTCTTCAAAATGGATGATATGAGCTTAATAATGTGTGATGTGTATTAATATTGTAGATATAGTATATTCACAATTGAGATAAATATAATTATAGATAAAAGTGAAACAGAACATTATTACCTATTACAATACTGAATGCTAAGATCCGTAAGGTATTTACAGTTGTCACCTATAGCTATGATCCCCTTGCTCCCAACCTATGAATTATGAAAGAATAAAAGAAAGACGGTTAACACCCTTGTTGGTGAATGAGATTTCCAATTGCAGGTCATATGATTAAGACATGATTATATCTGAAATATATAACACCACAAATAGTTCCATGAAATCCCCATGTATGTCAGCAGAAAATGTACAGGGAAGTTGTTATAAAATGTCACAGATCACCACAAAAAGATGCAAGTCAAATTAATTAAAAAATATATATACTTAAAAAAAAGAACAATACCTGATAACATCTACGTATGTGAAATTGTTTCAAGTTTTTGCAACCAATAGCAATGCCACATATCGCATCATCACCAATGAGAGAGCAATCCACTAAATGAAGGGCTTGCAAATACTTGCAACCTTTGCCAACTTCCGATAGGGCTTCATCACCTACTTTTTGACAGTGTAGTAATGCTAACTCTGTAAGACGCCTGAAATATTCCATGTTAACCTCATATTGCAAGATGGACAACATATCAAAATGGACTCAAGATTGTTATGAAAATCTCCATTTTTAGGATTGATAGTTGGATTGAAAACTACATCAAAAAATTTGGGAACAGAAAAGTCAAACTAAAGGGCTGTTTCGTAATTTCTGATGAATGATTAAGTGCTGAACCAATAAGAGGTTTGAACCATTAAGTGCTAAACCATTAAGAGCTAGTATATCGCTTAACTATTCAAAGGCAAATGTCTGACCAATTCAGATAAAAGGTCTTAACCATTCAGACTAAGAATTATGCTTAACCATTCAGAAGCAAATGTCTGAACCATTCAGACATTTGCTTGCGAAACAAACAATCTAAACCATTAAGTGCTGAACCTAAACCATTCAGACATCTGAATCGTTAAGAGTCTGAAACAAACAGCCCCTAACAGGACAATCAGAAATTGACCAGACAGCTGACTACATGTCGGAAAGAGACAATATCTCAAATAAACTACTAAACCAATTAGTCTTCTTTTTTACTTTCACAATTGCATCTATATAGAGTAGATTTAGTAAGATGGCCAGATTGGGTAAAGGGTAAGAAATGGTTCGAGATGGAAAAAGGGCATTTTTTTATGTATCAAAACAGTGAGACCGGGTAGGCTGTATTGATTACGAAAAAACTATTTGTCCATTATTATATTCCTTAATGAATAAATTTGTGATAATTATGATCACGAAAGCAATATTAATACAATCTAGTAAAAAAATCCAATAAAAATATTTACGAGGTTTTTTATTTTAAAAAAGACTTTGGTCGGCTTTCAACGTTCCCATTTTAGGTAATCTTTATTATTTAACATGTTCCACTAAAACACGACCCAATTGACCTATTCATACATAAATGGTTCGATATAGTTACCTATATTTATAAGAGTAACACCCATCATACCATATATAAAAGTCGATTAAAGAAAACAAGAAAACTTAGAATTTTAGTTAATCCCGAATAGTGAGATAAAATGTTTTTTTTTCCTTTTTAGTTAGAGTAAATTACTATTTTGGCCCCTGTGGTTTGGCCATTTTAACCCTTTTGGCCCAAAAAGGAATATTCTGACATATCAGACCTTGAGGTTGCATTTTATTATAGGTTTGGTCCCTAACCATGAACTTATTTTAGTTTTGTTAGTTAAGTGAAGGGGTATTTTGGTCTTTCTTAAGGGGGCTGTTTTGAAAGTTAGAAAGTTTTATATTATTGAAGGGCTATTTATGTAATTATTTAAATTAACAAAAACCAACCCTAAGTTAAATGAGCTTTAGTTGTATATTTAAAAAATATTAGCATTATGTTTTTACTTTGTTTGGTTATTTTATTTTTATTGTTTTGTTAATTTTTTTATTATCATTTAATGAAACATGTTTTAAATATACAAATAAATACGTATTTTACAAAGAACGATTTTGAAAAGAACGGTTTTAAATAAGAACAATTTAAAAACAAATGATTTTTTTTTCAAAAAGAAAGATTTTAAAAATAAAATTTGTTCATTCATTACACCTTTTGTTTATTAAGATAGTTTATTTTTTTTTAAACCATTCATGTTTCAAACCTTTTTAAAACTATTCTTTTTTAAAACTTTATTTGTAAAAAACGTATTTGAAACCGTTCTTTTTAAAATCGTTCATTGTAAAAGACTTACTTATTTGTATATTTAATACATGTTTTATTATATTATAATAAAAAAATGAACGAAACAATAAAAATAAAACAACCAAACAAATTAAAAAACATAATGCTAATATTATTTTTATATACAATTAAAACTCATTTAACTTGGGATTTGTTTTTGTAAAATTGAATAATTACATAAATACCCCTTTAATATTAAAAAACTTTATAACTTTTAAAACAACCCCTGGAGTAAGAAAGACCAAAATACTTGCACTTAACTGACAAAACTAACAAAGTTAGTGGTTTGGGGCCAAAATTGTTATAAGATGCAACCTCAAGGTCTGAAATGTCAAAATATTCCTTTTTGGGCCAAAAAGGTTAAAATGGCCAAACCACAAAGCTAAAATAGTAATTTACTCTTTTAGTTAATCCTGACTAGAGGGATAAAATGTTTTTTTCTTGTTGTGAAGTCTGATAGCTTTAAAAAGGGCATATACTAAAAATAAAGAATGGATAACTTTATTTATTAGGAAAAAGGAGATTATAAAAATTAGAAGATGTATTCATAACTTACATGCAAGACCTTCCTATGCTTTCTAGCCCATATGTGCTAATATTGTGGCAACCATTGACTTCCAGGTGTGAAAGTTCAGGACAACCAGCTGCGACAGCCTCTAATCCCGTATCAGTCAGAAAATAACAATCACTCAGCAGCAGGCTTTTTAACTTTTTACATCCCTTCCCAATGTCACACAGGCTCCTGAATATGTCAATCAACATACATAAGCCTCATGAAATCCAACATTTGTCTCCTATTTCTCTGTGTAAAAGACTAAATATCTTTCATAATAGTTATGGCAATGACTTGAGGCCAAAAGATATTTAATGTGAAAGACAGTTTGTAACAAGTTGAAAGTTCTTATACAACATTCAAAATATGAAAATTCATACACAAATAATATACTTTGATTGCATGCCAAATGCCTACCTTACAGTGATATAGTATATTAATGTATTACATCACATCACGGGTGAATTGGTTGGGCGGACTCAATACTTATAAATTTTTCAAAAGAAATACATATAACATTCCACTTCTTAGCTAAAAAAATGGGGGGACGGGCCCCCCGGGCCCCAACTAACCTTCGCCCCTGATTGAAGGGAAGTGTATATTAAACCTGATTGTTCCTCTAAAATTTCAGATTACAGAGAAACTAGCTGGTAACATGTATTCATTCTTGGCAGTGTACACTTTCAGTTGCATGTAATTCTTAAACTTTTTGCTACCTTGTGATTTCCGTTTGTTTGGTCGATGCAAATAGTAATTTGCTTTTGATATAGCACAATGTTACGATTGCATTTTTTGCTTTACTTATAAACAGAAGTAGTCTGAATGAGTGTGTTTAAAACAAAATACTATGAAGAGATGAGATAAAGAAAGAAAAACGAACTTGTCTGAAAATCGCTGAAAACTGTGAAGTGCCAGTGACTCCAACAACACACAATGGCTACCAACAGCACTCAAAGCCTCATCTGTAACCATAATGCATTGCAGATTCAAATTTTTTAGAAGAGGGCATCCTTTTGCAACAGCTATTACCCCTTTGTTGTGGATGTACTCCGAGTTCAATGATAAAGTCTCAAGAATTCTGCAATGAGACCCAACAGCTTCGAGTGATACATCAGTTATTTTATCACATGCAGCCACATCAAGTGATTTCAATGTTTTCTCACAGCCAATGGCTAAGTCAACTAAACCAGTGTCAGTCAAACCATCACAAAATCGCAAATTCAGTACTTCAAGTTGTTTGCAACACTCTCCGATAGCACCTAGACCTTGATCTCCAACATAGCAACCCTTTGAAAGAAGTAAAATATTAAATGTAATATCACTAAATATATATAACTATGAACCATCAAGTATATATTGTTTGGTATTAGATAACTCTAAAATATGCCCACATTAAATAAACTAGAACAGAGCAATACTTGATGCAAATATTCTAGGATTAAAACTCACAACACATCAACTGTAATACGTCGTACAGCCTGTCAGCCTGGAACTTAACAATTAATAAACATACATAGGCTTATATCCTACTTAATACTTGACTTCTGCTTTAACCCTATTCGAAGACTTGCTTCATTATGAAAAAAAATATTGCTATCTATATCAATTATAGGAATACTTATACCCAAGGTTGATTATGGAAACACAATTGTTGCAAATTTTACTGATAAACCTTAAAGGTGATAGTGACAGTACTATCTAAAATCTAGAACTTATCATCGCTGCAAATTTAGGGCTAAATTTTGCAAAATTATAACCACCAAATAAGTAACTCCAGCAACTAAAAGGTAGGATATGAAGACATTTATGTCTACTAGGTAATCAGAGATGAGAAGCAAGACAGAAAATAGACTACCCTATCTTTCCTATGAATTCCAAAAAGAATTGATCCATACCTCACAATAAATAAAGGCCAAAGAATATTCTACCTGAAAATCCAAACATTTTAAAGATCTACATTTCTGAGCTACAAGCGTAAGGCCAACATTTGTTGCATTAGAGCACCAATTTAGGGTTAATTTCTCTAGTTTGGCAAACCCATCAGCGACAGCAGCCAAACCAGCATCTGATAGACAATATGACTCATTTCTCTCTGCCTTTACGTGAGGCCTGAGCCACGTAGAACGCCTAACACTGCCTTGTGTTTCCTGCATTTCGCAAAAAGTTAATAAGTACAATCAAGATATAGTCTTTAATTTGAGCTTTGACACACGTTTCATAATATTATTACCACACAAGCAACCAAATAAATCAAATATACTACTTATGTCATCAACAAACTTTGGATGGAAACTCCTGATTTATATAAGGTGAAGGTTCTTATTCCTTTTCAACTACAAAATTTGTAAACCAAGATATATATCAATACAGATGATGGATGTTGAAACAGCATTTCATTTAAGAATGATAATTTATTCTAAATTAGACCCATCTATAATGAGTGGTGGTTCTTCCATATTTATACCCTCTAAGATAGTATTTATTTTCAATTGATAAAATATCTTTATCAGGTGCTTTTGCAATCATCATCCTAAGGTTCAAAGCAAAGACTATTTTTCTGCAAAAAGTTCCTAAACTGATATAGGTTTACTAGTTTCTTTACTACAAAATGTTCACTAATTATATCAAAATAATAGAAAGATTTGCCCATTCAACACCTAATGAATGTGCCTACACCCAATTCTTCAAAAATCAAACAGAGTTTGTTCAAATCCCAATTTGAATTATACTCATCCGTCAATCACATTGCACAAGAAGACTACATATCTCCGCATTCAAAGAAGTGCCCTAATTCTACAAATTCAAGACAATACCAATTACCAAGTATCCCATTTCAATTTGTGCAACAATTACCAAACATGCAAAACACAATACGAAACAAAAACAAGATCAAAAGAATCTTACAGCATCGGACAAGCTGGAATCAGGGAGTCGTCCGTGGATGTAAAGGTTGGTGACATTAACAAAACGAGTTGCGATGAGTTTCACTAGCGAATCAGGGCTACCGGAGCAACAAACATGGATCGTATCACGGCTCAGGCGTTCGAGCGTCAGCCAACGGCGACAAACGAGAGCACATGCGTCTCTACTGGACTTTGAGTCGAGATTACGGAAGATCTCCATGATCAACTCATCTGGTAGCATCGAGTTTATCCAATCGTGACCCCTCATTTCGATTGAGCGTTGGTTCAATGGATCAAATGAAAGAGATAGAGTTTTAAGGCTATGGACTACAGTCTACGACTCCATGCAAATGCTTCACAAAATGATGAACTTGGTGTGCTTCAATTATTTAAGAATAGCATGCTTAAAATGTCAACAAAATATTGATAAGTTTACGGGTTTAATAGTAAAAAAATAGTTTCCATTAGTACCATAAGATTTCAGTGTGTCTATCGTTAATAAAACAATATCTCAAGTCAAAGTTACCATGAGCTCCCTTAACCAACACTTGACAAGTCTATAGTTACGCGCCAACCCAATGTTTATTGTGAAACATTGTGATGAAATGAACAATTATGCGCCCAGTTAGTACATGGTTGGAGTTACCAACGACGGGCAGGGGTGTCAACCCAAATAGGACTATCCACAACTTTCACACTTACCCAAAATTAATAGTTACATAATATCGAGAACTTAATGCGATAAAATGTCTACTCATGTAACAATATAGTCAGATACTTGTGTCTAACCAAATAAGTCTAAGCATGTATTCTCCCCCGTATATTTGAAAGGGAATTTAGAATAGGGTCCGTAAGACTCACCTGATTCTTCTAGTAGTGAAACAAGCAACAACATATAATATGTAGTAAAGTACGTCAACGTAACCTGACCTACTCATGCACTAAATCATTTAAGACAACTTACGGTCTTAAACAAGGAATTTAAGAAAATATATTCACTAAATTTTACATCTTACATATGCTCGTTTCATTCCAAATGTTCAACTCGACGACCCGTTGATGATATGTATTTATTTTCCCATATATATACATACATGTATATATATATATATATATATATATATATATATATATATATATATATATATATATTATATATATATATATGTTACATCTTCGCTCACTTGTTTC